>VYXC01009631.1:1222983-1338253 GCA_013397175.1 Platysteira castanea | reverse complement strand
CCCGCCGCTCTCGGGGGGAGGGTCCGGAGCCCTCCCTGCGTGGGGTCGGGGACAGGCCCCCAAACTGCTCCCCGTGTTCCCCGCAGCCCCGGAGCGCTCCGTCCGGGCAGCGGGAACGCGGCGCGCGTTCCCGGGAGCCGCCCGCCCGGGCTCGTTCCCCGCTTGTTCGCCCCCCGAGAGCGGCCCCCGCGGCGTGGCACCGGCAAGGCTTTCTGATGTCCAGCGCTCTTCAAGTGCTTAGAAATAATCGTCTTTGGCTTTGAAGGGCGCTGGGAGTCCTTGACAGCTCGGGAACTTTTAAACCCTTCCCTGCCCCACGACGTTTTGGTGTTGTTGGTGTTTTTGGTTTTTTTTTTTTTCTTTTTTTTTTTTTTTTTTTGGTGAATTATTTGTCTTTTCCTACTTGGTTCTTAAGTAAATGTGTCGCTGAGAAGAAGCTGGGAGTCTGAGTGAGTGCAGGCGTGTGAAGACAGGGATTTATCTCAGCTGCTGAATGTCTAACACTGACCTAAAAGCAGTTAAGAAATGCTTTGTTTGTTCTCCTTCTTTCTGATATAGTTCAGTAATCGCTGCAGATAACAGGAGAAGGGCTGATAGTTTTAGGTTGAGCACTAATCTGTGAAGAGGGGCCAGTGCTTGAGTGATGGGTTATTGGATACAGTTGTGAGATTTCCTTAAAAGAAACCACTTAAAAGCACAAATGTAGTATGTGTCCTGTTTGTGCAGGAATAGGAAAAAGCTGTAGTTCTTTGTGCGTCTTTTGTAAATTACAGGGAATTGAGGGGACAGTATTCCTATTAGAAAAAGATGGGGCAAATTATGAAAGCAGCTAGGAACTTCAAGAAACTTTACATCTGGGGATGAGGAGGTTGTTTTGTCTTGCCTATCATGCAAGACTGGCCTTTTAAAAACTTTACATAGGGAATCAAAAAATATAGAGGAGACAGACTGTTGTTTTGAATTTGGCTGATGCAGTATTTTCCATAAACTAATAGTGAGTGTACTTGAAGAGAGGAATGAAGTAATGGAATAAGGCTGCAGTTGTTATCCTCCAGTATGCTGTCCCACACTACAGTGATCTGTAGTTCAGATCCTAAGTTATGTGGCCTCTAATATATGGAGGCTGACATGATACTCAATAATTATGCTAGAGTAGTGCTCAAGCTGGAAAGCTGTTAAAGTTGCGGGTTACGGTGCTTGCAGACTTCAGTGATTCAAGATAAAGCCCTGTGTTTGAGCCATGGAACTGAGCTTTGTTAGCTCTGTTACGCTATAGCTTTTTGCCTTTAAGTTCTCATCGGAAGAAAATATGCTAAGATGGAAGGACAGTTATCTGCCCACAGGCCCCAAGTCATTCTTAGTAAGAATTACGATGTTTTATCTGCAGCTATTCATTTGAGACTAGGACCATACTATGTTTCCCTTAAATAATGTGGAAACTTGATTTGTTTCCAGCTGAATTTTGGGGATGAGTTGTGCAAAGCAAACTTTTTCTGTCGCTTGCTGGAAGATTAGTTTTGTGTTTATATAGCTAGCGGCAGTATGAATGGAGTTACTAGGCAGTGAACACAGAGGTTTTGTTGTGCATGAAATAATGTATAATTGAGCCAGTCCTCTTCTCGTTTTCCATGGCTATTTTCCTCAAATAAAGAGAAAATAGAAAACATTTTTTTAATCAGATACTGAAACAATAGTCTTGATTATACTCAATAGTTACAGAAATTGAATAGTCTTTGTTAATTTTCCCATTTGTCCATGGAAGTATTAAAAATGACTTTACATGTCAGAAATAGAATTGCTTGTGCTTTAAAAAGGTATTTTCATAGCAGGAATAAGTTATTGCGGCTTCATGTTTGATTTATTTGGTATAACACACGTGACATATCATAGTTAATAACAGCATAAACCAGTAGATACCTTGTCTGTAAAACATGCCTCAAGGGATGGTGATTTTAGGAGTAGCAATATAAACTCCTTGCACATCAGTCACTCTTTAGTATGCCTACTTTAGCTCAGGTTTATTTACTTTATTCTTCAGTGAGAAGGTACATGCCATTTATTTTTCTGAAACAAGACTAACACTGTCTGCAGGCAATACTGCTTTATAGAGGAAAGAGGAAGAAAGACACTTCAAAATACTCTATCATCTGGATAGAGTATTTTGAAGTGTCTTATACAATGATGAGAAGGACAGGGTTTCTGAAAACCTAACCAAACCAGAGCAGATACTTTGGTGAAGAATTCCAGAAGAGCTGATGGTAGCTGTGTCTTTCAGTCACTGTATCAGTGTCACCTGGACAGTGAATTAGCTTTCATGCCTTTGCAAGTCTTCCTTTTGGGATTAAACTTCCTGCGTGGACAGTCACATCTTAGTGTACTCTTTGTTCTTTTGAGCAGTCCCAGAGCACTGTCTTCCAGAGTCCTCTTGACTGCTTTCTGTGAGGAAGGAGCACAAAATATTGTTGCAGTTGCTTTCAGTCTGCTCTTGCAGGCCTGTCTTTAGGTGATGTGTACTTAATGTTGTCTTGTAACTGCACTTGAATCTGATACAGGTTATATAATACAACCCTTCTTGGACTTTTCAGTTCAAGTGTGATGTGTTATTACTTCCTGGTTCATGTGTGGCTCCAGTTAAAATTTTTGGACAAGCTAGTCCATTACTTTTGGCTTGTTTTTATTTTATTTTTGCTTGCGTAGGATCCTGAGCTACAGGCACTGTATCACATGAATTGCACTCCTGGTGTGAGTTACTGACCAGGCTGTGTGTGTCCAGTGGGTTATGATACCAAGTTCTGTTAATTATCTCAGTTACAGTAATATACAGTACTTCTGGGAAGCAATTGGTTTTGTCAGGCTGATTTCTTAGTTCTCTAATCTTAATGGCATTCATTTATGGAAATCACTGATAGGATCAGATTACAAATGCCTTCCAGTGTAGGATGTAACTGTACTTTGCCTTCAGAAGCTTCCCTGTACAAGGAGTATGATGAGTCGCAGGCTGTCACTGCTTCTTCTCTTAAAAGAAAAGGTGGAGGTAGAGGGTGACTATTAACCTCTCCGTATGGAAGACTCACATACAGAATACCTGTAATCTAAGAAAAATTAGTGTCTTGACTGAGAATTGAATTGAGTCACCTTGAGCCTTAGCTCAGTAGCAGAACTGCCATAGCACTTACATTCACTTCTGAGAACGTAGTCTCCCATTAGAGGTGGTAATGAAAATAACCTCGAGTTACACTTTATTTATTTGTTCAATTTTAACCAGATGTTTTCCTGAACATAAAACTATTATTTAGATCTAAACTAGCCTTTGGTAAAAACTGTTGAAATGTTGCATTGGGTTGTTTTCTTAACTGGTAAAGCACAGTTGTTTTCCAACTGTCTTTTGAAAATTCAAGAAATTGAAATATTTTTAGCTTCTCATAGATGTAATGTCTTCTGCTGTGAGAGAAACCAAAACCGTTGGGAAGAAATTAAGAAATTTGTTTGTACAAACAGCCGGAGATCAAAATGGCAGCCTTTGTGCTGATTTAAGCTGCAAACTTGAAGCTTATCTTTGGTTTCTTTATTTTTGGCAGGTGAACTGGCTAGAGAATTATTTTGAAGGCTTCTACGTACAGCAAATATTTGTTGAATTTGCTGGTTTTTATTTGTGTTAAGGATTTATAGGCGTCTGGAATTTCAACTTGTTGTGGCTTAGTTTTTCCTTTCACATACTGAAATAATCATTGAACTGATGGTGTTTTCTGGGTCTAGAAACAACCCAGAATATATGGGGATTTTTTTTTTTCATTTGTGGACCGCTTAATTCAGCAGAATTTTAGTTACTGCTAGTCAAGATTCTTGGAGCCCCTTCCTATCTGCTGCTAACGAATATAACCTCCATATTCTAACAGAGATTTGCTAGCCAAATTCAGTGATAGGGGACAGCATGTGTTTCTAATGAGTGTAAAGCATAGTATGCCAGATTTATTAAGTATTTTGGTTTTGAATATTCGTTATACTTGTTCCACTTGCATTCTTGAGCTGATTTACTCATTTATATTCTCAAGTATATGTTTTAGAAGCAGAAAAATTGAGTGTTATTCAGTACTTCAGCTGAGGGATCCCCAGTTTCTTGGGCATATTCACAGTGGCAAACCACTTTGCTCGTAACAAGTAATAGCTGGAGAGCTTGTGTATGTAATGGGTGATGCATAATACATCAAAACATGTTAATAGTATCCAGTGAATGTTGGAGTTGGTTTCTTGATGTTTGTTTTGAAATCCCGTGTTTGAAAAGGTCAGTATTGAGTGATGCTGAGGAAAACCATTCATCTGCTATGGACTTGGTTTTGTCCTAACAGAGCAAGAGGCAGCTGTGGGGACTAATGTGCTAGAGGACAAGGCCTGCAAAGCTTGTTTTATTTTGAAATTTCAAACAGCCTTTGGAAACACTTCTTTGAGAAGTTCTTCTGCCTCATTACATGTGAATGAATAAATGGAGTTTGAGCTTGTGAATTAGAAGGGGAGCTTTAGTGGCAATGTAGCTTTTTAGTTTGTTTTTCTGCAGCAACTAGTTCTTGCTGATGAGTTTTGTATAGAATGTTGAAATTCTCTGGAACTTGTATCAGCACAGCTTTACTGCAAAGTTATTTCCAGGAAGAGTAGTTTTTCTTTTTAAAGCTTGGCTGCTGCTTTGAATGCTTAAATAGCAATAAACCTGGACAAGAATACATCACTTCAAATGAACCCTTTTATTTCATGCTGGATTTGAAGACATTCTTGTATCAATGTTTTTTGCACATTGAATATTGACATTTCTTTTCACTTCTGCATGCCAACTTGAGCTGGAGTGGGGCTGCAGTTAAATCTTAAGTCATGTTTAAAGAGGATGTTTTGGTGCAGTAATACAAGTGGTTTGGTTACAGTTTCAGGTTATTTAACTGAAAAGCAGGAGAAGGGTATTTGCATTTCTAGACAAGCAGATGTGCAAGCCGTGTGCTTTCTATCCACCCTTCATTTGGCAGAAGGAACCAGGAACTAGCATTTCAGTGGCTTCTTTTTTTTTTTTTCCCTAGATGGAGGAGATCCTGTCTCCTCCTGCTCAGCCAGCCAGCTTCTCTTGAAGCTTTCCCTTCTTCAAATCCTACAGGTCTTGTAGATCTTCACTGTAGCAATGACTGTATGGTTATAGCAAGTGAAGAGTTGTAAAGTTTGGACATGTGTGTGATATACCTGAATGTTGAAATGAGCTACAAAGGCGTTCCAGAAGAGTGTCTGAGAATGCACCAAGGTATAATCTTTCAGCCCTCACGTGAAATGTTGCTGTTATAACATTTGCCTCTGTCATCATGTGCTGCTCATGCTCTTGTAGACTATCCTGAAATTTCAGGTATCCTTTGATTCAGAGCAGGTAGCTCCACACAAGCACATAGTGAACATTGGGAGCTACACCTAGTCACAGCTCAAGCTATTAATGCTGTAAAGAAAGACCTTTGTGTCTAGTTGCTGAGTTTTTGTACTGGATTTGTACTGGTAAGAGAAGCTTCCATGCTGGTGGACTAATAAGTGGTTAAGTTTTTAACCTTAAGGATTTTTCTTATCCTGAAATAGGTGCATCTGAAATACTACTGTAAAATCTCTGGGATTCTGATCTTTTTTTCTAGAATACTTGCCATCTTACTGGGGAAGGTGCGTGCATTGCAAAGTGTTTTTCTGGTTGCTGTACTAACAATTCTGAGGGCCTTGAAGCTTGCATGGATCTGCAGCTTGCTGTCATGCTTGGTCACTCAGCTGGCTGAAGCATTGTCTGACTAGGTGGCTTGATGCTGGAGCAGGTTTAGCAGGCTTCAGTAATTTCTGTATCTTGGAGGGTGATGGCAAGGTTCTGTTCAATGGGATTTAGATTTGCAGAAACTGGGGAGAGGCAGATAATAATCCACAGCTGGGGAAATTTTGAGCATTTCTGTTGTCTTAGCTGCTTGAAATGGACTAAGTATTTTACATTACTCAGTAAATTGGTACAGTTACTATTTTTGTGAGTTATGAATGAAGGACAGAGTCAAATATTGTAGCAGATTGAACCCTCATCTTAAAATTCTGGTGTTCTGAAATGTGCAGAAATAAGACTTATGTAGTATATAGTCGAGTTTACATGTTTCAATTAGCCCTTTTGTCTCTAAATCTAAAACTATTGAGGCAGCAGTGAAATAACCACCTTTATTGGGTATGTAGTATTACTGCTGCCTCTGTCAATGGCTGCTGAAACCCCAAATCCGTTGCCTTCTCTCCCTTTTCCATGCTTTAAAATGAATCTGTTAATGTTTTGTGTGCCACTTCCTCATTTGCATTTTCTGTTCCACTTCCTCTTGCTGCAAGCTCTCGCTGATGCATTTTTTCTGAAGTCTTTTACTTCCCTTCGAAACTCTCTTCTATATTCTAGTATTCCCAGTAAAAAAGAAAACCATTATGATGAACTTCTGCTTTGTGTCATTTCTAGTAAAACCCACAGATGCCTTATTTTTAGAGAGTGAAATACTTGGAGATATAAAAAAAGCAAACCCCAACAAACCACAGCAAAAACCCTTCCCAGTGTCACATGCATCCCCGAAAAAATTTAAAATGGAGGGAAGTAAATGCAAGATGTGAAGTGTAAATCCTTGCCAAACACAAATCCTTCTTCCCTTAGCTGAGTGAACTGCTTACTATCAAATTTCTTTAAGCCACAGAATGTTGTTTTTGGCAGGAACATCAGAAAGAGTTTTCTTTCTTTTAAACAGTTGTTGTTTGGAAAACAAGCATATGTTTGGCATCATCATGGATCTCTAAAAGAGGAAAAAGTGATTTTATTTTCAAAACATATAGTAGAGCTGTATTTTCAGCAGAATCAAATGTTAAATGCTTCTGGAAGCTTAAATATAATAGTGTGTCCATACAGTTGGTTGTCAAGGTTGAAACAACAAGCACAGTTAGCCCTGAAGGTGCTAAATGCTAATCCAACTCAGCCAAGTTAGCTGAGGGAGTTAGAGAAGCACGCAGGCAGCCTGTAATGATCAAGTTTTTTAAAGCGAACTTCAGTGTTGAGGTTCAGGTATAAAAAACTTTATACTTTTGGTAATGGTGATGTTAGCTGTAACACCTGTGACTCTAAATCTGTAGTTTGAGTATCCCCACTGTTATTCATCTTGGTGGAATTACGGCTGTTAATGCTTTTGAATACGAAGCATTAGAAAATACACTGAATTAGTTTTTTAGGTTCTGTGAACCTAAGGGATGACAGTCTAACTAATGAACAGCTTTGATTTGTTGGTCAAAGATAACTTTCTTCATGCCTCATCACAGAACAATAAACCCAGGATAGTGCAGTCCGGGTTACTCAGAGAAGTTTGTCTAGGTTTATTCAGTTATAGGGACAGGCTAAGAAGGGAGAAAAATGACACGCTTTAGCATGGGGTGGGAAACATCAGGGAGATTGAACTGTAAGGGTGGGAAGTATGGGTGTTGAATCTAGAGGAATAAAATGAGTGAATTTAATTGAGGGTTACTGAGAGTTGTTATGTTCTCTTATGATGTTCAACCTGATATTTTAGAGCTAAAATATGGAGGAAACCTGCAAACAAAAGCTTGTCTGAAATACAAAGCTTGAAGGACAAGTGTTCTTTTGTCAGAAGTGTATTTTTGAGACTTCTAAATCTACTTTGAACAAAATACTAAAATAAATGTAACTGTAGGAAGATAAGACTGTAGAAATAATTGAATTCCACTGTGGATTAGTTAATTTGCATTATATTAGTAATGTTCTCTAAAATATGCCTTCCATACTCTTTTCCTGTTTCTGCAGGTGTATAATGAAGCGTTCATCCTCTTTTCCTGTTCCAAGCATACAGGACCTGCTGGTTTAAATCAGATTCTTATTAGGTATTAGAAGAAGAACAAACTTGGCCAAAATGGGAAACTTAAGCAGTATGATTTTCTGTAGGCTTGAAGCAACTTCTGGTGATTCTGGATATTAGAGAACATGAGCTATGGAACAGCTGGCCCATAAGTAGTAGTTTTGTTACAGAACAGACTTATTTACATGCTAACTCAGTAGTAGGCTACTCCTAAATAAATGCCTTTCTCGAGGGCAGAATATCTTTGACACTGTCTCCCACAGCATACTCCTGCAAAAGCTGGCAGCCCACAGCTTGGACAGGAGCACTCTTCGCTGGGTTAAGAACTGGCTGGATGGCCAGGCCCAGAGGGTGGTGGTGAATGGTGCTGCATCCAGTTGGTGGCCAGTCACCAGTGGTGTCCCTCAGGGGTCTGTGCTGGGGCCAGCTCTCTTCAGTGCTTTTATTGCCGACATGGATGAGGGTATTGAGTCCTTCATTAGTAAATTTGCAGATGACACTAAGCTGGGAGCATGTGTCTATCTGTTGGAAGGTAGGATGGCTCTGCAGAGAGACGTGGAGCAATTGGATAGATGGATGGCGTCCAGTAGGATGAAGTTTAATAAGTCCAAGTGCTGAGTCCTGCATTTTGGCCGCAATAGCCCCCTGCAGCGTTATAGGCTGGGGACGGTGTGGCTGGACAGTGCCCAGGCAGAAAGGGACCTGGGGGTACTGGTTGACGATCTACTGAATATGAGCCAGCAGTGTGCCCAGGTGGCCAAGAAGGCCAATGGCATCCTGGCCTGGATCAGAAATAGTCTGGCCAGCAGGAGCAGGGAGGTCATTCTTCCCCTGTACTCGGCGCTGGTGAGGCCGCACCNGGTTGGACTCGATGATCTTGAAGGTCTCTTCCAACCTAGTCATTCTGTAATCTTTATAGTGTTGTTATACTTGAAAATGAGGTAGTTGTGAAAACATAGGATCTTGAAAGTGTTGGGGGCACTCACCTCTTTAAAAAAAAGAGTGTGATTCCCGTGGTAATCTGCAACAAGATATTCAAAAATAACAGAGCCAGTATGCATCTGCACTGTGCAGAAAGAAAAACTATATTATTTGGGATCAAATGATACTTTTAAGTGGTACTTCATAAAGGAGGCTTTGGAAAAAACCAACAAACCCCAAACATCAACAAAAACCTCCAAATGAACAAGGTTCCATACCTTCTTGGATGATCTGTTTTAGTTCATTGTGCTTGACGCAGAATTTGCCAGGGGGTTCATAACCTGTAATAACATGAATGGTCTGCTCAGATGACTGTGGTGCTTACACCACCGTAGCACTTACTGGTGACAGAGCTCACGTCTGAGGAGCTACATGAGCATTTCAAACTGAGGTCACGTGTGGTAGAAGAGTAAAGGCATCACGGTCTGGATCTGGTGTGGCTTTACTTGCAACCTTCCACCCATCTGCAGTGCATGTGCTGCTGCTCTTTGAACAAAAGCTTAATGCACTGGCTATCAGTAGTTTTAATTGAGCCTCCCTGTTTCATTGTATTTTATTCCTCCACTGCTCTTTTGCCAGCACCAAGCAGCTGTTAAATGAGGAGGGGAAGAGGAAGCCATGTGTCACAGCTGTGCAGCTCTGGCCCTGCCCTCTGGGAAGTGGAGTTGTTACTCTTCAAAGCATTGTGTGGTTTCTGCTTTTTTTATATGGAGGTGGGAAGAGGTGGGTTTGAAGCTGTGCCAGGTTTCCTGCTGACTCTTCCCTCTTCCCATCCCAGAGCGAAGTGGTCAGTAATAACCAAAATATCTGGTTGTTTCCATTTCCGAATGTAAGCTACACACTGCTCTGGAGCTGTCAGCTGCTGCCTGGGCAGGCATGGCATTGCCCTGGGACATGGCATACCTTCTTTCCTGTGAAACATCCTGTGCCTCCACTCCTGCCTACATAGGGTTAAACAGAATAGCTGCTCTTCAAATGAAAAAAAAATCCTTGCGTATTTATTGGCAGCCCATGCCTTTCAGCAACCAGTTGCCACATTAAATGTTGGTTGTTTTCTTTTTTTACCCCCGAGGTCAAGATCTTCTACATCTTACATGATGTAAATCTTTATTTAATTATTGGAAATCTAAATTATTTGCGGTTTTCAAAATGTTCAGTAGAGGAGGGCAAAATTGAAATGGATATTTTCTGGTTATTGGAAGACTGAGGAAGGGATGCAGACAAGAAACCAATCCAGAATAGGATAATTTACCTGCAGTCACATTATTATGGAGAAATCTGAGATGTATATATTGTATGTATGTATTAAGCAAGTTAGGTTTTCTTTGTGGTCACATCTTTGTTATTGTTTCTAAACCTCTTAATGGAAATTGCTTTGTAAGAGGCTGCATTTGTGGCAGCTGACTGTCTCTTCTTCCTCCCCCCAGTAGAAAATACTAAACATGGCTGTGAATGTCATAATGAAGTAATCTGAAGGACAGGATTTATTGAATTTATGGAAATACATAGTGGGAACAGGTAAAACTAGTCTCTTTAGTGTCAGCTGTGTGGTGTTGAATCTGATGGTAAGGCAGTAGATGACCTGGATGGGTTATGTGATTAGGATAATGAAGTTGATACTTTTCATTACCCATATTAAAAAAGTATTTTAAAATTCCCTTTTATGAAAACAGGTCTTAATTAAAACCATAAAAATCTCATGGTAACAGCAGGCATGATTGTTTTAAGCCACTTCAGCCTTCTTTTCAAAAGAAAAAGTGGACTTTATTTCACATACTTCTGGATTTCTGGTGATTTGTTTGATCTTCCTAAACTGCTAAGCTCCTCTACATTGAGTAAGATTTGAGGTCACAGATCCATGCAAAACTGCTTTAGTTTAACTGGCTTATAAATAAAAATGTTAATAACAAAAAAGACCCAAAAGAAACAAAAAAACCTGCCTGTCACATCTGGCCCTTTAAAAACAGGAGGAGGGAGGAAAAAAAACCCTAGAGAAATTGTGATAGACCTGAACCATGTAGTTAATATTAGAGTATGCCAGTCTTTTTCAAAAACTGCTTTCCAGCTGGGGTGTAAAATGGAATAATTCAGTGCATAAGTTTTACCTGTTAAAATGCTTTCATTTCTCTCCCTCCGTTCTCACCCACCTTATTTCTTTACATAATAGTATCCTTGATTGAACCCCATAGGTCAGCTGTAAGGAGTGACTGTTTAATTTCATTAAGTTTTAACTTTATAAATGGTGGCTCTTTAATGATTAATCTACATGATACCTATGTCTGTTTGAAAACAATTTATATGCTTTTTGAGACTTCAAAACTGGGGGAAAACCCCACGCTTTTCACACATATCTTCCAGTCTGTGTCCTAGTGATAAAACATACTATGTTTTATGCATATAGAGAGATCTGTATCTGTAGATACACAAGGCTTTATAAATAGTGAGAGCTAAACCTACAGTATTAGCTACGTGCATACTTAACTATGTGCATATGAGAGAGCTGTTCATGAGAATAGAATATTTCACTTGGAAAGGACCTAGAGCCATCATCCAGTTCGACTGTCTGACTGCTTCAGGGCTGACCAGAAGTTAAAGCATGTTGTTATGGACATTGTTCAAATGTCTCATAAACACTGCGAAGGGTTGAGGCATCCACCACCTCTGTAGGAAGCCTGTTTGAGTGTGTGACCCTGCCCTTGGTAACAAAACACTTCCTACTGTCCAGCCTGGACCTCCCCTGGTGCAGGTTTGAACCATTCCCATTGTATCCTGTCACTGGGTCCTGGGGAGAAGAACTCAGTACCTCCCTCTCCACATGCCCTCCTTGGGAAGCTGTGGAAGAGCAATAAGGTCACCACTTAGCCCCTCTTTCTCCAAGACAGACAAACCCCATGTCCTCAGCCACTCATCACTGGACTTCTACTCCCAGCCCCTTCTCCAACTTTGTTGAGCCCCTCTGGACACATTCAAGCACCTTCACAACCTTCTTAAATGGTGCAGCCCAGAACTGCAGACAATCCTTGAGGTGAGTACAGCACTGAGTACAGCAGGACAATCCCCCCTTTTGCCAAGCTGGTGATGCTGTTTGACGCACCCTGGGATGGGGTTTGTCCTCCTGCCTGCCAGGGCTCACTGCTGACTCACACTGAGCTGCTGCTGCCTACTGTTAACTCCAGATTCCTCCCTGCAGGGCTGCTCTCCATCCATTCCTCTTCCAGTTTATACATGTGCCTGGCATTACGTCATCGTGGGTGCAGAATCTGGCATTTGGACTTGTTAAACTTCATGCTATAAATCATAGCCCAATGTTCCAATCTGTGCAGATCCCTCTGCAAGGGCCCCCATCCCTCAAGAAAGCCCAAAGCACCTCCCAGTTTGGTATCTCCAGCAAACTCAGTAACAGTGCACTGCATTCCTACATCCAGATTGTTGGTAAGTACAGGAACAGGACTGGCCCTAGAACTGATTCCTGAGGAGCACCCCTGGGGACTGGTCACCAGCTGGATGTAGCCCCATTCACTACAACCCTTGGAGCTCTGCCCTTCAGCCAGCGTACCATGAACCCACTCATCCTGCAGCTGTGCAACTTGTTCAGAAGGATGCTGTGAGGGACGGTATCAAAAGCCTTCCTAAAAATCCAGAAAAACTACATCTACTGCCTTCCCTTCATCCACTAGATGTGACCTTATCAGAAAAAGTTATCTAATTAGTTTATTAGTTAGGACTTTCCTTTTTTGAACCCATATTGACTGTACCTGATAATTGCATTATTCTTTAAATGCCTTTCAGTATTACCCAGTATACTCTTTTCCTCTGTAATTTTTCCAAGAACTGAGGCTACATGAATGGGTCTGTAGTTTTCTGGGTCTTTCTTCATACCTTTCTTGTAAATTGGAGTAAAAGTAGCTCCTGATCAGCAGGGACCCCTCTCACCTCCAAAGCCCTTTGGTAGATGATGGACAGGGGTGCTGCTGAAGCATCCATTGGCTCCTTCAGAACTCTGGGATGAATTCCATCATGCCCCATGGAATTGTGAATATTCAGCTGATACAGCTGGTCCCTTACAATTTCAGTGTCCACAGATGGAAAGTCACTGTTCCCACACTCATGGTCTCCCAACTCAGGGGACTGGGCAGCCCCAGGTCTGCCCTCAGTATTGTGCCTCATCAGTATCATCACTGAGGCAACCTGACCAGCAGGCTGAGGGAGGTGATTTTCCACTTCTACTTCACTCTTGTGACATCCCACCTGCAGTGCTGCATCCAGCTCTCAGGCCCCAACACTAAAGAAGGATGTGGAGATGTTGGAGCAAGTCCAGAGGAAGGCCATGCAAATAATGAGAGGTCTGTAGCACATCTCCTGTGAAGGAATGCTCAGAGAGCTGGGGCTGTTTAGCCTGGGGAAAAGAAGGCTTTTTTGTGTCAGGACAAGAGGTAATGGCTTTATACTGAGAGAGGGTAAATATGAAGGAATTCTTTGCTCAGAGGGTGGTGAGCCACTGGAACAGGTTACCCAGAGGTGTTGTGGACTCCCCATCCCTGGAAGTGTTCAAGGCCAGGTTGGATGTGGCTCTGAGCAACCTGGTCTAATGGAAGGTGTCCCTGCCCATGGCAAGGGGGTTGGAACAAGAGGATCATTAAAGTCACTTCCAACCTAAGCCATTCTGTAGTTCTATGAAAAAAGCACTGAATACCATTGTTTTTAATTCACCCCAGTAGCCACTTAATCATCTCCCACAAGTCCAGTGTGGTTTTTTAGACCTCTTGCTATTTATGTACTTTAAAAAGCCATTTAAGGGATCATAAAGCAGTTCCCAATGGAAGCAAGCTTCATATCTCAGTTGTGGTTTTTAAACAAAGGATGTGGCCTCTTAGGAGGACAGAATAACAGGGAAGGTGAAATTTTTTCCAAGTACCCAGCTCTATACCACAAAGCATCTTTCTTTCTGCTAGGGTGAAGGATGTGCCTTCTATTCTTCAGACATTAAATCTGAGTGCTCTTACGTTTTTTCATTTCTCTTTCACCACCAAGCTGTAGGGGAATTAGCCATGGAGTGATGTGAGTGGTTGCTTTCAGCTAGATCCAGATGTAAAAAATATGTCTTGGCCCTGAATGGGGTGTACTAGAGAGAGCAGCTGCTTGCTTGATCCAGGCTGTGACCATCTGCATAATTCTGATTCCACGGAACTGAAGTTGGCTTTCAGCTACAGCAGTGCTGAGTTGTTTAGTAGGACCTTGGTGCTGCTTCCTTCCCTGTTGCACTTCTTTACAGATGTGGTATTTTTTCCCCTTTTTAAAAATCACATCAGTTCTGTTTAATTTCCCTTTTTTTCCTGGACATTCTGAAGCCTACTGGATTTCATTTCTCAATCTTGAGGTGCCTCTCTTTAGTGGTTTATGTGTGTGTATATATGGTGGTTTTGCCTAATGCTTTTCAGCGAGGTTCTGTGGCCTGTGCTGATTCATGCCTCCCTTCCTCTGCCACTTCTCTCTAACGTTACAAAACTGTAGGGTATAAACTGCATGACCCTCTACTATTTCTGGAGAAGTATGAGTAAAGAAAATCTGAAGTTTTGTGCAGCACAAGGTAAAATCTGGTATTTGCTTTGAATGTCAACTGCTAGTTATCTGACAATATTTTTGTATTGATTTTGTTACCAAATTTAGGTATTTTAATGAACTTAATTCTAAAGTCCCATCACCTAGCCTTGGACTAATGCCCTTAATGAAGCCACAGGTTTTCTGTGTGGAGAACTTACACAAAGCATCTCTCTAGATGTTCATGACTTTTTTAGCAGTGTCTGCTAACAACAAGAAGTGAGGTTGAGTGCTCCAGAAGGTAGAATTTAAGGGACCTTTCTATTTTAAGAAACATATTCTTAAATATTAGTGATTGAAAAACTGTGCTGTGTAATGCTGGGTGGGTAACAACTGAAATTCTAGAGATGCTGTCAGCTGAGGATGACCCATTTTTAGTGTTGTTATATGAGAGTGGGGATCCACTTCAGTAAAGCCATCAGCGTTCTTTTTGTGAAGCATTAGGGAGACATCTCTACAGGCTGGGAGTGGAGCTAGGAGGGAGCTCTTTGCTATTCTGTAGAGATGTGTACGCTGAACTTCTGGAGAAGAGTGCGGGGCTGTATTGGGAGAAGGAGCAGGCTGATAGTACAGAAGACTTGTATTGTGATGTTAGGATTGTTGTCTGTGAAGAATTTAGGGATGGTGAATGCTGCCAGCAAAGCTTTTCAAGTGTTGGAAAAAATTTTTGATATTGATATCCCATCTGAAATCTGTTCCTTCTTGGAGGTATTTGCCTTTTTTTCTTTCCTGGTGGTGGAAGAACCCATTCTCTTTGGATCAGAGAGCTACTTCCTGTCTCTTGTGGTTGGTACTAGTAATTTGTTGTATAATCTTTGTTTGGCTTCATTTGCACCAAAGAGTCAGTGTTTACCATTAAGAAGAGAGCATAGTCCTGAGCAAGCCTCTTGTTGAGATACCAAAGAGGTGATAGATGTAGGGATGGCCATGCTTCTTTACCAGCAAGGAATGTCTGACAAACCACTGCTGTTACTGGCTAGTATGGGCTGGTTTTTGTAGATTACAAAATCTCTGAAGATCAAGTGTTTAACCTCAGATAAATTCCACAGGATATTTAGGATGTTGCGAGCCTGCTGTTTAGGTTGGGCTACCACTGTCCAGTACTGAAGGACTGCTATACTCAGTCAAGTAGTGAATATTTGTACCATGATCCAGTGAGTGGGAAGGAATAAAAGAGACACCAGGTCCTCCACACAGGTTGGATATTTTTAATTTATCTGCCTGTGCTCTAAAGAAAAACTTCAAGAGCTTGAACTTGTTCGTTCCTTGGAAGGAATTTGTGGCAAAGGACACACCGGGTGCTGTGACGAAGTCTGACTGTCAGAGTGGTTCTGAAGAAGATGCAGAGTGGGAAATTGTCCCTTGAGGGCTTGTCAAAGGGCAGATTGCTCTTTGCACTCCAAGTACAGTGTTTATCCCAACTAATTCTGCATTTCTGGATGCTGTGGAGACTCCGAGGTCGGACTAGACAACAGCAAGAGAATCTTTAATTAAAGACCACTACAAAACATGAGCTGCCGTGTCTCTATGCTGCTCCTGTTCTATGCCCAAATTTAAGACTGGGATATAGAACAAGTCAAGTTTAAAGATAAGAAGCTTTTGAATTGTCTTGATCAGTCTCATGAAGGCTGCTTAGGATGTGCTACTGAGAAGCCCCCTAGTTTTAAGTAATTGATTGTATGGCTCTTTTACAGAAAAGCCCCCATCCCACTGTAGAGGTGCTTAAGATCGAGGGGGACCTAACCACTAATTGATATGTAGTTCTACTCTTTGAAGACTTCAGAACCTGTCTGGGTTTTCCAAATGTGTGTTGCAGAGTTACAGTAGTTTCCAAGATTGAGTTTCATGCTTTTAAGATTGAATACATGCATGAATTTAAAAAGGCAAACCAGTATTGAAGTTTTAAACCATTTCCTTTTTTGTGTGTATGCATTGGTAAGGCACTTACTTGAATTCAAGCTATAGTGGTAAGCTTTGGATCTCCATATATGAAAGCATGTTTTAAAAACCCTCCCCCCACCCCAGAAAGCAGACTTCAAAATAAAATCCTTTTTTCACCATTTTCATGATGACCTGCCATTTGGATACTTTTAATCCTCAATCTGTGTAAAAGTTACATCTTGCATTAAATCCTTCATGGTTGTTTTTCTGTGTATTTCTGGAGTAATCCTCTGTGTGCCATATAGCTTGTTCTTCAAATTGCTTGCCTACAATACCCTCTTTTCTAGGAGCTCTGTTTAGAAAGCTTAAAAACTTCCAATTTTAAACAAAATTCAGCTGGATATAAAATTCTTGCCAGAAGTCAGTGTTACACATTCTGCATGTCTAAATTCTTATCCTGTTGAAACTGTTTAGTACTTTCTGTAACTTAGTCAGTGAATGCGTCAAATGGGGCACTTGGCAGACGAATCAGTGATGTACTTGATAATGAGTAAGAATCTTTTTATAATGGCTTTTGTTGTATTTTTTTTTTCCCACTTGGGGATTTCATGGGAAAGAAAGAAAGAATCCATTCAGAAGGGAATGTGTGTGTTTTCACAGTTGTGGCAGTGGATAGGTATTGCGGGACTGTTAGTGGTGTACCAAAACATTTTCCTATCTTGTGTTGCGTTTTCATCACAGCTATATATCTTAAATGTGGAACACATAGAGAGTCCAGCACTTTTTCTCTGGCTTATCTTGAGTCTTTTTCAATGTTCTACTTGAAAAACAAACAAACAAATCTGATGACAGAAAAAAAGATATTAAACTGCTTAACATGGACCACATCTTGATGTTTTTATTTAACCAGATAAGAATTTATACTGAAATATATGTCAAGATAGTTGATTTGATTTGAATTCACTGTGAAAGCTGAGAGTCGTCCTCAGCGTGTGGTAATTCTCAGCTTTCTTTCCATCCCCGTATAGGTCACATATTGTTGATCTGAGTGAGGAGTTCTTTTATCACAGGGTGGATTCAGGGATCCTGTTTCTGTAGTGCAGTGCTGCAGACGGTGTGTAGATGTAAATGATGGAAGTGGTAAACTGCAGTGTGTGGACAAAAACGTGTAGCTAATGTGGGGAACTGAGAACTTCTAAGGTGCCTTTGCTGCTGAGGATGCTGTAATGTGTAAATACCTGACCCACCCTGGTAGTACTAGAGATTTTAAGATCTATAGAAAGTTGCAGTCACCTTGTGCTACAAGTGCTCTATGATGTCTGTTCTGTAGTGTTTTTAATGTAGTGCTATTTGCTCTAAAGCAGATTTACTGTTTTCTTAACCACAAGCATACTTTAGTCAGTGCTGGTTGAAGTCACTTACAGAATCACAGAATAGCCTGAGTTGGAAGGAATCTTAAAGAACATCTAGTTTCAATGCCGTTGCCAAGGGCAGAACACATTCCACTAGACCAGGCTGCTCAAAGCCCCATCTAACCTGGCCTTGAACACTTCCATAACTTCTCTGGGCAACCTGTTCCAGTGTCTCACCACTCTCACAGTGAAGAATTTCTTTCCACTATATAATGTAAACTCACCCTCTTTCAGTTTAAAGCCAATCCTCCTTGTCTTTTCATTACATGTCCTTGTAAAAAGTCCATCTCCAGCTCTCTCGTTGGTCTCCTCGTGGTTCTGGAAGTTGCTGCAAGGTTTCCCTGGAGCCTTCTCTATTCCAGGTTCCTGTCTTCATAGGACAAGGTGCTTTAGCCCCTCTCATAGCCTTTGGGGCCCTCCTGGAATCCCTTCAGTAGGTCCTCATCCATCTTATGTTGACTTAGGCTAATAGGATCCCGTCTGACGTAATTTAGTTGGGATTGTGAAGCTGTGTTTGGAAGGCACTTCCCCTGTATAGTACACCTATCCTGGTAATGAGAACATGAATGAATTATATGTGTGTGAGCCTTTATAATGTGTCTCTTCAAAACAGTTTTTTTCTCTAAACACATAAACGCTTAAGTGAGAACCAAAACTTTGACAAACTGATAGATTTTGTGAGCAAGTTAACTAGAGGACAGTATTTTATTTGGAATAGGTGGTTACTGCACCAGTGCTTACTGGAATCAATGTTGGGCACCTTAAAGTTCTAATATTCTGAGGGAGGATGAAGGAAAATGAGCAGGGCAAGGGGGTGACAGTGAGCAAGCAGGACACTGCTGTCTTGCCTTTGAGAAATTGTGTGGTGACTTTAACAGTGTCTTGCTCTTCTAGATGCTTTGTCTTTCTTATAAATCCTGGTTTATAATTCTGTCCTTAAAATGAAGAAGTTTTTTTTCCTCTTATAGCTTTTAATTGTCTAAAATATTTAGGCAAAAGAATGCATAATAGCACCCTTTAAAAATCTAGTAGTAGTATTAGCCTCCTATAAGCAAGTGATTTATTTTAGAGATCATTTTTATACAGTTCTTGCAGAAAGGGCATTTATATTTTAACCACAAAAAACCTTAATTTATAAAAATATAGTGTATGACTAGATGTTAATGTGTAAGTCAGTTCTCTTGCTGCTAGGAACTGTAATATTTTCATGGAAGCATCTGAATACTTAATTTTTGCAAGAGATTCTCGTTGCCTTTTTTAGTGTGTTTTAGTGGGTTTGTGTTTAGTAATATTTAATTTGCTGTGAAGAATCTCAGAGGGACTTAAACCTGCTGTTTTATTGTGCTTTACGGTAGGCCGTTATATCATTTTTCCATCCCCACAGTTTTCAAGTGGGTAAATGTTACTTTCTCTGCAGATAGTTCCATTTAAAAATTGATTATAAAATAATACAAGCTATTTTGTTACCTTGAAAAAAATTAAGCTGTAACATGAAATATTTAGCACAAAACAGTTAAAATTGTCTGCGTTCTACTTGTGCATATTTTACTAAGTTTTTTTTTAACTGATCACTGAACCAAAACCTATTTTTAATGCATAATTTTAATTATTTTACTACTGAAAGACTAAGTTAAATTTGTCTTTATTTGCAGAAAAAGCCACCTGAGTGTGCTAGGAAGTTGGAGAACAGCTGTCTTGTCAAACGCGTAAACAGTGCGGATATTCTGTACTCCTTTTTACATGGTAAGTTGTTCAAGAGAGCTCTTACGGAACATTCCATGTCACTTACTTTGCATTTCCATGAATCTGTCACAAATAGCTTCGAAGACTCTGATAAGTCCCTTGAACTGAAGACCAGTGATGAATTTTGGAAGCTGGTCCAGAAGGTTTTGAGTTAGCCTTGCGAAGGAGTTCTATATTTTTGTGATGTTGAAGATGTGCTGTATGAGGCCATGAAACAAATGTCAAAAGCATTGCTAACCCAGGAGACTGGTAGCATTTAAATACTAATCTTATTATGTAGAAAACCGAAATAAATTTACTTTATTCATGGTTGTTCATGAGATATTGGATTTATAAATTTGCATCTGTTAATTACTTTTACCCTGTATAATCTGTACTTTGTTGATGTATTGTCTAAGAGATTTAAACTAAATCTGCTGAGTTTGAATGTTTGTTTGCCTCAAAGTGCAACGGATAATAAAAGATTTATATTTATTGATATTAAACTAGCTGTGTGGGGAAATATTCCCCTGCCCCCAATGTCTCTCAGCTGCCACACTCAGCACCAGGCACCTTTTAGATGCTGTTGTGTTGCTGGAAGAGTAGCACTTCCCTCCCTATGTGACATAAGAGGTGGGACACACCCGGGGGGGTGCTAATGAAGGTCGACTGCCAAAGTGCAGACAGTTTTGTTACAATAAGTAAAGCTGGTAAGTGTGTGTATATGTATATTTCTGGGGAGCTGCAGCTTGTTGGCTTCCGCAGTGGGAAAGAGAAAGCTTTTGAGCAGGGGAAGAAGCTGAAAACCGGATTTGTTGTTCTTCCTTCTGAGAAGGTGAGGTTAAAAGTATTATTAGGTACTTGTAGGCGAGACTGTTTTCTTCCTGCAGTGCACTCCACAGTGCTGCCTTTGGCAGAAACCACTTCCAGCCTTGCTTCAAGGTCTCTGAAAACCAGTAAAGTATGCAGCAGTGCTTTAGGAGACTGTTGTTTAGGATACTGTTCTCCTGTGTCCTAGAGCTGACGCTGCCTCTAACCCTGGCTATGATCCTTTGCCACACTTTTCCCCTCAGCTGAAATTTTCTTACGCGTATTTCAATTTTGAGTTCTGGGTATATACTTGATGATACTCAAGATGCTTATCAGCATGTATGTTCTGAGAGAGATTGCACTTTAAGTTAGGAAAAAGAATAATTCTGGAAAATGCGTGCATTCACAATATCAAGTAGGAAACTGTTTCGAGGATTGAAGGACTCAGGAAGCAATATAGTGCACACAGGAATGGGAGAGTTATGGCAATAGCCTTTGAAAGAGAAGGGTGAAAGAAAACCCAGTCTTTTCCCCTTTACCCCTCTTGCATTACTCTTTAAATGGAAAGGTAACCTGATGGTTATATACTGAAATCGTTTGGAAAAAAACATCTCTTGCTCTAGATGTCAAAAATGGAGGAACTGTGTCAGGGAAAGTAAGTAGTCTGCAGAAAGAAACTAAGGGTAAACCAAATGGACACATGTAAGATTAAAAATATGCTTCATTACTAGATTATTAGTTTAGCATATTGCTTATTGTTTAACAAAGCAGTGAATGTTACAGCACTATTATATTTCAGTTGCATTTCATGCTGCATGGAAACATTGCTTTTATTTGTGAGAAGCTACAGAAATTAGTTATTGCAAGAATAAGAACCTTGGTTTTGGAATATTTTACCTAGGTTATTTATTCATAAAACTTCAAAAATTATTTAGAGATATTTACTGTTCATTCTCAGTGTAGTTTTATCAAGTATTTTGTTTTGTTGTGCAATTTAAGCCAAACTTTCCTGTAGAGTTTAATTGAAGTGTCTGATGTTTAACTAGTCTGGAGTTTATTGTAGCAGAAGGGTATATAAAGACAATGCTGAACATACTTGAAGATAATCAGCCTTTAAATTTTAAAAAAAAATTAAAACCTAATTCTAGTAAACAAATTCTGATTTTTGGTTGAAAATTGATCATTCATGTATCACAAACATTCTAACTGGACATACAATTTGGAAACCACCTGATAAATAAAATGAGAAACTTGTGCTTAAAATAATGGTTGATTCCTACAGAAATGTAATATATATTCTTTTAAAATTTCTATTCAAAGAATTTCACTTAAAAGTCATCATAAAAAATTTAAACAGCTTAATTCACCTGTTCTACGTGCATAGTGAGGCATTTGAATTTGAAATTACATCACTCATTTTGTCACTTGGATTATAGTTGTGCCTTGTCTTGCTTCTCTGGATTTCCTACTGTGTTTTGCTAATATAAATGCCCCCAAAAGTTGTCAGGTTGGTAAAAATACTAAAATATTAAATGTTTGTAGAAGTTGCTGATTGCTTAAAATACCAGCCTGTATGAGTAGCATGCACTAGCTTTTCTAAACTTCTGTTATAAACCTAGAACACTACAGTACAAAAGTGTCTTCCACCGAAAGTTAGCATGGAGTGGGGAATGAAATACTAGATTCGGGGCTTGAAAACAGCCTCTGATACTTACTAGCCCCAGCTGTCAATTCAGTAGATTACCAGAAGAATTCTTTTGTCAGTACATACAAGCAGTTCTAAGAAATACAACTTTACACTTAGTTTGTCAGATAAAAATACTATGTATTCAGTTACGCATTTTGGAAAAAGGTGTTACAAGTGTATTTGTGATTGCTGTGTGCTGTGAATACTCTTGCAATCTTTAGAAATACTTCTGCTAGGAAAACAACTTGGATATTTTTAGTCAATGTTAAACCAAATTTATCTGCCAAGACTTTTGCCTTTACTATCTGACTCTTCAGTCGTGTAACCTGTATCTTTTAACCTTCATGTCTGCTAAATTATAGAATTATTTAGTAACTTAAATTTTTGATTTAAAGCAAACCATTAAGCATAGTTCCCTGAAGGAAAAAAGATTTTAAGAATGCGGCAGAGTGAATGTGAAAAGTAGGTTGGGCAGGAGAGAAATAGTCTCTGGAGAATGGTGGAAGGTTTTTGGACTACTTGACCAGCCAAAAGCTGCAGATCACTAATTGCATAGCAGTGGATGGGGGGAGTAGTAGGACAAAGTTTTTCCAGTGGTCTCCAGGGATGGAAAAAGACCTATGAGAGAGGTGAAAGTATTGCTGAATTCTTGAATTACAAACAGTAAAGCCAAAATGATGTGGAACTGGTTTTGGGAGAGACTAACTTAAAACGTGACAGAAAAGTGATCACAAATTTTGATCTTGAGGTACATGCATTTTCTATGAGCTTTTCTTGTTTACTGTCTGATTTTGATGCTAGGAGAGGCTGAGTATTTGGGCTTAACTCTTGCCTGTCTGGGGTTAAACTCTTCAGTATGCATTTATTTACATTTTGGACTTGACTGCATGGTGTTGTATTAAATTGCAGCCTAGCAAAATGGGTTTGACATAAACAAATTTCTTCTCTTTGTGTATTAAAACTGGTGTCTGCACTGTTGAGGGCCTTAGCATGCTCATCACATATAGATATATTCTTTGTTATCACCGTCTGAGAGTGGGAAATTTTCATTTCTGCAAATAAATGCAGTCATTGGCCTCTTCTCTGAACTTTTCTGTGATTGGCATCATAATAACTTCCCTCTGAATTATGCAGCTAGTGCACAGGGATCTGCTTGAAGATGAGGTTTAAATCTTGGTTGTCTGTGCAATGATTAAATAAATCAGTTTCTAAATTTAACTCATGTAGTTAAATTACTTCTTGAACTGCGTGTAGATTAGTCTCTAATGGCTTGATTTTTTCCGTATGTGCTTGTAGTCTATGTAGATTACATTGATTATTTTAAAGTGTAGTTAAGAGCAATGTAAGTATTGATAGGTTTGTTACATAATTTGGTGGGGTGTATGGAAGATCCATGTAATCACAGATAAGTTTAAATTACAGTCTTCGAGAGTTGGAGTCAATGTGTTTGTGCCTACAGTTACCCTGTCAGTCCATAAAAAAATCTGGTCTGCAGTCGCAACAGGTTTTGCTTGGTTTGATGTGATTCCCAACCTCAGGAAGGTTGCCAGCAACCACAGCACTGCCCACTGGAGCCTCATCACAGAGAAGGCAGTAGCAGTCCTTTCTCTGTTTAGCAGCCAGCTGGTCACAGCTGTAGTTAAGAAATCTATTCCTCTTGGATTGTGGGATCTCATCAGCTCAGTGGGTTTTAAACTAATAATTGCATTTCACAGGAGAAGATTTTATCACCGGTATAGCAGCAACAGCAGTGCTGTGAGGAAAGCAAGCTTAGATTAGGTTCACTTCAGAATTCTGCATCTTTCTTTGTTTCTGTTGTTTGTTGGAAGAAAAACAAAAGCATCCTGAACATTGACATTCCAGGATTTAACTCCACCGCCCCCACTGTTTTCGCTTTAACATGTTTAGGTTCAAAATCTACTTACTAGTGTTAAGAATGGACACCTAGGAAATGTTTTTGTTCAAAGCAATTTAATGATAGGTAATATTGAAAGTGTTTTGGTCCAGTGTGCAAAATGTTTTGAAGCTAACTCATGGCAAAGTTCAGTACTAACTGTTGTGGAACTGGAGGGGGAAAGATAATCATTTGGGTTTTTTTTTTTTTCTTTAGGAATAGATGCCCTATTTGATTTCAAACTGCTTTTTTTAAGTTTACGAGAGACTGCAGTGATCATCAGGATCTAGATGGCTGCCCTTTCTTTTTTAAATTCAGGAATAAAATTAAAATATACTTCATCTATACTCATTGCAGTCTTATACTTTTACTTGTAAATATTAACTTTTAAAGCTTCCTCATTTTTTATTTGCAGTTTTTGTATTTCACAAACTGGCTAAGGTTGGAAGAGACCACAGGGGGTCATCTGGTCCAACCTCCCTGCTCAAGCAGGGCCATCCCAGAGCACAGGGCACAGGATTGTGTCCAGCTGGTTCTTGAATATCTTCAGTGAGGGAGAACTCCACAACCTCTCTGGACAGCCTGTTCCGGTGTGTGGTCACTGCACAGTAAAGGAGCTCTTCCTCATGTTCAGCTGGGACTTCCTGCGCATTGGTTTCTGCCCATTGCCTCTAATCCCATTGCTTGGCACCACTGAGAAGAGCCTTCAAGATAAAACAGACTGCCCTTAAATTATCTGGTTGCAGCTACAAGGTAGGCTAAGCTGTATATTAAAACAGTTTAAAAAGAGGCATTAATGGCTCCTTATACTTAAAAAATAGAGCACTGAGTCTTTGCAGATAGCTGCCTTGTGTATAGCCTGTCAGCATTCTTTCAGTTACTGGACTCATTCTTCTGAGAGTAAGAAACAGTCTTAAAATCTGTCTCTGAATAATAAACAGTTTTAATAATAATAAAAGATGAATGTTTTGTACCAAATAAGGCTTGTTGGCAGACACTGGATTGTGAAACTGCAGGGGTGAAAGCGTAGTCGGAAGGATTAGTTTATATCTCTCCTCGTAGTTACCAATGCCTCCAACTCTTGTTAGACCAGCTGGCAGCTTCCAAAGTAATAGTGAGACGTGACATTGCAGAAGTGAGGTGTGGCGGGCAGAGTCCAAGTTAGTAGAGGACAGCAGCTGTAGGGCATGTGAGGGACACAAATCTTGGTTACTGTGTTGGCAACTGGAATGGAGAGTATGCACAAAGCAGCGGTACTGGATGTGAAGGAGGAGATAAAGCGCTGTCAGTAGGACTCCTATGAAGGAGGAGAAGGTTGGACTGTGGCTCTAAAATATGGGTACAGAGCATCTTCTCATCAGTAAAAAACTGAGCGGCTTCAGGTGTTTGGCTGTGGAATGCTGATAGATGCAATTGGGAAATACGAATGTGACCAGTTCAACATGCAATCTACTTGTATACATTTTATGGCTGGTGATTAATGGTAAACAGGTAAAGAAATGTTCTGTTCTCTATGAATTACAAGATCAGTTTGGATTAAATTTGGATTTTAGATCAAAAACATAGGGAGAATGGTTCCTTAATTTTTTTTAATGGTTTGTCCTTGATTCTATCTTAGTCTCTTGGAAAAGAAAAAAGGGACCTTCACAATTTACCAGAAGCGAAGGCTATCTACTTTTCTTGAGATGTGATTGTACCTTTCATCAGATAAGTGACTTCTTGTTCCTGAGAAGAGGATACCAATTTTTGTCTTGAGTTGCTATCCATGCTCCTGTTTCAGAGTACTGTGTATTTATTAAAAAAATTTACATATTTAATATTTCATTCTTTAAAAGGAAATTTGGTCTTAAATATTTATGAGTATATGCTGCTTGTTTCTTTTTGTAAACAAACCACAGAAATCAATGTATACCAGGTTAGCATTCACTAAAAGCATGTTTTCCAGAAAGAGATGGAAAGGATACAGACATAAAGTACTTATGTGGCTAAAAAGATAAGCAGAATTTGTAATGCACACATGGGATGTCTGTTCTCTTCTGGTAGGTAAATTTTTGTCAACCTACTCAAGAGTTTACTGGGGTGCCTACATGTAAACTCTTAGCAGAAAGTGACCAAAACTTGCAGGAGGTCTGAGCTCTTTAATGCCGTTGGTTTCCGTTCCTACCAGTAAGATGGACTGGGACTAGAGAGAATGACTTTTGAGGAGCAGCTGAGGACACTACATGTCAGCTTGGGGAAGAGGGTGCTGCCTCATTGCTGTCTACAACTTCCTTGTGAGGCGGGTGGAAAGGGAGTTGCTGGTCCAGCCTGTGTCGGGTGTCCAGTGACAGGACGCAAGGGAATGACATAAAACTGCATCAGGGAATTTTAGATTGGATGTTAGGGAAATGTTTACTGGGAGTGGTGGTCGAGCACTGGAACAGGCTCTGCAGGGAATTGCTTGTGACTCCAAACCTGTCAGAGTTCAAGAAGCATTTGGACAACACTCTTAACTACCTGGATTAACTTTTGGGTTGCCCTGGGTGGTCAGGAGCTGGACTGGACTATCCTCATGGGTCCCTTCCAACTCAGCATATTCTAAGACTCAACTAAAATTCTTTTAATATGGCAATATTGGTGCCATTTCTTGTAGGAAGCAGTTGCTAGTCTTTCAGGTCTTGTTATCTAGTCGCTTGTGCTTAGATTGCTGTTCACCTACACAACTAAATGCTGTAACCGGGTATGAAATGGAGTTCAGCTTGAATTGCTTTGTTTGTTGAGTATTTTTTCTTTTGTCCTGAAGCAGATTGAGAGCTCTCGCTATCACTTCCGTGCTCTCAGATACAAGGGTAGTAATTCCATAGACTGCTTTGACTTCTTTCTCCTGAATTAAATTTTTGCTGACTTCCAATCTGATTCCAGCACAAGAAGCAGCTCAGCCAGGAGCAGCAGCTATAATAGCACAAATGTTGAAACAGGAATGGGGAAAAGAGTCCTTTTAATTAAATCAAAGAGCAGTTGGCTTACAGCTGTCTTAAAAAGCACAACTTTAAGTGGAGCAGATCTTAATGCAGTGACTGGATTTTGCTTCTGAGAAGGAAACCTAACTCATTTTGTGGTTGAAACATTGGTTTCTGATGTGTACTGATGCAATCTTGGTCCAGTTTCTGATCCTTCTGCAGGCCTTGATGGTGCTGACCAGCACACAAGTGACTTTGTGCCTCTCAGTTGTATAATTTAGGTGCTGCTTCTTGCCTTTCTCATATTTGGAGAGTAAACTGAATGTCAGGGTGTACAGATATTGTAGGAATGCAGGTGTTAGGTAACCATACTGTAACAGGCTTTGTGATGCTCCTGGGCAGTTACAGCCTTGCTAGGTTTAGGCAGTCTGTTACTCTTCCAGTGGTTTTAGTTGGCTGTATTGCCAGGATTTTCCTGTGTGTTTGACTGCTAGTTAGTAAGGAAGATGAGATCCTCCCCCAAGGATTGGGTGGCCGAGTGCATTATAGGGGGTGAGAGGATCAAGGAAGCTCTGACTCCTGTAGTTTGTTTTTTTTCCCCCTTCTTTTCCAAGGAACCTTTATCTGTAAGTATTGGAGGCAAGCATAATTTAAAAATGCTGTGACATATTTTCAGCATTAAATTTTTTTCTTTTTAACCTGTATTTGCCTCTCTTCTTCCATCTTGTCCTGACAAAATTAAAACAAAATAAACCTGCTCTTTTTCAGCCTTTATATAGCAAATCAAAGCATACTGAAACAACATTGTAGGATGTGTTATGCTGTAGGTTTGGTTTGGATCCAGGGTTACATTCATGAAGCAAATTCCCCAGATGTGAAGTATATGGACTCTTTCAGAGGAGTCTAAAACCAAAAGGTTGCCTTGTAGGAGCACATGTGATGGTGTCAGCATCTGACAGGCCAGAAGACTGGGAGAGCACTAGTGTGGAACAAATATTCCTGTTTCCCTACCAAAAAAAGTGTATGCAAGATGGACTCAGGATTATCACCAGCAGCTATTCTGCTCTGAAGGTGCTTATGCTCCTATTGTACCACACAACTTTCTAATGCAGTCTCTGAAGTCTTTGAACATCCCCAGAGGCTCATAGATGAAAAACCTGATGGATCATGCTATTCTTTATTGTGGAGTTGATGGATTTTGATGGTTCGTGCTTGTATTATACTGTGTAAGGCTGTTTTCCTCCCAGCTCACACTCAGCATTCACCTACACTTGGCATTGAGTACAAGAGAATTACAGACATAGCTATGAATCAGTGTGATGCTTTCAAATGTTCATTGTTAGGTTCTGAAATTTCATAGACCCTTAAAAAAGCTAAGTTTACATTTTCAAGACATATTTATATATGTGTCTTGAAGAAAGACACACAAAAGGTTCCACAAGGGGTATTTTAATGCACTGATTTGAAATACGGGAATAAAGCAGATTAAAAACATTTAGTGTTATCACTGATAACCTCTGCATCCCCAGTAATCTTAGCTGTGATTTGATGATTTTTAGCTAGGAGAAAAAGTTGCCTAAGTCTCTTTTTAGTGATTATTTGTACATGGTAAGAATGCTTTTCTTCCTTGAAGCTGGTTTCTGGAGCACTTCTATCCTGCCAGCTCCTTGGAGATGTGTTGATACAATGCCAGATTTCATGGAACACAACTTTTTTTCCAGCCTTCAAGTGTTGAAAGGGGATTTTTACAGATTTAACTGCTGAATTCTGCCTGAGACTCACTATGGTTTTATAGTAGCTTATTTGTCTCACAATGGGAGTTACTGTATGTGTAACGAGGAAATCTCTTCAGTGCTGAAAATGAAGTTTTGTCTGCCAATGTTACTGTATCAAAGCCTGTTACTTGTAGTACTGCCTGACACTGACTTTAGCTTTAACCGCCCCTCAAAAAAGCTCCAACAAAAAAACCCCAAAACCCCAACTCAAAATGCTACTCAAACCTCAAAACAGCAGCAAAAAGAAAAATCTGAGGCCAGCATTATATGTTGAATTATTAAGAAGGTAATGGTGGGCAGAACCTTGACATCTGAATTTGTGATCCTACCAAGAGAGAGGATCTGTCACAAAAGAGCCAGAAACACCAAGAGAGAAGGTAATGTTGTGTATCTGGGGAGATGTAGCTGCTTGAAATCTTAGTATGCCTCAATTATCAATAACAAATATATCAAGCATGTTTAGATTTATGTTTGTTACTGCAGTTTCACTTCTCTTAGTATTCTGTTTCTAGTGAGAGGTACAAATGGATATCTGCCCACACAGGTTAGTTTTGAAAAAAGTCTTCAATATTAATAAGGGCAGGAAAAGGAGTATGATCCATCTGTATTTCTGCTGGACCCCATGTTATTTGCTTGTGATTCAGTTGTTGGAGTACAGGGGGCTCCTGTACTTCTGATAACTGGATGTTCTGCTGTGCCATCTGTAGCTGTTACTATTTCATTTTATGAACTGAAGAATTACACATTGCGTATTTCTTATGTGTCAAACAGGAATGGTTTCTGTGATTAATTTGAAGGTGTTGACTGTGTGGAAGACAGTGAGGAAGTTTACCTGGAAGAGGGAAGTAGCATCCTTAGTGCTCAGGTTACTGTGCACACGCAGATGACATGTAGGAAAGACATGAAATGCATCCCCACCCTGGGAAAGTCTCTGACCAGAGCTCAGCCTTCCTTAGGCATCAGAATGAAATAACCCCTACACAAAAAGCTGTATTATCAGGAGGCCTTGATAAGGCTGCTTGTGCTTTGCGGCAATTTTGGTTTTGGGTGGTGGGTTAGTTTTTTGGTGTTGTTTTTCTCTGGGTTTTTTAAACTTTTATGACTGTCTTGAGTGTTGCTTTCTGTGACTCAGAGTATCTTTCTTGATTTATACGCTAGTCCTTGATCACATGGCACTTTGTGGTAATGCTGTAGTACGGTAGCTACCAGAAGATGGACTTCATGGGAACAGATGGCACACTTGGCTCAGGATAAAAATAGTTGGGAATTTTTGTCAATTCACTTAGACTCGGCTGTTGGATCCAGGCACAAAATATTTAGTTCAGTTTTTCCTTGAAAACACCCAAAATAAATCTGTTTTTCCCCCCACATAGACTAGTTGTCTTTTCCAGGTTTCTGATATATAGGGGAAGTCAAGTGTTTGTAGGAGTGTCAAAATCAGGAAAATCTGTGGTGTGGGTGTAGAGCTTCACCTTGAGGTAACTCCAGGGATGTTGCTTTATTTTGTAGTGATTAAAATCTTTATGGACTTTCCGTGTGTTTCCTGACACAAACCAGGAAATTTCTGCTGCTGTTGTGTGGCTGTTCAGCTGGATATTGAAGTTGCTTTGACTGCAAGGTATTTTAAAGATTGTGATACAGAGCGTGGTAGCCTGGAAAACTGTCATTGCAGTTGTTTCCCAGTGGTGAAGTGTCTCCTGCCTGGTGAGAACTGGGAGTGGGGGAGGTTTGTTAGGGGTAGAGGTGGAGAATGTATGATGGCAATTCAACATTAATCTTAAGTGCTTTTTCTTTTGCTGTTTGACCTACTTTATTGGTCTCTTCCATCATCTGTGTGTGTCATATGTATAATAAATATGTATAAATTGAATGTGTATGTATAGAACATGAATGTACACAAACTGTACTTGTGTGTATATACATATATGATATCCAGAGGATTTCTTGTATGGAAAAGAACTGTAAGAAAACTTGACACTTCCCTGTGACATGTTAAAATTTAGATTTAACTGAATTATGTGAAAACATAACACTTCCATGTGACATTTTAGATCAACTTCTGGGGATAAAAGATTTTTAGAACAGATTTTTTTTTTTCCTGAAAAATCCTGTTCTAAAAGGTTTTTCGTGGTGAATATTAGATATGAGAAATGGAGAACACTGTGTATTGCCATAAAATGGGTATTATTTGACATAAAATGGAATCCTTGATCCCTTTTTACTCTCCCTTCCCATTTAAGGTTAATTGGACTTCTGAGAAACAAATTACTGAATTTGCTTCTGGTTTAGCTTGAGGTCATTGGAGGAGCTCAGTGGCACGTTGTCCCTGCAGGAGGGCTCCTGAGGGCTCACCAGGTGGCCTTTATCACATGGGCTGTGACCCAGACAGTTATTTCGAGCACTTTAAATCCAGTAAGGCTCTGTTAAATGGGATCAGTGTAAGTCAGCAAGCCTAGATGCAACTTAGGTTTCCTTTATATAATCAAGGCATTTGCTTCTGACAACCCTTGCTGTTTGTGAAGGAGGAAGGCTGGGACAAATGTACTTTAAATGGTCTGCAGGAGTTATTTGTACATTATTGTAGTCCAAAACACCAAGAAAAGGCTTGTTTATAGTTGCAGACTTTCAGTATTCTATTACAAATTGTTCCAGCATCAAATTGTCTGAAGTAGTGTAAGGAAGTTATATGATAATGATTCTTGTCACAGAATTTTTCCATTTCTGTAATGTAGATAAAATGTGACTGTCTATAACTTTAAACTCTTAAAAGAATGTGCATCAGATAACCAAAACAGGCTTAAAGTAAGTACTGCAAGGTGTTTAATGCCATCGTTCAAGAGACTTTTGAAAGAAACATACTTAAGATAGTTTTTCAGTGGTTTATTGTAAATTGGAACATGAAAAGCCACTCTTTGTCTTATTATTTTAATTGCCAGATAGATGAAGAAGGAGTTTGTTGGTAATGGTGCTTTTTGGGCTGCAGTCTAAAAGGATCCTGGAATAGGTGAGTAGTGAACAAAGGAGTTCCCTTCAGGTGGGAAATACTCTGGTATGATTAATTGTTAGTTAAGTACCAGTGTTTAATAAATAGCAGTTCTCTTGGTTTTGTCATATTTAATTTTTTTTTAAATTATTATTTGTTGCTTTATGGTATTACTATGCTAGAAAAATTAACAGGTACTAAACAGGTGGGATTCACTAATGTTGCAGTACACAGCAAGTTTCTTGAACCATGATTTTCTTTTAAGGCTTGATTAATCTTAGCCAGTTCATGGGCATACTTCTGGGTTTTGAAATAGTGACCTATAGACATTTTCTCAACTGTCTGGGCTGCTGAGTTCTGCTGTGGAAAGTGAGAACTGTGTGGCTCTGTCTGCATAACATACTGTGCTCCCATCTGACTAAGATCCAAGGCTGTTTCCAGATGACATCTGGAAACATTTCGACCTGCTAGTGGAGGGCTGTTCCTGACCTAATTAGCTTGGTGTTATAACTAGCTCTGCTGTTTTGTTATTTTGTTCCTTTTGACTTCATCCGGTTTATACTTCTCACTGAATGGTACCATTTAAGGTACTAAAGGTCAATACAAAATTAGATTTTACAATCTGCTGCTTTTCCAGTCAGTGTTTCAGTACTTCTAAATTTTCATACATGTCGTCATTGGGTATTCCGAGTACAAAGAGCTGAATAATTCAGCAGCCGTGTGGCTCGCACATGTCAAGATGATACAAAAGGGGAGGATGATCAATCTAAGTCTTCTTTCCTGTGCTGTAAGACAAAGCACTGTTTCCTCCTCCTTTTTAACTTTGTTCTGAGTTTCTCCTAGTTCTGACTGTGTGCTTCTTTTCAAGAAAGAGGTGGTATTTTTAAAAGGTGAATGTCACTTGAGAGGTAGACAGTATACTGTAGTAAGATATTTATATTTTCATTTCTTTCAACTCTGCTTAAAAAACAAAAGGCTACCACTATTTCTTTATATGCACAAAGTGTTTTTTAGCTGCTGTGCCAAACTGGACAAATAAAATTTAAACAAGCTCCAACAAATGCATAGTGTGCACCTTTGCAGTAAAGCCAAATAATAAAACCAAAGGGAAACAAATGGTGACTCAGTTCAATTCTGTTTGCTTGAATAGAAGAAGGCACAATAAAAAATTCTTGGGGTATAATACAGAAAGGTCATATGAAAGAAAACCGTGTTTTCAGCACAGCATAAGTACTTTGTGATTGAAACAAGTCCGTTCTTAAGGTAGCAGAAGTGAAACAAATGCTCTTATGTGATTTGAAAAGACATTTTTTCCTTTCTCATGTGCATGCATAACATTTACACTGTATTTGGTATTAGTCTAGCAGTATTAGGTTGACATAGTAAAATTGATAGTGGCAGTAAGGTTTTTATTGTTTTTTTTGAGATATATGAATGCAGTGGAACAGATGTTCAGAACAGCATGGAATATTCCTTGTTCCCCATCCCACCATCCCTTTCACACCGAGCCATCTGGAAGGGACTGTGAGCAGGATGAGCAGCCATCACGCTAAGAACGAGATTAACGTGTCGGCATCTTTTGTTGATACTTTAAACTGGTCACTGTTGGTTCAGTGGAAAGAAACAATGTGAGGTCTCATGATTCCCTGTGTGCTAAGGTCATTCCCATGGCTATGGAAAGAAGGCAGAAGAGAAAATGTGGTTTATATAGAACAATTAATGAATTTAATGGTAGTCAGTCTGGAGTTTGCCCATACAGGCAGAAACCAACTTTTCCCCCATTCAGCTGTATTGATGTGACTAGCCACCTTTTACCATTAAGCATAGTGTCAGGTAATAGCATTCTGTTAAAACAGATTCAAATTTACTTATTTGTGAAAAAACTCCTGTGCATGTTTTCCAGGGTTTTTCAGTTCATGCTCTTCATGAACTTTATTTTTGTACCCTGAATTTTTCTTTTTTACAGCAACAAGTATACCGTGTGTAGACATCTTTCAGTTTACTCAGTTGGATTTCTTTAGTACCCTTTAGCCTTACATTTTTTGAGATAAAGTGTAATTAGTGTTTTGGCTTAATGAACAAAATTTTGGTTAGAGAAAGGACAGCTTGTGGTCTAGAAGCGAGAGACTCTAGTCATGTGTGAAGGTGCCCTGGATCATCTGTATTCTGTTACAGAATGAGTAGAAAAGGGTGGGTGGATCTGATGCTGGCAGATTGATTGGATTCAGTACAGCAAGCTATTGTATTGTGTGCTCTGCGAACTTCTGTTTGATTTCAGGTAAGCAAATCCATTTCTGAATAGATATCTGAGTAACACTTGTGTGTCAAGGAAGACTAAAATGTGTCAGTGAAGGAGAAATTGTATTTGAAAGCTTAACACGCAGGTTCAGTGGTTCCGCAGTGTATTTGTTGCGCTGTTTTGTGTTTCTTTCAATGAAGAGAATTTTAAGGTATGGAAATCGGAAATGAGATTCAGGAAGGCTATTTGAAAATGAGATGCCTAAAGTCTGAAACTACTACTGTAGTGCTGTAAGTTGTTCTAAGGGAGAAGGTAATCAGAAGGAAGTGACACAACCCAAGATCTCAGCTTTCAGATCTCTGTTTTCAGAGTAAAGATAATTATGAGAAAAATAAGAGAGGGTAATAAAACTAGTTGAGGGATATCCAGAGGTGTTCTGGGGAAAGCTTATTCTGTGAAGAAATGGGGTGATGGAATTAAGTAAATATTAGTGTTAAAAAAAATGTACTTCAACATGAAAAATATACTGTGTATATGCTTCTCCTGTATTTTTATGAAAATGATAAGACATGTTTAAAAGGTATAAAGATTTAAGTGACAGGAGTAAAAAAATCCAGTGTAATTTACTGGCAAAGATTTTTGCATATTGGGCAGTGGAAAAAGAGCCGTGAGTATAAATGGCAAAGTCCATTAATTTGAACAAGTGAGAACTTAATGCAGGAAATACATTATGTGTTCCATAGGTATGTTGCAGTTGGGCCAGAAAAGTTGGATACTTGAAAATTGAGATAAACCAGTGTGAACCCTCAGTTAAGTGGCTTCATTAGCAGAAAGTGAGAAATACCTTTATTTCTTCCTTGAACGATGCTGAAGCCATTTAATTGGGTGACATGTATGTGAGCCCTTATTTCGGAGCAGGAGATAAAAGTTCATAATCTGTCTGTACTTCATGATGATAAGCTTTTTATTTCCTTAGAAACTGCTGTGAAAAGTGTTGTGAATGGGGAAAATTATTCTTAGGATTGTGGCTTTGCAATATTACAGTTCTATTGAGAGGAAAAAGTTAATGCAGTAACTTTGAAGTGGTCCCCCACTTCAAAGGGGGGAAGAAAATGTTCTTTTCTTCATTGAGGGACTCCTACTTGTCAGTGAACTGAAAGCACAAGTATTTAAGCAGAAGTTGATGAGACCTTTGACACTATCAAAGAAAGGTAGATGCCCAAAGATCATCTTGAGCTACAGTGGACAGGTAATGCAAACATGAGGAAACCAAAAGGGGAAAAGACCCCAAAATACTCATCCTGGAAGCTGTAGAGAAAATAAGGCAATTTCTGACTTCATAGTTGTTGATAATATTTTAAAGCCTTTTTTTTTACAGTCTGTAGAGTTAAGGAAATAATAACTACTTAATTTTAGATTGGATCGTCCTCAGGGCCTCTTCTTTCCTGCATTTGTGAATGTTATCTTTTCTGTGCATGTTTCTAGTTAATGTGAAATACTAAGAACTAAATTTAAAGTACCTGTGAATGGTCACTACTGTGAAGATCTTTACCTTTTTCTCTCCCAACCTTTTAATTAGTGGAAATTCCTGTATTAATGTGTTCACCTTTTAATGGTTCTGCAAACTTTTGTGTTGCAGACCCACTGTGTTAGCAGAGATAGCTATTGTTCTGCTTCTTACATGTTTTTTGGAGATGTGGAGGGTTGACTAGGAAAATGTAAAATGTAAAATTTTAGATGGTAGATAAACAAAACTAATCACCATCCCTTCCCCTGTTGTCCTTTCTCTTGTCATTGCTTAATGTCTTGATTTCCCTCATAATATTGCTGGACCATAAAATCTGCCCTGAAGATCTCAGCACAGACTAAAACTCTGCCAAATAAAGAAAAGAAAACAGAACAACTGTCCAAGTTGGTGAACCTTCAGAAACAACTCATTGCAACAGACATTAAAGAGCTCTATTAAAGAAACAAAATAGCTTTAGGGATTTCTGTGCCCATTTCATCATCGCTAATACTTAGTTTGGTATGATGCGAGAGGAAGATCAGAAGTGGTGGTCTGATACTGAGGAGGAAAAAACCTGCTTTTGTTCCAGCCTTGGCTGTCATTCCTTTCATGTAGACCTGGCAATCAGGAGGAAGATCTGTGAAAACGATGGTGATAGAATTGGCTATATATTAAATTGTAGTGCAGAGGACATTTTCTAGGCATTTCACTTTACACGTGTTGTTGAAAGATGTCATTTGTTGTGGATGAGAAATATTCTTGATGTTTAGGTATCCTTAGGAAATGGAATTCTATTAGACTTTGTGCATATTTGTATCAAAAGTCTGCCCTTGCATCAGCAAAGTCCTATCAAAATGAAGAGAGTTGCATTAAAAATTATGTAAAACATGAAAAAAATCAGTATATTAACTAAAAAATACACTGTCTCTTAGATTGGGGTAGCTCTAATAAAAGTAAAGTACTTAGTACTTAAAGCATGATTGTGGTTTAGTAAAACCATATTTTGATTTGATACTCGTTGCTTAGTAATGTGGCTGAGAGAGGAATGGCATACTTGATAGAACTCAGATAGCTGGAAGAGACTATTAAAAAAAGTCGTTTGGATGCCTTTTGATAAAAAATTCTGGGGTATTAGAGAGCACTGTTAAAAAATAACTGATTACTAAATATTCTATATTGCTTTGTAGTATACAAAATGTGGATTAAGATTCCTGTTAGAATGAAGCCAGTTAAAAAAAAAAAAACCACAAAACTTTTAAAAGTACAGATGAACGACATTAGATGAATCTTGAATTCAGTAATTTCCAGAATATATGCTAGTTACAGTTTTTTTGTTTTTAACTTGTCATTACTGATCAGGTAGTAAATAACATTCAGAGGTGACAAGTAGGAAAGGTTCACAAACATCAGGTTCTCAGTCATCTGGGATAAGGAAAAACTAGAAAGGAGCGTGCATTAAAGGCATATTTATTCCTTTCTTTCCATTAGGATAAGAGGGATAGCAGTGTTTGCACTCCATGTAGCCCTTTCCTTCTGTCTTGGGAAGGATGAAGAGCCTTTGGAGGACATGGAGATCTGTGATAATGGCACCTCCATGGGGAAAAAAAAAGAAGAGGATGGGAGAGCCTCTTGAAACCTGGTGCTTGGGGTCTTTCATCTTTCTGCTTTCCCTTCTATTCCAATTTAGCACACACATGAATCTTGAAGGTGGGTGATGGCAGGCTATGTAGAATTACAAACTTGAACAGGAAAATGGGCAATACTACCGAAATGGGTGCCATTCAGAGATGGAAATTATGTGTTGAATTGACTGTTAGTGCATTAGAGATGGGAAAACTTAACTGTCTGTAAAGGTTTTAAATGTTGAAAAGTCCTAGACATGGAGACTGTGATTAGAACGTAGTGTAACTTGATTGTGTGGCTTGAGGTGAGGAAACGGACACAGTTTCTCTGGTTTTGATGAGGGGAAATGCAGTTTTAGATTCAGACACTGAAATTTAGGTGAGTGCCTATCAAAGCTTACATGTGAGGTATTTGAGCTCATCGTGTCATTGTTGTATCTATCAAGAGATGCAGGGGTTTGCTTGTTCTTTGGGCTTCTGCTGAGCTCATATATATGTAGTCATACAAATTTAGATGCTTAATAGTGAATGGAATCCCATCTGGTACATTACTCATGGCAAGCTGTGTCTTTAGTCCGTCTCGTTTTTCTTCTCCATAGAAGGAGAATTATGGCATGTTCTCTTTTTATAGAGATCTGGGAGATTCATCAATGGTAAGCTCTAAAGCTCTCTGAAAAGAATAGACTATATTCAGGGAGAATTTAGAATTGATGTATAGTAAGCTCTTTTTCATGCTAAAATGTTCAGCTTCTTCATATTTTACTAGAGGATATAAGAAGAAACCTCTGAAGAGCTTAAAAGAGGGATTGTGCAGTGCCTTTGAGAAAATGTAGTAAGTAAACATTCACACGTAGAGGGGCTGTTTAATGAATTGGAATTTGTTTTGTGGTATTAGTGAATATGTAAAGAACTTAAAGAGCCATGAAATTCAGGTACATATTTTTAGCACGCGTGTAAATTGCAGTGCCTTTTTGGGGACGTGAAAGGACAAAGGCAGGTTAGGGGAACAGCTGCTACTTCGAGTTTTTGCCAGTAGCTCAAATATTTGAAAAACCCAGCCTGTCTTTTGTAATAGCTATGCTCTGCTGTTATTTGGAAAGATTGCACATGGTGTTTGTCATCTTTCAAGTTTGTTACTGTACATCTGCTTTCTACATGATTTTTTAAGGATCTGACTTGCCAAGGCAGTGTCAGACTTCTTGCATGCAGTTTAACAGCAGCTCTCCAGGGAAAGGTGGTCTGAGTTGACCTGGAGTGGTACTTCTGTGGCTGCGGGGGAAGCATGCAAAGCAAAAATGCTTTGATTAAGTCTTTCTGTACCACACTTGCCTCTACAGCAAAGACTACTGGGATAAGTGCCTTCTAATTTTAAGACAAAAGGCAAGTTGTTATGGAATTGTTAGGCAAGTTGTTATGGGAGAGGGAGAGAGAAAGAAGAGAAAGGGAGATGAGAATACTGAGGAAGCATGCAAAATCTGAATTTTAATGAGTTGATCTAAGCTAATTCAAGCTTTTGATGTCCTGTCCTTTCAGAATATGTGTGGAAATCGAGTTGCTGATGCCTGGAGGGTTTGGAGAGCAGTGTCCGTTTGTACTCCAGTCATAGTTCAGTCCAGCCAGATGTCGCATCTGATCCATGTCCAATGAGGCACGCATGGGTTTAGTGAGATGTTAAGCGACATCTCACCCTCGTAGTTTTTCTTCTCCCCCTTTTGACTCCTCTTTCTGTTCTGATACTAATGTCTCATACATTTCCACTTCAGCCAGTTGTGTATGTGCAATATAGCATCTTTCTAAATTCTTCATCTCTTGTGCTAGATGCAGCTGATGGTTTAAAGGCAGCTGTCAGGCGTAGGTGGTCTCACAGTGGTGATGAATCTATTTATCCAAATTGTAAGTCTTTGGTTTCCTTGCATGCTTAGCTGGGCTAAAATGAGTAAAAAAATTACAAATTTAGGTTTGGGACCAATCTACTGTACTGACACAATTCTTGAAAATAATAATTTATTTGCATTAGAGTTTTCAATTATTTGTGGGTGGAAGGTGTTCCTAGTTTGGGCTGGGGTAGAGTTATGTTTTTTTCACAGGGGCTAGTAGGGAGCTGTGTTTTGAATTTGTGCTCAACCCCTGGTTGATAAATTAGAGATGTTATTGCTTAGCAGGGCTTACGCAGAGCCATGGCTTTTTCTGCTTATTGTACTTCGACATTGGCAAGGAGAATACTGTGGGTGCGTGGGAGATTGGAAGGAGACACAGCTGGGACAGGTGACCCAAAATGACCAGGGGAACATTCCAGACCATGTGATGTCAGTCTCAGTGTATAAAGTGGGGATAAGAAGGAGGAAGAAGCGGGGGATGTGCAGTGGAGTGATGGTGCAATACTTGGACTTGCCAAGTCACTGTTACGTGTGATGGAGCCCTGCTCTTCTGGAGATGGCTGAACACCTGCGTGCCCGTGGGAAGCAGTGAATTAATTCCTTGTGCTTTGCTTTCGTGGGCAGGTTTGCTTTCCCTATTAAACTGTCTTTACTTCAACCCATGAGTTTTCTATGTTTTACTCTTTTAATTATCACCCTGATTCAGCTAATGGGGCAGGGAGTGAGCAACTCTGTGCAACTTGGCTCTTGGCTGGGGTTAAACCATGAAAGAAGGGAAGAGAAGTTACTAAACCTCTGTATTGCAAAATTGAATATGATTTCTAAGTGCCAGTGTGTTTATTATGTATAGTGACATCACAATGAATATCTTGTCTAGGAAGAAACTGGGACTGAATTGCGACTCAAAACAGGTGGAAGATGAATGTGGAAGGCAGTGGAATTGCCATTGCAAATTCTTGTTTTCTGCTCCTGGTAACACTCCCTTCAGTCTGGTTGTGTCTCATGAAGACCCTGTAATTCAGAGGCCTTTTTTGTCTTGATTTCTTGTCTGACCTCTTGTTACATAGATTTTGAAATTAAATTAGCCTCACTTCTCATGTATTTTCTTTAAGAAAGATTAGGTTCATCTGAGTTGTGTGTGATGAAGAAAGAGATGGTTGTGCTTTAGTAGTAAGGACACAAGTTTTTTACTTAGTAATGGGTTAGTGTCTGAATAGGTCTATAAGTGTTTAATTCAATTAGGTAAAAGTTTTAAATTAGAAGAAACTTACTGCAGTTGCAGATTTTTTTTTTCCTCTGATCCAGGAGCAGGTAGTGGATTGCTTAATTTGTTGCATATATTTACTCATCAGTGTTCAGTTTACCTTTTGGAATTAAACTTCAAACTGAAATGAGGTTGCTACACAATCATTTAAATCAGGCATTCACATATGACAGTTGTTTATTTTCCCCTACCCTCGTCCCTGGTGTGTGCTTTAGACTGCTCTTTAGAGAAATGGGATTTCTTGGGTTGGTCTGTCACTCTCCTGGTAGCTCTTGAACACTGGATCATTTCATCAGGAAGTGACGAGAAAACGAAAAGCTCAGACTGCAGTGGTATGTCTTCTTCAAATTAGCTTTTACAGGCAAGAAAGAACATTACATGGAGAAGGGACTTAAATAAGAGCTCCTGGTGGAAGGCATTCTGATTGTACTCAGGATGGTAGGTGTTTCAAGAGGTAGCAGACAATTTGCTGGGCAGTCTGCAGCCAGCTTCCGACTGGGCCCAGTGTGTTTGTTGTGTGGGCTAGTGAGGAAGTTGGGTGAACTGCAAAAGGTAAGGGTGGGGGGGCAGGTCTGAGAATGCTAGACAGAAAGCCATGGGAAAAGTAGGCTTTATTCTGGTGACCTTTTCATATAAAAATTTAGTTTAGCACTAATTTATTCTTCTATTAATTTATTTCTTACAAATTATGTTTATGCGAAATGTATTTTCACTGTAACATTTACATTACAATGAAAGAATTTGTTATAATGACTTTTATTTCACAGCTACAATGCACTAGCCTGTTTGCAGAGTGTTGGTGCTAGATGTTGCTCCTCAGTAACAGTGAATTTCCAGTTTTGACTTATTTTTGATCAAGTTCAGAAAAGTGTCTGCAATGGATATGAAGTAATATTTTGAAATGCATCTCTTTGTAGAGGAATACAAAAATATAGAACAGAAACAGGAGGTCTTTTTACCAAATATAAAAATCGTTCCTCTTGTTACCTCTCATGTGTTGTGTAAAATTCAGCAAACTCAGCTAACCTTAAATTCTGACATACTCAAACTGTCTCATATTAACAAAGACGTAAAATATAATTCAAGACTACTGCTTAGAAGTCACAAGCCTGTTCCTTCCTGACCTGTTATGAAATAGTCTTACAGCTAAATAATTTGGTTTTTGTTCATTAAAATTGTTAAGCTTTTAGAAATGTTCTTCAGAATAAAATATTTTAAGTCTTCAGGCAGGAAGTCATTACAAAAATTACTGTGCAACATTAGAAAGACAAAGAGATCTTTTAATTTACTAATGTGATTTTAATTAGAGAAATTAAAAGGCTACTTTAATTGCTTTAGTACAGTAAAAATGAAATGTTCAGCTAAGTCTGTCCCAAATTAACTATGTCCTTGGTAATAATGTAACTTCTTGTTCCAGAAAATTTCGATGCCGCATGGCTTTAAACAGAATATTATTCATGAGTAGTACATGGACATTGAATTGTTGGTGTTAAAAATGTAATCAAGTTGTCTATTGTGTTAATGTCATTTCAAAGAAAACTGCTTTAGATATGTTTTTGTTTTATATTGCTCCCCTTATGAGAGAATTCTGTCTCACATGGGCATCCTTGCTCTTAAAGCTACTCTCCGAGGACAGTGTTTTCTATGCCATTGTGCCCTTTTGTGTGATGCTTTGAGATCTCTTTTTCTATTTGTTTTCCCCATCTGTCGTGGTTTAGGAATGGTACTCCACAATTTTGATTTGGACTTTCCAAACCACACTGTCACTCACTCGCTCCCCTTCTCCCCCTCTTCTGCCCCCTACCTACCCCGGGTGGCCAGAGAGGAGAATTGAATGCACAAAAGGCAAAGATCACAGCTTGAGATAAGAACAATTTGCTGGAAACAGCAATGAGATAAGAAAACAAACAGTAGCAGCAACAATATTAACAGGAAAAGTATGTAAAAAGAGAGAATGATTCATGTGCAAAAATGGTCACTGCAGAGCCTGCCTTGACCAAAGCCAGGTTGTTCCTGACTGTAGAGGAATGCCCTGCTTCTTGGAAATGAGAGAGAAATCCCTTTTCCCTGCCCCTGGCAATGATGTGAGATGCTATCAAATAACACAGTGTCTTGGTCCCTCCCCTTGGTCTGGGCTGGAACCAAGACACCATCCTCATTTGTTTAATTTTTCCAAGAAAACCAGTTCTGACAACCTTAGTTTTCTCAGATAAATGTCTTCCTGCATCTGGCATGTTCCCAAAAGCTGTTCAGTTCATGCCCTTACCCCATTCAGAATGCCATACAGCCCCACCTGTGGAAAACCATCTTCTTCCTCATGCAGCTTAATTCTGAGAGGGACTTGCCCTTGCGTGTCAGATGAATTTATCATTTTTACTGAAAACTGTCAGAGCTGGGGTAGGTCGGTGTCCAACGTAGTCCGGGGGCTGTAGTGCTTGGTTGGTCTGTTGGTGGCCAGCTTCCCAAGGCAGGATGCCAGCCTGCTCCAGACAGCGACCTTTCTTGCCACTCCTGTGGGGACTGCCAGTTTTTTATAAATGCAAATGTGCACTGAAGTCCAGTGATTCTGGAACTGCAGCACAAGTCTGTGCATACAGTAGACCTTACCCCAAATCTAAGGCAAAAAGCCCACATTACCCATATTACCTGTAGTGCCTGTATTCCCTGCTGCTCTGCAGTGCTCTTGTCATATTCTGGCATGAGTGCACAACTCCAGTGCCTCGGTAGGAATTGTACAGTATCTTACAGTGGGAAGGCTGAAGCGAGGGCTTTAAAAGAAAAATGGCGAAGTATTTTCAGGAGAAAAAAGCCTGAATGTGTGCTACACTGATTGAGAGCTCTTGATTTCATTTCTGTGAATGTCATATGTATTTTTTTGTCAATTCCAGATTGTGAGCCATGCCGTTGGTGAAAAGGAACATTGAACCACGGCATCTCTGCCGAGGAGCTCTGCCAGAGGGAATTACAAGTGAACTGGAATGTGTAACGAATAGCACCCTTGCTGCTATCATACGCCAGCTAAGCAGCTTAAGTAAGTATCTGTAACTTCCTGCAGGTATTTGATTCAAGGTGAAAAACTGAAGAGATGAAAAGCTTTAAGATGGATTGCTTTAAATAGCAAAATTATGGTATGTGACATTACCACTTATGTATTGTAATAATTTTCTATTTCATTGCTTTTATGCTCTTCTGTAATTTGAAGTTTATTCAAGAAGCAAAAAACCCAACCCTGCCCCCACCCCCAAACCCCAATCCAAAAAGCAAATTAACAAAAAAAACAAACAAGCAAAAAAAACCACTACGACCAAAAAAAGCTCCAACCAAAAAACTGGAGCATAGAAAACCAGAATTTTTTCTAAGGTGAGAGAAATTAGTGCAAGAAACAAGATCGGCACTTGAATTCTTCTAGCCTTTCAGTTCTACAGGATTGAGCCAGCAAACCCTTCTGCCTCCTGGCATCAAATGACACATTTGACTGAAATTTTAGTTTTTTGTAATGTGCTAATATTTCTTAAGCTTTTTCTTTTATCTATATGTGTGCTCAATTCATATGAATGAAATTAAGCACATTGAAAGGATGCCATTTGCTGAACAAGCCTGCAGGCTACCATTGAGGCAGGCTAACATCAGCTCTCTACAGAGTAGCCTACACAGCACACCTGTCAGGTGACACCACCACTAGCAATTCTAGAAGCATGACTGGAGTGTTTGCAAGATGAACAATATTTTTAATGAAAGGGATAAGAGATGTTTTTCAGACAGTGTTTAACAATCAGCAGCTGTTGTTTGTGCTGATATCGCTGGTCCTAGAAAAGAAATTACTGCTTCATCAGTTGCTTCACTTTGTAAATGGAAGTGGTTTAAGACTGAGAGTCTGTATGGAGCTCAGACTATGGGTCCCAGTGGTGTTCAGTTTATGATAATTGAAAAAAAATGCTTAGGGAAAGAGGACAAGAGATACAGCATTTCCTCTTTGCAGTAGTCAGTGATTTAGCGATTTTTCTGAGCTGGAGGTCCATTTGAATCATCCTATGTAATGAGCATTTGTAAAACTATCATCTGTGGTGTTGCTTAGATCTGTTGAAATAGGGATTGCAGCTTTTTCTTGGCCAATGACCTGTGGCAGAATGTCCCACAATAGAAGTTGACCTGTTTCTTCCTTTCGATACCTTCTCATTCTGATGTAATGAAAAATAACGAAAGGTGCTTTCATCTTGTGCATTTCCATGATAATTTGTGATTTTATTAAGTCTTTATCCTGTTCTCCTGGCTGAAATGTTGTGATCTGTTAGTGATCATTTTGAATAGAAACTGTTTTGTTTTTCTGATCATTGTTATTTCTGCTTTGGATATGTAAGTTAGGGTATGTTGCGGGTTTTTTAAGGTGGAGTGTTGAGGACTTCAGATCATATTCAAAACAGACCTTTTCTGTTTTGTCATTATTTCCCTAAAAATTTGTAGAATTTTGATTGTTGCTAAGCACTGAGTTACTATTTTTGGATAAGCTTCCAAGTGATCCTCTGATCTTTCTTAAACAGCTGCTGACAATTTAGCGTCTAATGTTATTTAGAGTTAATTTGTGTTTGTATTGTCATTGAGCTTCGTTTACTGTTTTCTCAGGCAGTTGCTTAGTAGTGACATCCTTAAGTTTCAGAAAAGTGAGAAGAATGGCTAATGTTCTAATTACACTAAAGGATACATGATAAGACCTCATTTTGGTATTGTGCAATGATTGTCCAAGCGCAGATAATACACTTTTTACTTGTCTTACTTGCTAGGAATGAGTACAGCTTTCATTTATCCAGATTTGGTCTTGGGACTAATCTGTTATGCTGCGTATTTACATCCTCTTATGATTGTTGCTGAGGAACTGACTACTTATATCCGTATCCTGCAATTTCCCCTAGCAGATTTCTAGGGTCATCTGAAGTCTTTGTAGACAGCCCCTAAAGTTCTGTTAGTGTCAGGTTAAAGACCTATGCAAATAGATGATGTGTCCTTAGTCTTAACAGCTGAATACGTGGTATTTAACAAGAGAAATGTACCACCATTCTCATCCATAGCCTGAAAAATGTCATGTTTGCAGAGGGTTTTTTCTGCAGACAGCATTTGCTTTGCCTGTCTTTTGAGCCAACTGGGAGCAAGGAAATGATCATAGAAAAACGCTGTGCTGGAGCTGAAGTAGTATGTCCTGCTGACAACATCAGAGCTGGTTGGTGTTCCCACAGCTTGAGGTGTAGAGCGAGCAAGTTCAGGTCTGTCTTGCAGTCACACTGTTTTTTCTGTGTTGCACTGTGAGTTCAGTGTGGATTTTAAAAACTGGCAGGTCTGTACTGTTGCATACAAATTTGGCTTGCTTCTGCCTCTGCTCTTTTCAGGAGATGTGAATAAGTTCCTATCCAAAGGGAATGTGCTCTCAGGCAGAGCTTTTTCTGTGTTATGTTTTCAGATTTGAGTTTGTTTCCAGCCAGCTGGCTTGGAGCACAGGCAGAGTGAGCAGCATTCAGTATGAAACTGTGCACTTTTATATAAGGCAGGATCTTGTCTAGGGGATTCACCTCCACTTTGGAGGAGAGAACCTACTGGAGGGGAAGGACAGGGAGCATTTGCAGGCTGTACCTGTAAGTACCCTGGAGGAAGTGTAATCTGTGGAGACTTGAAAGAGTTTCTCTTTCATGCAGAGAAGAACATCCACCAACTTGGCTCTTAGTATTTTCTTGGGTAGATTGGCCATTGGCTCAGTTTCACTAGTTTTCATGCAGGCCTGAGCACAGTGCATCCATCTGTGTCACTATCCTCTCAAGTACTGCTGAATCAGGCTGGGTTGGAAAGGTTGCTTTTTTGCCGTTAAATATCATGCTAGAGGTACTCTGAGAAAGGAGATTAGAATCAAGACCCAGTCAGTAACAGCCTACCACTTTTGCATTTTTAAAGAGAGAGGTGGGGGAAAGCATGATTCTAATGTTTCTAGTTAATCAAGTTACAAATGGGTGGGTGGAATCACTCTCTTCTGTAGTTGGAGGGAACCTTAGAAGGAAAGACTGCGTAATTTCTTCAGTAGATTTTTAAATTAATGCATAGGTTGTCCACATGTTAGGCAACACTTAATGTTTTTAAATTACTGGCTTACCAAAATCAGCTCTTAAATTGAAAGATATATACTTGCAATTTCAGATAGGTTTTTTTTTTTTCTGCTTGCTTCTGTTTTGTTAAAAATCTAATTTAAAGGATGGCAACATGGAAAACACTTAAGTATTACTTATTTCTAAAACTTACTGCATCAGGTTAATCACAACAGCATGTCCAATACTGCTTTACTATGTCACTGTTCTCACAGAGAGGAGATTGACAATCTGTCTTCCACCTGTTCTAGGCTAGCAAGTGCTTAAAAAACGTCAAATATTAAAAGAAGTATGTTCCCACTTTGCCTTCTGAAAGATAACTGACAAGCATCCATCTCCTTGACTTCTCTAGGGGTGATGTGTTTAATCATAGAATGTGGCAGTTCTCCCTCAGCAGGCTGATTTCAATATATTAACATAAACTAACATCTATTAAAATTGATTGGGCTCTGAGTACTGGTGGCTGAAAATGTAATAACTGCTTTATTTAGCTGAAGAGCTGAAAAGCTTATTTTTTCCATAGCTTGGCATAACATCTTCATTTGAAGCAACTAAATCAAGTGGGGATTATAAGTGAATTTCAACTAGCTGCTGGGAAGCACTTAGAGAGCACCTTAAGTGTGAAGGTGGTTGAACACTGGCACAGGTAGCCCAGAAGAGTTGTGGAGCCTCCATCCCTGCAAGTGTTCAAAACCCAGCTGGTCAGAGTCCTGGGGAACCTGCTCTGTCTCATTGTGCTTTGAGCAGGGAATTGGACCAGGTGATTTTGAACTTTAGCTATTCTGTGGTTGTGTGTGACTTTTGTTTTGGAGGGGGAGGGGATTTAGGAGCAGATAGACATCGTATCTTTCTTTTCCACCTTCTTCATGTATATGAAGCAGAGCTTGCATACTCTGACACACCTTAACATTTTGGATTCATTATTTGCTGATCTTACATGTAGTAATGAAAACTATTACTGGTAAAGTCCTCCATTCGAAGGCAATCACGCCTTTTTTTGTGATTCACAAACAGTGTTTTCCAATAACGTTTTAGTCTAGTTGTTGTTTCCTCCCCCTCCCCAGGTAAGTGATCCAAGAAAGGGGCAGATTGTCATGTTGACTTCCTAAGAGTGGCCATTTTTTTTACGTTGAATTTTTATCTCAGGATGGGATCTTAATTGAAATTTTCATTGTAATTTTACTTTTCTTTGTGAAGTATTAAGGTTGGTTATTGGACCCAACTTTAAATGTCAATAATGGCTGTTTTTTTGGAAGTCACTGTCATTTAGGTAGTTAATGCATATTCCATATTCTTCCAACTATTAAATAGTTTTACTTTGCCTCCCCCCTCCATTTCTGCTCCTCAGACTCTTCTTGATACAGGTCATAACAGGATGAGCTTAATTCAGAAGTAGAGTTTTAAAATTTATTTTTGTTTTAAAAGCATGGTTAAATGTAGGAGGCAGGACTTTCCTTTTTACAAGGGTTTCTTGAGGGGGTTTGGCTGCAGAAATTGTAGCGGGAGACATCTTAAATGAAATAGCAGTATCTGGGTAGGAGGGACCATCAGTTCAGTGAGTGGGAGCAATGACTTTGGGTGGAATCTGAAATTTGCAGAGAAAGTTCTGGGGCACACGAAGTATTAAATTGTGCATCTGGAACCACTGATCTGGAGTGGATGAGAGTTGTGGACTGGGGCATAAAGAGAGTCAAACTGAGGATGAGTATGCTTAGTTCTGTGGGAGGACTGAGAAAGGAAGGGCCATCCACAGTGACCTGTGCATCAAGGAGGGATTTGGTTTATCAACTGGCACCTTCTGTCCACTGTAGCACTTTTAGGGAAGGGCCTGAGGCTGCAGATCTGTACTAGGGCACTGGTGAGGCCACACTTTGAGTGCTGTGTCCAGTTCTGGGCCCCTCAGTTCAGGAAGGACATTGAGGTGCTGGAGCAGGTTCAGAGAAGGGCAGCAAAGCCGGTGAAGAGTCAGGAGCACAAGAGTGAGAAGCAGCTAAGGGAGCTGGGGGTGTTTAGCCTGGGGAAAAGGAGACTCAGGGGAGACCTTATCACTCTCTACAACTTCCTGAAAGGAGGGTATAGCCAGGTGGATGTTGGCCTCTTTTCACAAGGAACAAGTGACAGGATGAGAGGACATAGTCTTAAGCTGCTCCAGGAAGGGTTTAGGTTGGACATCAGGAGGAATTCCTCCACAGAAAGTGTGATTAGACATTGGAATGGGCTGCCAGGAGATTGTGGAGTCACCATCCCTGGAGGTGTTTAAGGAAAGACTGGATGTGGCACTTGATGCCTTGGTCTAGTTGACGTGATGGTGTTCGGTCATAGGTTGGACTCAATGATCTCAGAGGTCTTTTTCAACCTACTTGATTCAGTCAGTGATTTGGTGATCTGGGCTGGAGTGTCCACTCTGAGTGATTGAGAACATACAGCTGGTGAAAGGGAGACTGAAAAGGTTGTGCACCAAGTCCACTGTGGCTGTGGGTAAATGTGGTCAGTGCCCTCTGACCCTCTCTCAAATGACTCCAGGGACAGCAACGTATGCACTCAGCATTTGTAGAGGTAAGTGCGCTGCCTTGCAAGAGAATCCTGGTTTTGATCTGTTTCACTCTGCTTTAGTTCTGATGTTGGCCTGTGCTTATGCTTAAAATCAAATCTTAGCTACTATGGATTGCAAGATTTTAATTTCGAAATGTACTTCAGAAGGTTTTATGGACTGCAGTAACTTCAGCTCTTTTCATCACACAGGCAGGTTTTAATGCTCAGTTGTCTATCAGTTGGCACTAGTTCAGCCACATAAGGATTAGAATTTGTAAGTTTCCCTGTGTTTTTAAGACGACCACTAACCAGGACGTCCAGAAGAATAGACTTCAGGCAGAATTTATGGTGTATTTTGACATTTCTGTACAAATCTGTTGCCCCAAATTTTGCAGAATGACAAACTGCGCTGTTCTAATCCTACAGCTGCTGTGTTTTACTATACTTCATGATATTAAAGCCATTTGTCTTGTGTTTTGTAAGCCACTAGCAAAGGGATTTCCTTGTCTATTTTCTTACACAGGCAAACATGCTGAAGACATATTTGGTGAATTGTTTAATGAGGCCAACAGCTTCTACATCAGAGCAAATTCCCTCCAAGACAGAATTGATCGCCTTGCTGTCAAAGTCACCCAGCTGGATTCAACAGTGGAAGAGGGTAGGTAATTGCACGAAAGCATTGAACCAGAAGGGATGTTGACAAGACCACAGTGTTTAATTGCACAATAACCTCTGTCTTTTCAAAGTAATCCTGTGCCGATATTTCATTTTGTTGTCTCAGTAAGGCAAGCTGGGAATAATCACTTTAGCAGAGCAAGTAAGAGTATTCTTGAGTCAAGAAACCCCTGTAGTAATGGAGCTATTAAGCTGCCTTTTTCACAAGGAAAACTTCGAGTTTGTGAGTATAGTAAATCATAAATGAATAAATATAGACCTTACTGGAAGTAAGTCAGAATATTGGAAAAAGTTTGAGACATTAGGTGTCCCTGTTAATTTCAGGGTAGGATAGTCACAAAGTACGTTAGTAGTGTCTGTTCTGTGGTCATCAAAGATCTTACAATACTCTCTATCTAAACAAGGTACTTTGTTTGGATCAACTAGGTGAAATTCTTTAGAGGGTTCTACTGACCAGAAACTGTATTTCCTTTAAAAATATTTCCTGCTTATGAGCTTGGTCATTCACTTCATAAATACACAGTAAAACTGAAGGATTTAAATAACATCATTATATTGTTTGAAGGCACTTATTTGGGTACGTAAGGCATTTCTCTGTCTAGCTTTAAAAGCTGTTAACATGCATCTTGGCTTCCATGTTTCATGTCTGAGCCAGCCACTACACGTGCTTCCTGTTTAGATGATTCCTGACACTTACTAAAATGCAAAAGCTTTTAATATCAGGACAATAGTCAAATATTGACTGAGTGGTAGTTAATGCTACTTGTGATATATTTAGTAGCAGTATTTATATGGTAATATATTTTACTTGCCATTCAGATTTTTGTAGTTTATATATTTATAATGCCAATTATTCGTGCCAATATCAGATTTTACTGTTGATATATATTAGTGTAATAGTGTAGTATTTAGCCTTCCTTCTTTAGCTGGTTACTGTCTGGAAATTATTACGTGTCATTGTTTTATGGTTTTGGAACATATTAACTGTTAGACTATCACAGTTGCCCAGAGAAGCTGTGGATGCCCTATCTCTGAAGAAACCTGGTTTAGTGAAAGGTGTCCTTGTCCACAGTGGGGGGATTGGAATGAGATAATCTTTAAGGTTGCCTCCAAACCAAACCACTCTGATTTTTTTTGGTACAAGCACCTGCATTTTGCTGTCTTAGGAGTCAAGAGCTATATGGGAACATAAACTAAGCTCTTATGGGATCACTATTCAGCTTAGTGTTTGAGGCATATTGTTTTGGTACTATGAGCAATTCATATATCGTAGATGATACTCATGTACTGTACTTTTGGAAATGCAGTTCTCATCTTGGTTTTGCTACTGGTTTTTTTTCCTCTCCTCTTTTTTTTTTAATGCCTCATTAATGTCTCATTAGTGTTATACAGTACCACCCAGCCAGTTTTCAGAGTTTGTAGAATAATTAAAAGCAATCTATTGGAAGGGGAAACTAGTGTATGGACTGAGAATTTAATCAGTGTTTATTTTAAATTGACAGCAGTTGTTAGGCTTGCCTTGCTAATCATGCCTCATATTAATAAGCTGTATATGCAAACTGCTGTCACCTTAGTGTCAGTAGTAAATTTTATTAGCTGTTCACTGTAGAAGTTGAAGTATTTATAATAATTCATTGTACTGTCAGAAATAGTATGTTTCTGGATAGCTTCAGCATTTAAGCAAAATGTCAATTGTAAGGTTGTTTTAAAAAATGCTTCAGATTTGATCGCATCAGTGATTTCTTACATTCTTAGCTATAACTAATACAGGGTATTTAAAAATATTTAATATACATAATACTACAGTTGAAAAACATTTAAAATAATTGAGGTTAAACTTTCAAAAGCATATAAATAACTTATTCTAAAAATCCTCAAAAAAATGGTTTTTTTACTCTTTTGAATGCCTTCCTTCAAACAAGAATGAAACAATTCAGATACATACATCTACAAAATCTGCCTGAAATACCTTATACTTACAGGCAAGTTTAAATAGAAAGTAATTTCAAAAATGATGCTTAGATTCCTCAGATGATGTGAATGGGGGAATGACTGTTAGACTTGAAATATTCTATTTTTAATTTTTTGCTATTGTAAAAGTTACATTAGAAACTGAGTAGTTCTTGGAGGGAGAAGCAAGACCTCAGCACAGATAACAAAAATAGTTAGGCAGAGAAGTCTGAGTGGGATTTGGTGTCCATCATGACAAACAATAACAGTGTAAAATTTCATCCCTTTTTCTTTTTTCAGGTCATCAGTATACTACATTTTTGGCCATTACTGTTCAGTTACCTCGTGAAATTTCTCATAGTTTGTCCTTGAGACTCAATAAATTAGATGAATGGGCAAGAAATATTACATGAAATGTCAGTGGGAATAAAAAGAGACTAAGCCAGTGCTTTTTGTTTGCACAAGTGCTACAGCATACACTCTTATAAAACACTTGGATCAAATCCAGAAGAGGTCAGTGTCACTGCAGACAACCCAGTGAAGACTTCAGCGTCCTGTTCCACTGCAGTCTAAAACCTGTATTTCAGGGTGCTTAGGAGTGGAAGATGGTATCAAGAGCTTACTGCCACTTTAAAATTGTGATTGGCCTTTAACTGGATCTTCTTTAACAGTGATTGTTATATCTCATGAAAACTTGTGTAAAGAGTGATAGAAAATCTTGATAAAAGTCATGGGAACAATTAAAACCAACTTAAATCCTTTTCATTTGAAAAGGAGGAATGAAAACCCTAGTCTTGTTTCCCCCAGAGCCCTGTATGTGAGAAGATAAAATGGAAGTATGAGAGTGCAAGTATTTCTGTCTGTAGAGACATGAGGAAAACTTTAAAGCAAGGAGTATTCAATTATATGGGAAGACTTAGGAGTTGAAAGAGTAAAATAAGTGGAGCTCTGTCTCTCACAGGAGGTTGTTGCAGCTGTAATTTAATTATACTTAGAAGGGGCTGGAATGTGTATGGATACCACGTATAATTATAAAACCCACTGTCAGAGGAATACCAGACCTTGCGTTTTAGTCTTGAAGCCGGTCTTTCCGCTGTTAGAACTCCATGATAAACCTCATAAAAACAGGAAATTGTTGAACATCTGCATGTCACAGCATTCTTGTATCATCTTCCAAGACACAGTCTATGGTCCCATTAATTTTAAGTGAGGTTCTGGACCAAGTGAGACTTAAATCTGTTTTATTGTGGTAATTCTTACATGCCTTTGCACTTAAATACCAGGATTGTCCACTAAGGAAAAACCTGTCTTGCTGGCAGTATTTCAGATAGTTAGTGAAAAATGGATGTTGTTCATCTGCTTTCATTTGTTTCAGACCTATGGTAAATGTATTTCTGTTTCTAACAGTATCCTTACAGGACATCAACATGAAAAAAGCATTCAAGAGCTCAACAATTCAAGACCAGCAGGTAGTTTCAAAGAACAGCATTCCAAACCCGGTGGCTGATATTTATAATCAAAGTGACAAACCACCACCTCTGAATATTCTTTCACCTTATAGGTAAGGAAATATTGATTGTTTACCTTCTTGTACTTGGCCTTTTTTTTTCTAGTTGTATGCAGAGAATAATTATAGCAGAAGGGAAAAGCTACATTGATTACTGAGATTTGATTTTTCAAGGACTTCCTTGTTCATGGAAACAAAAATTGCTATTGCCACACTTAAAATCGTAAGTCACACCTAGCAAAAGTCATCATATTTCAACACAAGTCTTACATTGCAGCACGGAGTCAGAGAACAAGGGCCTTCGATTATGTAAAAAAGTGAAAAAAATAATACATGAAACTGGCTTCCTTGGTGTCTTTATCCAGAAAATTGTATTTGTTGCCTTTGCCTTCTCACTATTCTCCCTTGTCCCCAACATACACACAGGTGAACATACAATCTGTACCCTTCCTTTTCCTGGTTACTTACTGGTGCCTAGAAGGGCAGCAAACAGGACTGTGTTTTCTGTTTCCTTCTCCCATTTCCATTATTGTTGTTCATGAAATGAGTGCAATTTGTCTGAAGGGTTGTGGACAACAGGGTTTTATTGTGTTCTTCAGCTTTTGAGAGGTACTACGCTGTGAGGTGTCTGTATAAAATTCAATCTGCAATAAATATTTTTTTTTAAGAATGGTATCTCAGAACATTTGTACTGTATTTAATTTTTAAGAATTTTTATTGGAAGGTAAATTTATAGGCTTTATGACCAAAAGATGTGTTTTTTCTGCTGCTACAAACAGTGGTGGTATTTGTTTATGGACTTCCAGTTAAGTAGGGGTTGTTATTGATCAGCTTGAGACTTGGATGATCATCAAAGGTAAGTCTTCTGTATTTAAAACATACTAATTCATGTATTTTTAGCTTTTTGTCTGCTGTTTTTCCAGGGATGATAAGAAAGACGGATTGAAGTTTTATACTGATCCTTCCTATTTTTTTGATCTTTGGAAAGAAAAAATGTTACAAGATACTGAAGATAAGCGAAAAGAAAAGAGGAGACAAAAGGTAAAAGCAGAAACATAATAGCACATTTGTGCATTACAATTTTATGTGCAGTTGTCCAGGCATAAAAATTGCCAGGTCATACTTAGTTTGTGTGCATGGAAAGACTGTTCCTCTTTGTGTGGCTGTAGATTCAGTGCATTCCACTTTTATAGCTTATCCTGTCTTATTTTAAGAAGGCAGCAAATTGAATTTTAGGAGCACTGTAGTTATCTTCCAAGATACTTTCTTGAATCCTTTGCCAGCATCTGCTTATTGGTACCCAGAAAAGCGGCCCTATTGTGCTTCAGAAAAAGACATTGTAATGGGAGAGGAAAGGAATTGGAATTACAGTTCTTTCCATTTCGATATCCCATTTTTTCCATTCTGATTTTAAAGGAAAAAACACAGATGCTCTTCTAAGAATTTATAAAGTGACTTGAACACTTCTTTATTCCTTTAGAGCTATTTCTACAAAACTAGTTTATGTATTTAAGTTGCTTTTAGACTTTATTTTAGGCAACACATGCTGCCTAAAAATACCATTCATGGTATATTTTTTGTAGATTTTTTTGTAGAATTTTGTAGAATTGTCTTTTACAGTCTACAAACCAAATGCAAATATGCTCATAAATATTCATGTAGGATTAGATGATGGATGTAGGATACATCACAGAAATACCTCTTGATAAATTCTAGCTGAAGTACTATTTGATTTGATTAAATATATGCCAAATCCAACTAAGAAGAGAGCATCATAGACTTGAGTTTGTGTAGATAAAGTTTCACTTTGTGACAGGAAGAAATCTCAGTTTTAGCTTTCCAGAAGATGGTTTGCAAGTGAGCATTTCATGATCTGGATCCTTTAGAGAGCAGGATGGTTTGGGTGAGATGTTGCCCAGGCACACTTTGTTCCACAGGTTGCTGAACCAAATGTCCTTTTTTCTTTTGTTCTTGTCCTTATGGTAGCAGAATCCAGAGCATTTGTTAACAATTTGGTAGCTGAACTTAAATTTTCAATTTATTAAATGAGAATTCCTTACTCAGTTTGTGCTCTGCAGAAGCACAAAACTCGATAGTTGTTGAGAAACTGTGCAAGTGAAATAAATGTGTATTGTTTAGCAAATTACAAGCTAGACATCCAAGTGCCATCCTACTCAGCTGACCAAATACAGCTAGTTTTTAGCCTCAATTTTTCACATGCTCAGTGAAATCTGAGAGTAGTCCCTGCACCAGAGAATCAGTTTCTATTATTATTTTGGTAATTTGCCCTAAGTGCTCAAGCTGTTGCAGCCGGAGGTTTGTGAGTAGTTTAGTTTTCCTGCCTCAAATACCATGCTTTTTGTTTCTGTATACAGTTTAATTGAAAAATTCTAACAGGCTTCCTCTGATATGGCTCCTTCAGGTGAACTTTTTTTCTGAAGAAAACTGTAATTTTAATTCTTTAAAATCTGAATAGTCAGTTTTTTTCCTTTCAGTAGATCAGTGTCTGAGAGTTCAATGTAGTTTTGACTTGGTATGTATCAGTAGTATTCTGAATTGAACAACGGTAGGTGGGGCAGTTGTGATTAAACAAAGGAAAATTGTTCTAATTTGCTTTTTATTGTTTCCGCTTTTTATCAGAGAATAATTAGCTATTTAAACAAGTAAAAATTTTTAAATTTGGAAAGTTTCTATCTCAGAAATCACTCTTGATGACTTGTGCTTTGATAGGATTTTATAAATTTGTGCCTCCTGCTTCCAGTTGTTTGAAAGTGTTGCAAATACTTGCTGAAGCTACTTTGTTACTAGCTCTTAATTCTTTATTAAGATGCTTGTAATATCATTTGCTAATTCTTGATGCAAATATCAAACTTACAATTAACTCAACCTTGTTTGAAGGCTCTAATATGTTTTGTGTTTGCTGAAATAATTTCCTGACAACTTGAATGATGTACCTGTTTTCTGGCTTGATCTACAGCACCTACTTGTCTGCCATAGCTTCTATTACACTTGGTTTAAAAAAAAAAGTAACTCCTCTTAATATTACTTTAATTTCCTGAGAAATACTTCAAACTATAGTTATCTAGAAAGGCTTCAGCTCCCCTAGAGATCTGTCATCTTTGCCCTGGGCAGTAAAGCTAGAGCTGTCACCATTGTCAGGGGTATGAAACTTCTATTGGAATGGCTTAAAATTACTCTTAGAGGTATATTTAGCTTTTTCAGCTGCTTTTAATAGGGCTGCCCCACTGTTTTGGAAGACATTTAATGTTTTAGAGATGTATCTATACAATATTTAATCAAAAAATCACTAGCAGTAGGGTTTAGTACTGCTTCAGTAAAAAGGATTCCAGTGTATTTATTCATTAGCATGCTTACAGATGCTGGTCTGGAACAACCTATCCAGCTGAAATCTGATCCAATTAAAACCAGCTAAACTTTGTATGTATTTACTGTTGTTTATACATCCATATGTATTTACCTTTTCATAAAAAAGCAATGATCTCTTTAAAATGAAACTTGTAAATAGTAAGCAGTAACTGTAAGCAGTCATGTAAGCACCCGTGGTTGTACAGGAATTGTATCAAAATGATTCTTCCCAGTGGCATCATATATTGATCAAAAGGTGGATATTTATGTTATTTAGAATCTTGCAAGAAATATGTAGTTGTAATCCCTAAATGACAAAATTACTGTTCTGAAAAAAGACAAAACTAAATGTTTTCAATGAACTAAAAGGCTTACTTGGACTTTCTTCTCAAATCTATCAGGTCTCAGTAACAAAATCTTAATAAATGAATCAGGATAAAAGTCACAAATTAAAAAAACCTTAAAACATTTGCAGCAAGTAATTGAAAAAGCCAGATGTAAAGCTTTTAACAAGCATATATGCAATCATGGCAATTAGCAAAACTCTATATACTGAATCTGTGTCCTTTCTGCTCCAAATCCTGTATTGGCAGGATTTGATCAGACATAAAAAGGATGTGATTCTAAAAAGTTTGTGGAGGAAAAATATTTTGGGGGAACTCATGAAGAACCAAGATGATCATCTTTATTTAACATAAATGTGACCAAAAATCTGTTTACTGTAGGAATGACCAAGATTTGTCAAAACATTTTGGTGTTGAACTTGAAGAAGTCTTTTCTGTCACTCTTAATGTTAGCAGGATCAGCAGGTCCCTCATGCAAACATGCATGAATGAGCAAGAGAACCAAAACAAGTGCAAGTAAGCCATTTGGTAGTTTTTTGTTAGTTATGTAATGCCGAATATTATTTCAGAATGATTTACTCAGTGCTGTTCAACAGTCGGAGTAAAAAACCTCTGTTCATCTGTGATGCACTTTTTGCTGAGCTGGCTTTCCAGCTCTTAGCCCTTACTTTGCCTATCTAGATTCCCCAGTAAAAGGCTTGCCTAGCAGAGTTTGACCAAGCTCTTCTCTCAATACAATTCATTGACTGCATCCTCAGAATAGCAATATGATTTTTTCATGAGAAACTATTTTTCTAGCAGCCAAAAGCCTAATGCCAACCCACTAATAGATTAAACACACATTCTAAGGTGTGGGATCTAGAGCTGATTAAAAAAAACCCCTATGCTCTCATGAATACTGAGAAAAGGAGCAGCAGATAAATACCCTTCTCAGTCTGAATTGAGCAAACTTGTTCAGTTTTTGTACTGAGGCACCAGTATGATTTTTATGTTCATACTGAGTGGTCAGAAGTAGGTGAGGACAACATTTCTGAGGTGTGAAAGCATTGAGTCCCAATATTAGGAGATCTTACTATCAGTGAGGTAAAGATAATTCAGTAGGATAAACACTGACATTGGTTGAGCCTGATGTTATATTGAAAAATATAAGCAGACAAGTCTGCCATGAACCTATCAAGCTGTAATACAGTGCTGGCCTGAGAATTACTGACCCATTGCAGAGAGAATTAGTGTAATTCACATTTATATAAGATAAGGGGAAACGATGAGGAGAAACTAGGAGGAATTTCGGTAGTTAATCAGATCTAAGAAGGGAGAGGAAGTTAAAACAAACAAAAGTAATTTCACGTAGACTATGGAATAGGAAAGTGTGTCCAATTTCTCCGTACTTCCCCAGGCCCTGTTGATTGTGACTCTAATGAATAACCAGAATAGCCCTAAGCTTACTTATTCTCAGAAGTTTGATTTGCAGGAGATGAAGATTACAAGTGCTTCAGGGTGGTCTACATAAAAGACATGACGTCAGAAAAAGTTAAACTTTCTGGCTTTTAAAAATTGGTCATATATCATATCAGGAAAACCAGTACAATGGTATCACAGTAGCACGTGCATCATACAGAACAAAGGCAAACCAAAACTCCTGCTACTAATGAAGTTCATAGCATAAGGAGATATTCTTATTTTCAGTGCAGAGAAATTTTATGAAGACTTGGCTTCATCTGTAAATCTGGTCTTATTTTCATGCACTCTAACTGCATTTTAACCAGCCTTTTCCCTTTCCTTTTTTCTCTCTCTTTGCATGCTTTATTTCTTTTGTTTGGCCATTAGGAGCAAAAGCGTATAGATGGCACCACCCGTGAGGTGAAAAAGGTTAGAAAAGCCAGGAACAGACGCCAGGAGTGGAATATGATGGCATATGACAAAGAGCTTAGACCTGACAACAGGTTATCTCAAAGTGTGTACCATGGAGCATCTTCCGAGGGATCACTGTCCCCAGATACTAGGTCTGTTTACAGCAAAGCTGTTTGTTATACCACAGTTGTATGTTCAGCAGTACTGAGTAGAATTAGGTGTTTTTACAGGATGGGAATAGTTAGACAAAACATACAATGCATGTTTAAAACGTTCTTTTCAAAATTATTTTAAAGCATAAATGACATAATGGGTTCTGTAATGATTTTTTTCTCCCTCAGCTTCACATGAGCTTTTTGTCATCATAACATTACGCACTGCAGAGAAAGAAGTGTTGGCTGCATGCTTTATATTTGATCTTCAGTAGCTGTAGTTACAAAAGCATTTAAGCCTCTACTAGATAACGTCAGTAGCTCTTCCTTTGTGTCTCGTTTGTTGTTTGGTTTTCTGCTAGTAGCTTAATAAATATTTTTCTGTCATCTACTCAGTCGAGAATATTTTTGCCTGTAACAGAATGCTTCAGTGGGAGAAGAGTTCTGCTTACTGATGTTACATTAGTCTAAAAAGCAAGCTACAAAACCGGATGACATGTTACTGCTTGAAATAACAAAAATCTCTGCTTAGAGATACGCAGCAGAATTCATCTTGATTGACTGAGATTCCCTTTGAGCTCAGTGGGAGTTACCTGATGTGTCTTATTTTTTTCACTAAGCTGATCTCACCAGAGGATTTTCCCACTTATTTTATTTCCTCTGTCTCTTGTGATTAACTGCTAGCAGTAAAGATAGAAATAATAGAGTCCACTGGAAAAAGTGTTTAAATTGTTAAATGGCCAGGTTGAGGAGGCAGCTGCCACTGCAAGAGTGTGGACTGATAGCTTTAGTCCGCTGTCCAGTGGCGATTACTTTTTAAAAACCCTGCTCAGAACTTTGTAACACTGTGATCTTTGTGAAAAGTAGTGGACTTGTAATTAGAACATAGTATTTGATATTGCTATTGGTCTTTCAATAATGTATTCAGACTCCCTCCCTGTCTAAAACCCTTTGTTTGTTTGTTTTTAACAGTTTCTAATGCAAAACTTTGTCTCCTGTTAGTCTTAATGAAACACTGCAGACTGACAAAGCTTTCCATAGGTTGATCTAGTAAAAGGTGTGGATTTTTTCATCAGGAGTTCTGTTCCACACATTTGGAGTCCTTTTTTTTTTTCCCAGATTTAACACCTTGCTTCCAGGATTCCTGAGTTTAAATTATCATACTGAAGTGATTTTTTTTTTATCTTCCAGCAATGTCAACGTGTATTTGGCTGTTTGCAGATATCTGTGGTATTTACAATCGATAGGATTTTTTAAAGGAGAAATTGTAGGATGCATCTCTGTGTTGGATTTTGATGTTGTGGTATGACAGATACCTTGTACTTATATAAGTCTTTCATATTTTATAAATTATGGAGTGTTTTACATTTCAGTGAACCAAAATGAAGTCTGTTAACATCCATGAAGAGTTAATTCTGCAAATGGTAGTGAGGTGGAGAGAAGGCTTTTCTATTTTTTCATCTTGGAGAAGTCTTAAGCTATAAAAACCTATACATATAGAAATATGCACTGGTTTGAGAGATATTTTTATGCTGCCAGCTACTGCATGAACAGTGTTTTCTAAGTCAGGTCCCAAAAAAGTGTATTTGGTTATACTGTGGGTGTTTTTCTAATGCTAAAGTAAAAAAAAAAAAAAAGCTCATATTTCTTCTCATTTGCTAATTGTAGAACTTAAGCATTAAATGTCAACATCCCAGTGTTTGGACTGTGGCAATTTACAGTGTATTTGTTATACTTATTGTACTTTAGAGAGAGAAACACAAGCTGAATCCAAACAGAAACCAGCAAATTAATGTGAGAAAAGTAAGAACAAGAAAAGAAGAGTGGGAAAGAAGGAAAATGGGCATTGAGTTCATGAGTGACGCAAAGAAAATGGAACAGGCAGGAAGCATGAAAGAGGACAAAATGCCCAAAGGGTTTGTTATTTTGTTTTACTCGAAGCCCTGGCTTTTTGTTGCTTACCTTGCTTCCAGTCTCACAGATAAGTGCATCAGTTTACTGTGTTCACTAAAAGCCAGGCTGCACCATTGTTCATTACTAAAACAAGTCTTCACAGTAATGGGATGAAAAGATACTTTTGCTCCCTCTCTTGGGCTTATTTGACAGAGCATCCTAGACTTTGTATCTTTATGAACTCTCTGCTCAACTAATACTTACATTTCCCAGTTTCTTTAAGCCTTTCCAACAAAATTAATTGTGCAAGCAAAATAAAAAGCGTTTTCTAACTTTCGAAATTGGGTTTCTCTGCATTGGTAAAATTTGTACTTCTGCATAATTGCAAGTGCTTGTAGTATTGTTTTTCTTTTTCTGCTGCCATTGTTAACTTGAGGCAGGCTGGTAAGTATTATCATTTCCAACAATGGACTGTCAAAATCATTGACAAAAGCTTCCTTATGGCTACTAAAATTCTTGCGCTTTCTGTGGACTTAAGAGGGAGCGGTGCTTGATAAATTGGGGAGTCCTCTTGCAAGAAAAATAATGCTGATTGTATTCTTTCTAGCTTCTCTTGTCGGTTACTTAGATATTGCCCTGTTACACTCACATAATCTGTTCTTCTGCATCAATTTACTTCAATTTTAGGTCCCATGCATCTGATGTTACAGATTATTCTTATCCTGCTACTCCGAATCATTCCCTCCATCAGCAAATAGCAATGCCGTCATATGGAGCAGGAGATGGTCCCCAGTACATGGCAGCATCCCAAAGCCACGAGCATGAGTACAGACCACCCTCCACCACTGTACGACACGCCACTTTAAACAGACCTCAGCAACCACCTCCACCTCCACCCCAGCCTTCGGATGGCCAGCACAGCTCAGTACCTGTGGTACCAGCAGAATATGGGTAAATCTCCTGATTTATTCCAGTGGATTCTGGCAAAACCAGAGGAATGCACGTTTTTTATAACCATTGTGTAACGTGTAATGCATCGAACAGAAAGACCCCAAATACATTAGTTATGTCCTTGGGGAGGACAGAAGAAAATTGGTATAATTTCTATGTATGAACTGAATTTAAGTGAAGAAATAGTGAAAGCAGAAATAGCCAAGTATGTATTGAATATGGTGAAGTCAATATGGTTGTAAAATATTAAGAATACCTAATACAATATTGAAGAGGGAATAATTTTCCTTTAAAGTGGAAAGTAGTTAGAGGATAATTTGGATAATATTTTAAACTTCAGGAAATGTGCAGAAAGAGTATTGTTGATTGTGGCAGTCTCACGTCCCTGAAATGACTCTTTAGAGGAGCTTATGTGATAGAATTGGAAGGGGTCTCCTCAGACACAAATTCCATACTGCCACAGGAGGAATGCCGCTTTTTAATTCAAGCTAAGAGATTTATCAAACCCGTGTAGATACTTTGCCTGAATGCATTCTGAAGGAAGGCTTGCTCCAGACTACTGGTTCTCCCATAGCAACAAAACATCTGTTTTCTAATGAGTCTGTGCCTGTTCTTTTGTGTAAATAGCTTAAACTTTCAAGTTGTAACCCCGGGTAAGCTGTAGTCATTCTTGCCTGTGTTGTTTTATACTGTGCAAGCCAAGGTTTGTCATCCTTGCTTGATGCATCCTGGGATAGCATTTGCCTGATTCATGGCTATCGTTCTGCAGACGACTCAGTTAGGATTGACTGCTCCAACCTGCCCTTTCTCTGTCGTTTCCAGTGTGTAAGCCATTATTGTGCTTAGTCCTGGGGTCTGTGACCATTTGTCAGGGTGTTGCAGTTGTCATAGATTGGCATGAGTCACTCAATGTCATCAGTCACTTTGCTTCAACTCCTGTTTCATGTGTCTAGTTCTTTACCTACTTCAAAACTCTTATCAATTCTTATTTATCTTCTGCTTAAGATTTCTTTTAATGACATTTTAAGAAAGAAATGGGCTCTTCTCTGTGCTTCCTATTTAAAGAATCAATCAAATGTATCAATTTAATGAAATGGTATTTAAACTGATAACACTTGACCAAAGGAACACATGAGATACATTTACCTTTGGGCAAATCTTTCCTTTCGTATTTTCCATTGTTCTCCATGTCTGTGTCCTCTGTTATCTCTTGGTTTTCTATGGAACTGAAGGGCGTAGTGTGCAGTTTTCTTGGTCCCTTCTTCATCAAAGTCTTTTTACTTAACAGTCCCATAGAGTAGATGTTTAATAAGAAATGCAGCTTTATACTTAACTAGGCAGGAGAATTAAGATGCAAAGCTCACTTTGTAGAGTGCTGAAAGGACATTGCCTTTAACTTCAACGTTTGTCTTAAATCTCAGTGTATCACCAGTATTTGACAATTCATACACATAAAATCACTTGCACATTTAAGTCACCAGTTTAAATTGCTTTTGATTTTTATTGTACCTGAGGTTGGATGAATGCAGTTTAAGGGTCTATGATTCTCTAAGTCCTAACTTTGAATGCATTAAATGTTTTTGTTCTGTTTTATATAGGATGCTCCCAGCTCAGATGGTGGATTATTACAATCCTACAGGTCCTCCCCCTCCTCCTCCCCCGCCTATGATTCCTTCAGCACAAACTGCATTTGTCAGTCCCCTTCAGCTTCCTGTGCCATCTTCCCATTCCGGACTGGTGTCTGCCTCTACATATGCAGCCGCTCATCCTCCTCCTTCTGGTGGGCTTGTTGTCACTGCTCCTCCTCCTCCCGGCCCACCTCCTCCCCCTCCAGGCCCTCCTGCTGCAGGTGCGTCCCTCTCTTCCTCCCCCATGCACGCTCCTCCGGCGTCGGAGGCGAAGCAGGCACCGATGAGCGATGCACGGAGTGATCTTCTGGCTGCCATCAGGATGGGTAAGTGCACACTGAGTTTTAGGCATTCCTTTTTTTCAATGAGAGCACATTGTTTTCCACTGAAGTGAGTCTATGGCTGCTTTTCCCAGCTGGGCAGATTTCGTTAACCACAGGTACCACACACCTGTTCTGACATTTGTCAGCCATGATTTTGGATCATTTTCCAGCGCCTAAAGATGCACAGCTTTGTCAAGCATGTTCTAGTGTTTGTGTGGACATAATCTAATGAACACAGCACTTGTGTTCATTATGTAAAGTGCCAGTAGATGTACATGGATTTTTGCGTCTGTTCAGAAGAACTGAGTTACCCAACACCAGGCTTCAGCCCACTGATTTTTTAACCAGTGACTTAGGGCTCTTCCTGACCTTGCTTACAATATGGAGCTGTAGGTCTAACGGTATTTCCAAGTACAATTTTGAAAACTTTCATCTTCCAATCAAAAGACCTGTATAGTCTTGAATATTTAGGTTTAACATATTGTTGGCAGTTTTAGAAGTCCGGAAGTATTCAGTCTCTGAGGGTTAATTCCCATCTGCCTTTTTTGTCCGTCCCTCTTCCTTGCTCAGGGAGGCTCTCCTAACTCAGTGCTTGCTTGCTTGCTTTTTTCCCCTCCTTCTTCCTGAGTATATTGTTGGAATACAACAAGCTCACCAGTGGCAGCATCAAACATGAAATCTCTCGCCTGGAAAGCTTTGTCTGAGAGTTACTGTCTCTGCAGGAATCCAGCTGAAGAAGGTGCAGGAGCAGCGTGAGCAGGAGGCGAAGCGCGAGCCCGTTGGCAATGACGTGGCCACCATCCTGTCGAGGCGCATTGCCGTGGAGTACAGCGACTCCGACGACGACTCCGAGTTTGATGAGAACGACTGGTCAGATTGAACGTGGTCCAAGCCTACTGGCAACTACATTAAATACTTGGCTTCAGTGATTGCTTTCTTAGCAAGATGTAAAGCAGGACGTTGACATGTATTAAGGCTAGTGAGGGGAGTGCTAAAATTGAATTGGTATTATTCAGAATGCTGTAGCTTAGCAACTCTGGTAATAATGATGTGATTATGCTTATGCAGATCAGAAACTTGTCTTACTTTCAGTATTTACTGCATAATACTTAAGTGCCACTAAATGTAGCAACTCGTGCTGCGTGCAAAATATGCTGCAGTTGTTGCACTGTTACAGAACCAGCATTTTATTTTACTTTCCTGTTCTTGAAGGGATAAAATATATTTTTTTGACTTTACATCTTATTCTTTTAATTATGTAAGCAACTTAGATACTTGTGAATTGGTCTGGTTGTTAGTCTTTGAGGGCAGTTAACTGTATGGCTGAGTGAAGTGTTGAGTTCCATAAATGTGACTTCTAGCTTTTTTATTAGGTACTAATTATGCCCACCTTAGTCTATTTTTAACCACTTCTGGGCTTAAGTTTTTATGCATACAGAATTGATTTTATACTATCTTCCTTTTTATCTTAAAAATGTAGCAGATGATGAAATGTGTACTTTGAAGAATGAATCCACACGATGCAAGAAGAACATTTGGTGAGCAGACAGGGTATGTCTGTACCAGTACCAGCTCTAAGTTGCTGGTTGCTTGTTGGGAAGAGTGTTGGGAGGCCTCTGCTGGGTAGCAGATGCCTGTCCGTGTTATAAATGAAAATAAAAATACCTGTAGAGCTTTTCAGTCTTATGATAAGATCAGCTGGATGCAGCATAGACCTGATTGAAACCCTGTGGCTATTGCAGTGCAGAAATGCTACTGTTACGACTAAAGATTGGAACAGTCCGGATCTAGCAATCAGAGACATTTCACAAGTATTAAACTTGGTCTTTATGCCTGTAGGTATAAATGTGTGTAAATAAGTTTTGTTGTTGTTGATTTGTACATGTGTAGTCATGTAGCACATTTACTAAGAACTCTTACTTTGAATGTATTTCTTTCCCAGTACATCCCATGGACAAAACATGGGCAGTTAAAGCAGTTTTGATGGCTGTTGAGGTACTATGCCACATATATATATACACACACACATTTTTGGTCCTTTCGTAGGAATAGCTGCTGCCATAAAGTCTGCTTTGACTGTCTCTGTTTTCCTTTTTTTTTTTTTTTTTTTTTTTTTTTTTTATCCGGGGGTTTTTTTTAATAGGGTTTTTTTTTTTTTTTTTTTTTTTTTTTTTTTTTTTTTTTTTTTTTTAATCAGCAGTGCAGTTTTAAAATGGGTTTTATCGTTTTGTTTTTTTTTTTTCTTTTCTTCTTCTCTTCTGGACCAAAAGTCAGGCTGCTGCTTTGCCCAATAAGGCTTTTAAATTTTATTCATAGCAGGGGAAGAGTTCTTTCCTTACCAGATTACAATTTTAATCTTTGTGACAGAAGTCTGTGTAGTTCCAGGTCTAACATTTGGTAAAGCTCCTTTGTTCTGTGAGGCCCCCCTGTCTGTTCTTAAAAGAAGTATGTAAAATAAAAAGAGAAATGGAAGTTGATTATCTAACCTGTGTTTACACCATTAACAGTTTTAGTCCTGAGAATGTAACAGTCTAACGCAATGTTTGCATGCAAACTGTTGGTTACTGCATTGCTGTTTAATCTGCATATGATGTTCCAATCCGTGGTGGCTGCCTGTGTGGTGGAGGGGTAACGTGCTGCCTCAGTGCTGGTGTTAAAATTTATTGCACAAAATACGACCGATCTCTGCATAGTGGTGAGCAGCTGCAGCTCTTGGTCTCCAGGGGCAGCTGAAGGTACTCGCTGATCTCCGTCCCACTTGGAGCTGGTTTTGTCTTTGCCTTAAAATGCAGAGCTGAAGTCTGCTTCATTTTGTGTCCTGGAGTCTGAGGTCTGTGTGTCCACCAGGGAGGACAGAATTTAGGCTGTAGCCTGATGGTGGTTTTCATCACCGCGTGGGAGATGGCTTGTCCTTACCATCACGCTGTGCTTGCACAGTGGCCTGCAAAATGATTCTTCTGAGATGTAGCTGAAGGTGCAACTGGGACCTCAGTGTTACATCACTGTGTAGGTGGTGAGAGCACTCTTGATGTTCTTTTGATACATGCTGAAATGAAATGTCTCAGCAGAAAATTCTTTCCAATCTACTGAAATTTGATATGACAGAAGATATATTTTATGAGCACAGAAGTTGGGTGTGTCTGAAATTTTGTAATTTGTGCTTATTTTAAATAATAAGCATTAAACAAGCAATCACTTGTGACCAGTGAAGATAGTGTAGAGTTTTCAGTCCTAGTAGCCAACCTGTTTTTCTGAACCTGCAATGTTGTCATTTTCCTTTTGGTATTTTATGGACAAAATGTGAATTGAATTTAGTGATGTAAACACTATTCTAGGCTGTTTTTATCAGTTTTATCATACTTCAGGTTGTGCATAAGTAACAAATACGAATAAAATCTCACTTTTGAGCCTGTGTTTCTTTCCTTAGATTAATAAGATTTTGCTGTTAGTCTTTATCTTAACTTACCAATAACAGAAATGAAAATATAAGGTTTCCAAATGCTATCTGTGATCCCAAGGAACTGTGAGGTTCCTGGGAGGAAGGCTGGAGTCTACAAAACCAGATTCCCTTGAGGTACTGCTGCTCCTCCTAACATCCATACTTGGTTCTTTTGCAGCCTTGATTCAAGCTACAAGTTCCTGGCTCGTCTAAGCAGGTACGAATTTCCCTACAGGTAGCTTTAGAGACTTTTTTTTTCAGTGAGATGCATTAAATGCCAGCTCTGCTTTCAGAAAGAACAAGACAGAAAATACAAGTTCTATCAGCAATTCTTCTTGCCCACTTTTTTAATAAGAAGTCATCTTTGTAGGTCAGCGACACCAAGCACAATACTGTAAAATACAAACCCATGTAGGCCTACTAGAAAAATACTTTAAATTTAATCTTTTAATTTTAATCAGATTAAAGCCAGGAGAGGCTTTTCATCCTACTGGGAAGAACTTGTATAAACCAATTGTGTAATATAGTAGCCTAATTGTAAATTAAACAGATTTGTTTATGCATCTTAGACTAGGTTGTTTCTTGGGAAAATAAGTTAATCTTTATTCTGTTCAACTGAAAACTCCAGTCTCTCTGGCACTCAGTTCTTACTTCTCTCAAATTTCCCACTTCTTGATTTGAACTTAATTCAAATAATTTAGAGCACAGACACCAATTCTACATAGAAACTGAATATGCAAGCTTGAAATTTTTTGTTTCAAAGGTTCTCCTAGTAAAGCATTTATAACTGCTTATAGGAGCTCGGTTGGAGTTAGGAGTGATGGTTGCTCAGCATGCTGCTTCTACAGCTTTTGTGGTGGTCCTTTGAATTTTAAAGAATTTTCATGGAACTAAACTGAACTGGGTTTTTGGGTATTTGAGATTTCTCTTTACCAAGATGAATGGAGAAGAAAAACACCTTTATTGTAAGAGGGGGTGCATGGTGTTGAGAACAAGTTCCAAATTGAGCTCATTTGCAGTATGCAGATGGAGTTGGGAGGAAGGGAAATGTCTCCTTGGGAAATTGGTTCTTGATCTATTTTTCAGTTCTCTCTCCTGTGCTGGGCACTGTTTTAATAATGAGGAGGCATTCTCTTCCCCTTGAAACAACATACCTCAGGATACAACAAAGATGTAATTTCTAAAAATGTTTAAAATCTCACTGTAAACTGAACTGAGTGTAAACCTGATAATAATGAAGACTTCATTAGATCTTCTGGCTGGAAGCTGAAGTTGCACAAATTAAATTTTGAGCTGAGGTATTAGCTTCTAGCCAAGAAGTAAAATAAATATTAGAACAGCTTATCCAGAGATGGTTTTTTACAGTGAATTTTTTTTTTTAAGGTGACGTTACACATTTTTTCCTTCTGAAAAACCAAATAAATTCAGCCTGCTGTAGTCTGCTTTGGGGAAAGGTGCTTGCCCTGTGGGGGTGTGAATATTCACTTCTGAGTCTGAAGCATTCTTGATAAAAGTGAGTCCATAGATACATAAACTCACACATGCCCATGCACCAAAGTCCAAGGATTTTTAGCATATTGAGGCAGATCTGCACTAAGGTACTTAAACATTGAGAGGGGTATACAGGGAATGAAAATGAATTATGATCCCTGCTAGAATCCCTCAGGCGCTGGCATCTGCTACAGAATAGTCATGAGAGACTTGAGCTTGTCACTGAACACCCTTCCCAGTTTCCTTGGACTTTAAAGGAAGTGTGGGTAGTCCAGAAGGACTGCGGGTTCCCAACTGACTGTCACCTTTCATTAAAAAGAAGAGAAAGAACAAGAACACTGAGAAAAATAAGTCCTTTAGGTACAAACCAGGCAGAAGGAGTTTTGTATCTTGCTTTCTCTACTACCACACAAAGAAGGTCTTTTCATGTGCTGTCAAGTCTCTGTAGGTTTCTCTGGAGGAACGTGTCCTCATCTGTGGGTGACATAGACGTGCACTCCTACAAGCAGAAAGCACTCTCAGGTTTGTGCTGGGCTGGGCTTTTCAGCCATATAAGAAGAGAAGTCGCTCCTAAGATTCTTAGCTAAATATAGTAGTCTCTTGGAGATTATTCTTACTGCTGCAGATAGAGAACTTCTTATCTGATTAGCTAGAGCAGGGTGGAGTTCCGTGCTTTTCTCTTGTTATGTGCAGAGTGATTTGGAGATTAAGAGCTGAGGGCAACTGTTTTGAGATGTCTCAGCAGCTTGTCTTAAGCTGTTGCCTTTCTGAGTCACTCGGCATTTCAATGGCTCTGCGCTGTCGCACCACATGAAAACTGCTCCGTTCAGCCGTCACTCGCTGCCAGTGAAGTAGAGGCGGGAAGAGGCCTGGGACTCTGCCCGAGTTACCCTCATGCCTGTTAATACTGGGCAGCCTGTCCCCTCTGTCTGGGGCAGCAACTCTGAACAAAAGTCCTGCCAAACCTCACTGAAGGGGGTGGCAGAACTCATCTCTTTCCTCTGTTCCTGGAAATCAGGTGCTCTCTTGGTATCTGCCAGTGCTGATGAATTTTTAGTCAGGTTCCTGAGTCATCCTGCTGTTAATGCTTGATTTCTCTAGTGAGTTCAACTTTCGAGTCCCTTACCAGTCACCTTCTCTACTTGCTGACTGGCCCATGCCCACTGCTTGTGACCCTTCACAAACTGGATGCTGTCACCAGCCATGGTGGCAGTGCCCTTGCTTTCCTGAACTCCACAGCCCAGCATGGGCTGTCACCTGCAACCTGTCCCTCTGCCTCCTCCTCTCGTGAGTCTCGTCCTCCTGGTTTTCAGTAGATGGTTTGCATGGTACCAGCCCAGGATATTCCCCTTCCCTGTTTCAGCAGGACCTATGGTTTGGTTGGTTGGCCGTGGTGTCTTTCCCTTGAATGGATCCTTGTTCTGTGACTGCTGGTACCAGTGGGTGTTAAAAGGGGTGCTGCTTCAGGGCACAGGGCTTTTCCCCTCCACAGAGGAGGATGATGGTAGTAGTGATTGTTTATCATAGGCTTAGCTTAGTGATGAAGTGTGACTCTTCCTGAATTTGCTGCTTATTCCAACCATTTGAGGCCTCACCTTAGCCTTGCTTGGGACACTTTTTCAGGTTTGTTTGTATTCATTTTCTCTGGTCTGGTTTGGGGGTGTTTTCAGCTATACCTGCATTGGTTTGATTTTCTGTTCTGTTTGTGTTTCCTTCCAAATTTAGTATGTTTCCTAAAACTCTTCTTAGGGTGCCTTCACACAGCTGGCCAAACTGCTTATGGTTGCTGTTATGTTGTAATCATTATTTCTGCCATTCAGGAAGAAGGATTTTTGTTTGTTTCGTGTTCTCAGAATGGCAACCAAAGTAACACTTCCAAGGATAGCTGTTAAAGTTTCCCCATAAATTTATTTCTACATGATTTGTGTTTATGGCACATTTTGCAGTAACAAAGGTTTAGAAGTTTTGCTTACAGCAGATGGTGAAGTTTTTGTATTGCTGGGAAGAACTTTTGTATAGGTTCATCAGAATATTTAATCTGACTGCTGAGACTGTTAAGGTGTATAATGTGTGCAGTGCTGTGCTGCGATGTGATCTTGATTAGTTATAAATGTCTGCAGTTCCTTGGGGCATTTGGGGTTTACCTTAAAATACCTGGATCCTGCTGGCTCACTGCTCCTCCCAGTAGCAGTCACTGATTTGCCATAAGTGATGCAAAGCACCACTGAGACATTTTACAAATGTTTTTAGAGAGAGAAGCAAGATTGCTGCCTTGTACCCAACCGACTGCCATCAGAGAAGTGTTTACCTGAAAGCAGTATCCCATTTTTGATCTTCCCCTGTACTCTGTTCAAAACCCCCAGTGACTATCATGACAACCCAGGCTTTTAAAATTTTTTAAGAGCCATCTTTATTCTATAAGTTGACATGGTCTGCCTAGAAAACTGAATTGAGGTCTACCACATGCTTTTAAGTAAAGGATGCTCCATCCCTCTCCAGTGGTGCCCCTCCTGTCCTATATTCTTTGCTATGTTTCTAGAATTTATGTGAATTATTTATATGGCTTGATAGATTTACTCTCTACTTTGCTGAAAGAGATAATAAATCCTTACTTTAGGGATTTTCAAACCTAGTTAAAATACACCAAATGATGAGGCAGCTACCAACAGCTAGAATTATTTGAGATAGGAGATGCGTGAGTTGTCTATGACATTGCTGCTTATTTACTGTGTTAGCAGAGTAAAAGCATTTAAGCATGGATGCCTCACTTTTGTGGGGAGAATAACAGCACAGATCTGTGGCTTTTTTCTGTCTCTTAAATGGGAGGTAGGAAAACAAATATTTTTAGGACAGAGATGGGGATGAAGAGAAAGGTCAGGATTTTTCTTCTGTTCTAAACAATAGGAGAAAATGTTTCCATGAAATTGGTGATACTTCTCTTTGTATTTGTTTTATCTCCATACAGAAGCCTCCAAATGGTAAGGCTACGTTTTAACCTTTTCCCTGAAGATCACCTTCCCTGTTTTATTCTCTTCACCTTATCAGCTGCAGTATGCAATGACCTTTCTTTTCAATTCAGCCATCTGCCTGCTTCAGCTTTTATTTCCTTCACTGATCAGATGAGACATGAGGGTACAAATGGCACTGGCGGCGCTGCTGGCCTCGATACCTGATTAGGATAAATTGACTTAAGCTGACATTTTAAATAGTAAATAGGTCTTTTTAAAAATTCATGAATACAAGGATTGCTAAAGGAGTCTAGTGAACTAGTAATGTGTTCTGCTCATAAAAAAACCCCCATACAATACTCAGGGTGGCAGGATATATACAAAGAATATGTGGGTAAAGCACACCTCTAAAGTGCTGCTCTGTTTTAAGGCTTCCAGATGTGAGCTTTGCACAATTGCTGCAATTACCAGCCTGCTGCAGGTATTGCTTCTCTCTGGGTTTGGGCAGCAACCATTTATTCTCACCCAACTTCTTGAATGCTAACAGGGATTATCAGTGCTGTAGAAAGGATGCAGAAAAATTTGTTGCCTCAGGAAGCATATATGGAATGAAATGGAGAGGCAGTGTGATGAAAAGAACAAATCTTCCCTCTGAGAACATCAGTGGTCTTGGCAGGACTGAACTGAAGATATACAGGAGGCACCGTTAATTTCTGAGCATGGAAGTTTAAGAAAATAAAGTAGAACTTGAAAGTTCCAGGTCTTGAGATCCACAGCATGGGGACTGTCTCATCGCATCAGTCTTAATGCCTGAAACTGGAGCCTAGACAGCCCTGATGTCAGCTGGCTGGTGAGATCATGTCCAAGTGACTCGGAAGTGGGTCTCAAAGGCAGCCAGTCTGTAGAACAGGGCACGGCAGGTGCTGGGTTTCAGTTCTGCTTCATGCAAACTGAATGCCTGGAGCTGCGGTGACAGCAGCTCTCGTGCCTACCTGCATCTGGCAGGAACTGAGTTCATGTGCTGCTCCATGATAGGAATTACAGCATGGAGAAACTGAGTGAGTGGATTTGCTTCCAAAGTGCTTCTGGTCCCCACTTAGGTGCTGGTATGGACTCCAGTGCGTGAGCAGTGCCTGTGCTCTGGGTGTGGCTGCCAAGCAGACCCGTTCTCGCGGCTGTTCACCCTTCCTTGCCACGCTCGCTCACTCCTGGTCGCTGCTGTTGCCATCCTCCGACATCATCTGTTGCTCAGCCTGGGAGAGACAAACCCCTATCTTTGTGCTGGATGCCTGGCGAAGTGTTGTCAGTAGCTGAGGAAGCCTCGCTAATGAGCGGGTGTTGCTGAAAGCAGCGTGGTGCAGCACCTCTCCTACGCAGCCTGAGCAGCAGCCGAAACAGCCGCCTTCTCTGGAGCTCATCCTGGCACGCGAGCCAAGTAGGAATAGCTAGATAGTAAAAATCTATTGGCTGGTAATTACACGTTAGTATTTGATTTAAATACACAGCCAGGTAATGCAGAAAGTGTGAAAATGTTTCAAAATGCTCAGTCATCAGTCACAAATTCCCTGCCCAGCGAGAGGCTTTTTTACCCAAGAGAGGAGCCTGGCACTTGGCTCCTGCAACGCTGCAGTGGTGGCAGGAGAGCTGCAGGAGAGCACTTGCAGCTTTCGGATCGAACCTATTCAATAGCTGGGAAAACACTACACCTGAGCTTCCTGCAATTCTTTATGTCACTTTGACTGGGAAAAGACATGCCAGGAACAGGCTTCCATTGTGGACTGCACTAGGCTTCTGTCCTCATCTTGCATCCAAAGCCTTAAAATCCTGTGACAGGAATATGCTGCTGCAAGATTTCTGTCCCCTGCAGACCCACCAGGTAAGAGGGACAGTCTTTCTGTAGCAAGAGACTGACCTCCAGTGGACAAATGAGGCAATCATAAGAGCTTGTTCTAATTAAAATTTAGCTGTATGAGGACAGAGAGAGGAGGTGAAGAAGTTGGGAGTTACAGAGAGAGAGATGTTCCTCTCTCAGTAATCGAGTGGTAGTGTGGTAAAAGTGGATGTACAGCAAAATCTCAGTGCATGTGCAACTGTGCTGACTGCTGGAGGCTCAGAGTCTCAGGGTCCTTGACAAACTTGGAACAAAGTGCTCTGAAATGTAAAACTGCCATGAAGCTAAAAGCACTGGAGCGACAAGGTCTGACAGCTGAGGAACTTACTGCACCTCAGCTGAGCTCGTACCTGTAAATGTCCTCACAAGTCCCCTGAGCCTGCCCTGGTTGTGAGGTGATGTGACTTTGCACGAATGAAGAGGAGGCCTCCAAGGAAGTTGGGAGAGGGATATGAATTGCAGCAGCTTAATGTTGGATGTTTTAAACTTTTCATTCACAGAATCACAAGGGGCTTGAGGTGAGAAGGAATCTCTGGGGGTCATCTGATCCAGCCCCCCTGCTCAAGCAGGATGACCTAGAGCTGTTTGCCCAGGACCATGTCCAGATGGCTTTTGAGTATCTCCAAAGAGGGAGACTCCAGAGCATCTCTGCCAGGGCCCAGTCAGGGTCACACTGAAAGAGCATTTCCCGATGTTCAGAGGGAACCTCTTGTGGGTCATTTTGTGCCCATTGCTTTCAGTTGTGTGCTTGTGCCCTGTGGATGCTGCCCATCAATGCTTAACTGTGTTGCTGTAAATGCAATGTTTGAGTTAAAAATCTTGTGAGTCTCTTTTTACGGGGAAGATGATGTATGACTAGAAGTGGATGGGCTGTTCAGCTTCTGAGTGACATGGTAATAAAAATCACTACAGAAAGAAGCTAGTTGCACAGCTAGTTTCATCATCAGACTTCCAATGGCTGGAGCTGAGCCCAATATGAAACTAGAAAACCTTGGTTGTTTTTCTCCAGCCTTGCTTTCATGACGTGCTTTGAATTTCCACCACACAGAGAGGTTTTCTAATGCCTATCAGCAGCCTACAGCGAAATAATCTGAGGGCCTTGTTGGTTTTGATAAGGCTGTTTTTCAAGCAGGTCAGAGTTTTGTGGCTGCCTTTTAGAAAAGGACTGGAGGGTCAGAGTGAGGTTTTGGCAGACTTAAGTTTTCCTACACAGGTTTGGATGGGGAGGTGATTTGAAACCCATCTCCTAGTCAGGAGGGAAAGTACATTCAGCAACAGGAGCTAATGCTGTTTCCTTGGGCTCCAGTGCTCCTTTGTGTGGTGGAAGCCAGTCCTAGTAGAAAGCATTTCCTCTGCTCTTCCATAGGATCACGGGGTAGTTCAGGCAGGAGGAGGCCTTGGGACTTCTCTTGTCCAATGTCCTGCTTGCAGCAGGGTCCAACCAAGCTGCTCCAGGCTTGATGTGACCCCTGATGACTCCAGTAACATTTGTTTTTTTCCCCACAGTGTGTGTGACAAGGACATTCATGGCAGGGTTAAGTTTTCCCCCGCCAAAGGATTGAGATGTGGGTCCCACTGCTGTCTTCATCACCCTGAAGAGGAGAAAACAAATGCTGCCTGGCCACTAAGGGAAGAGCACATAGGAAACGCCTCGCTGCGGCGCAGGCAGAGCTGTTGGCAGTGCTCACATTCCCCGAACCCCAGGTGTGTGTTAGGGGAGAAGCTGGCTGGGGTGCTGTGTGGGAGACCTTACCATATTGATGCTGGTGCTCTGCTGTCTCTCTTCTGGAAGTTCTCCAGATATTTGAAGGATTTGAATAGCTGATAGGTGGAAGACATTGCTGTCTTCCCCTGCCCTCCTCAGGTGAAAAGAAATGGGGTAATTATTCCCCCAGAACAATGATGGTGAGTGATGCCTTTTGCAGCACTGCTGTGTACCCCACTCCTTCTCTCACAAGAAATACATCCCAAATTTTCCTTTTGGTGTTTGATGATGTGCCTGTAGATGCGAGTGTTAATGGGCAAAGGCCTAACCAGATTTCACTGGGTGTGTTATTGTCTGGAACTTCCCTGTTGGTATGAGAATAGATCAATGCTTGAATGACAGCTAATCTATATTGTGAAATATATTGTACAATCTTTAATTTACATAGAGATGAAGTCTGCTTATAGGGAGTGGAAATCAATAATGTCTTTTATATCATCCTCTGGGTAGAATATTAAGTCTGAAACTCCGTAATACCTAAACTGCATCAAGAGATTACAAGTCAATAGTACTAATAGCATGAAAAGGATAATTTTATCCTCTCTTAATAAACTTGATATATCTGCAGTTTCCAGATGGGATTTTTGTTCTTTCAGAATGAGAAATGTGTTGCAGGCTTTGTCATTTTATTACTGTTTGAGGTTATGGCCAGAAGCCTGAGATGCAGCTGGTATATAAACACAGAAGGAAAAGGTGGTCCCTGCAGTCTAATCTGAATTTGAAGGGTAGTTGGTGGGCAGCAACATTATCTGAACAGGAGCCTTGGCTTTTTCCTGATTCAAAACCCACCCATGAGCACAGAGATTTGCTATGGACCGAACTGTACTCATTTTAATGCTGTACTTATACCAAGCAAGGAGTAGATCCAGGTTAAACCCAACCTTCTCTGCAAGGAACCTGTTGCCACTGCATTCCCACAGGGAATGGTGTGATTCCCAGTCCAGCATCCATCTCTGCTGTGTCTTGGAAAGGCATTGCTGCCACTTGATTTTTTTTGTTCTTTCCTTTGAGCTAACTGGAGCCATATAACAATCTACTTCAGCCATTCTGAAGGCTCTATTTTTCTACAATTTGCTTTGATTCTGAATAGATGGGAAAAGTGACAGTGAAAGAAAACATTTCAGCCAGAACGTCTCTTTCCAAAGGCATGTCACAACAGGAAATACAATTAAAATTGACTGAATGCCCATGGTTGGTACATAAAACCTCGTGCTGTGATTCACAGTAGCAGAGCACACTGAACATGATGTGCTGGAGTATTGACACGCCCTGGCTGTTTCTCTGTGGCTTCTCCAAGTTGTGGTATTTCTTTTTCACTCCTTTCGCCCGCCCACCCCGCCCCAAATTCTCTCTCTTCTTCTGTATGATGAATACAGCCGTTAAAACAAGATTAAGTTTATTCACATTCTTTACATCACCTCTTTTCCTCTGGTTTTAATCAGCTTTGCACAACCAAGTTAGGTCTGTCTTAAATCTGCTGTGCTTACAAAGGTGCAAGAAGAACCAGCAGGTGCAAGAGGACTGAAGTAGCAGGAGGAGGATGACAAAATTGTGGGAGTGGGAGGAGAATAGGTGGCTTTTCAGATGGGCTGTTTTAATAGCTTGAAAAATTACCTTTTTCAGAGAACACATAATGACTTCCATGTAATTTACTCAAAACTGTGACTTCTTTAGACTAAGATTTTCTCAGAGTTTCTTGGGGAATAGAAATTAAAGCGTTGAGGCAGTTAGTCTAATAACCTTCTGTAATGCAGCTGCTTTTGTGTGTACAGCAAAACCATGTACAGACAGACAATTTTTTTCTGTAAAACTGCATCTCTACTGCAGCATTTAAAGCCTATATCTACTATGCATTCCTTATTTTGCCTGCTGTCATGAGAAAATAATTCGATTTTTTTGGTTGTGCCCTATTTAGACAAAAAAATATGGACAAAAACTTTAGATACTGCAAATTTCATTAAACATATTGAAGTTTTCTAGGAAAGAGAGCGAATTCTGAATTATTTCTTTCAAGGTAATTAACTTGGCTTACAGATAATTCTATTGAATGCCTAGGGTTTGTGAATTGTACAATTATATTTTCCCATCTCTGTAGATCTCTAGCCAAAACAAATTCCAGGGCTGGCATTTTGATTTGTGTTTGTGTTTCAGCTCTGCCAGATGACTGCTGTTTCTTTAAGTGAACCAGGCTAAAAAAGCCTCATGTGAACAGGTGGCAAGAAATAGAGCAGACAGGATTCTTTTCATCATTCTGTTCCTAGAGTGCCTCCTCAGCAATCAGTCTCTTTTAGGATTTGATGTAGCAACACACATATTTTTCCTGGCCGACCAGTATTTTTAGTAATTCCAGGTCTGTTTAAGAGTGGACCTGAAGAAAAGCTTATGCACACCAAAGCTGCAAATTTCACTTGTAAGTACTGAATCCTGGAAGTTTCAGCCATGGAAGCATGGCTTAAGGATACACATGGACAAAAGCAAAGTCAAGAGCAACTGAAATGGTTCAATGTAATCTGTAATATTACAGCAGAGAACCAAAAATTTCTTAGCACTTGGCATCCATTGAGAAGGTGACTGTTCCTGAAAGATCTGATTTATTTCATACATTAGGGAAGTGTTTGTGATTATCTTCATCTGGGCACTTGTAACAGTTGTTGTATTACTAACTTATGGTATGGGGCATGGTGTTGCAAAGATGTCTGGTCCCTGGAAGCAGATGGTTTGTTATGATACTGCTGATGCAAATTAGGCAGTGAAGCCAAAACAGTGACTCAGCACTGGATCTGCTATGAGTTACTGCTCTTAGCAGCACTGGCACAGCCTGATGACAAAGGGACCTGGAAACTGAACTGCTGCCTCACTGCCATTTGAAGGGAAGGTGGGAATTCCAGAACTATATTTGCTCTCAAGATATTCCAGGCACATGCAAAATGGGTAGATGGTACAACTGCTATAAATTTCTTATCACTGTGTGTTGGAGAGGTGCTTAGGGCTTCATTTGTTCTCAGTGTGCCACCTAGTTGTGATGCTCTCTGTGTCTGCACTGACCTTAGACAGCCCAGGCCTACTCCATATTCAGCATTTCTCTTTTTTCATTAATTTTTAACCAGTCCTGTAGACTTTCCAGGTGTTCTCTCAGCTGTCGACTCTGGCTGTGCCACAGCAGCTGCTGCTGAGCCACTCAGTGTGACCCTCTGTGCTGCTCACTTCAGGCAGAGGAAGAACAACAGGACTCAAGAATGGCCTGTGATATGCAAATTACTCTGCCAGGTGGGAGAGCAAGAGCAAAGCAAATGAGGGTATCTTCTAATTAAATGTAATGACAAGGAGGCCAAAGAGCATCCCCTGCTAATTTCTGAACTACTTTGGCAGGAGGCAGAGAGGAAGTAGAAAGGGAGAAGATGATACCTGCTAGAATGGGGCAGGAAAGAAAAAAAAAACAGGACAAAAAGGGAGGTGGCACTGCAGTTTGTCCTGCACGTCCCCCTGGGCTTTGGTCAGGGCACCTCTGCCCTGCTGCTCACACCATGCAGCAGCTTCAGGACCCTTCAGCTCCTGGTGCCTGGTTTCTCGAGAGAGTGTTACACAAGCAGTCTCTCATTGGTAAGCAAATCTTTTGGATGAGACAGCACTGTTACCAGCTGCTCTGGTTTTAATCTTTTCCTAATGCTTGCAAGGAATATGCATGTGCCTACGATAATTGTAGTAATGTGGTTTCTGTAATTCCTTTTTATTCGTTATATAGAGCTGAGGGAAAGCCCTGGTGTCCTGGGAGTTGTACTCATAAAGAAAAAACTTCTTCATTTATTTCAGTTTCTTTGTCTCTGAAGTGAGAATGTGCTGTGGTGCACCTCAGATCAGCTTCTGGGCAGGGCTCATGCATTAGCTCATGCAAGATTTCGTGCTGCAGCAGAGGTAGGTGGCAGGTACCCTGCACAGCTGGTGTGCAGCTCTGCTGGGCTGTGTAAGCTCTGCTTCATTTTGTTGCTCAGACCCCACTTGGGAAAACACCAAAGCCAAGCAGATTCCCCCAGGAACTCTCTGCAGATGCTCCTTCCCCTGCCAGGGAGCAGAGTGGTGATGGACAGGCTTTACCTGGTGGATGGGTGTAAATGTGTGTCTGATACTATTATTTTTGGTACACCTGGAGCTTCATGTTTTCTCTGTTGTTAGTCTCCATTGTGGAATACACTCCATGTGGAAGGGATTCTCCACACACCTTCATTTCCACAAGTGTTCAGGGAGTGATGTGAGCACGTCTCCCCCAAGTCTCACTTCCTACGCTTTCCTGAGAACTTCCCTCCTACCCAAAGCAAAGAGGTTTGGTGGCCTTTGGTGGCCAGTAGAGTAACCCAGGTCAGAGAGCCCAGGTTTCAGCGGCAAGGAGGGACATTTTTTTACCCTGTTTTGTGTGGGTACGTTTTTTTTCCCCCTACATGAAAAGTTAGGAAATAATGTTTTTCTTTTAAGGTGAAACCTGGCACAGTTTATAATGCACATTCTCCTAAAGACAAGTTTTCCCCCATCCTCCCTCATCCCCAGGCTAAGTGATGACTCTCACTGGCAGCCTCACACCCTCCAAGGCTGAGCTGCTGAGGGTTTGTAGGGCACCTTCTGCTCTGTCTCAGGGTCGGCTCCCATGTCACTCAGGAGTTAGCACTTGGGGTTTTCAGTGACCAGCTGCCCAATAACTGGGGACACGTTTCTCTCCCTGGCTGATGGAGATGGAAGCTGCCAGGTGAGCAGGTTTTGGCTGGGTAGGATGGTGGTGGGCCCGTCGTAATTGGTCCAGACGGCTGATAAGGAGACTTCCATCAGATATTTTGAGTGTGAAGGTTTCTTAAACATGCATGCAGTGTAAGTCAGGAACAAGTTCTTGCTGCAGATTGAAGACTTTCAATGAATCTTTTCCACAGGACAAAAGCCTAAAAGCAGTTAGAACAGGATTCCTAGCAAGGGGTTTTTACAAGTGGCTGGGACAGTGACAAATGAGCTGTTACTTCACTTATTCAGGTGGCTTGGTCCGTCGTAAAGACAGAGCAGGGAAGAGGAATTTCTATAAACTGTGGATGTGTAGTATTTTATTCTGTTACAGCAGCAAAATTGTATTACATCTAGAGAGATAATGCCAGACATAGTAATATGGAAAATAGTATTAAGGAATATATATTAGTTTAGCAATGCACCAGCTGCCAGAGAAAATGTTCATGTCATAACCATTAGTACTTGATTAGTAATGCTGGCAGAGGCGGGATATTTTTCCTCCCTTATTTTCCCCCCTGTGACTTCAGCATTGGTAGTCCTGGTAACTGGAAGGCTCACTCCATCCAGAAATTGTGCAAGCTTTTCCTTGTACCTCAGTCCTAGGGAGGACAGGATGCCTTTAAGTTACTTTTGTGCTCTTGGTTCTTTTCCAGTCTGTGAATAAAAGAGTCAAACATCAAGGGAAAAATGGATCAGCCACCACTAACTAGGCTGATGCCCTCAAATTATTTCAAGTAGAGAAATAAATAATGGTGAATTCACATTTGTGATTGATAGTTCTATTTTTTAATTTGTATTAAACACAGGTTATCTATGATTCTAAGGTGAAGAGCAGGGTATGTTGTGCCAGGTACCCTGCAGACACAAGGGTTCTACTTTAACTCTTTCAGATGATATGGCCCTGCAGACTTGAAATCTGCCTACAACTTGGGCTGGAGCTGAGTGACTGTGAGTTGTTTGGTTTCAAAAGGAAGTTTTAATGGTATGGAAATGCTTTTTTAATGGTATTGGAAATTTTTCCCACTCCAGATCCAAATGCTAATGCTGCCTTGGTGCTGTTAACTCTTATCTTTCTGCCGTTCTGGTTTACCTGTTGAATAGACTGACACACAAGTGTTAACTTTTTCTTTTAAATACTGTTTGTGCCTCTGATATGACATAAACCCTCTGTGGGTCAGTGAAGACCTTGGTGTAATTTTAATTAATTTTACTTCCAATGCTCATGCCCCAAGGCAGATCTTTTTGTAATGTTTGAAATTTTAAAGTGTGTTACCTTTTGTGAGCACCCAGTGTTATGAAGGACATAGTGTAAAAAGTGAAAAAAAATGGCTAGGGGCCCATTCTTTCTCTGTCCTTCCCCTTTGGAAGGCACCAAAGTTGTTTGTTACTGTTCAAGGCAGCAGATACCAAGAGGCAGAGAAGGAAGATCCAATATGTAACCTGTGGAGGCTGTGTCAGTACCTCTGCTGTGACCACAGTCATTGATTCCTATTGTTTAACACCAGAAATGTCCACTAGATCTTTGAGCCAGACCACCAGCATTTTATAGCCTCTTTTAATTAGTCAGCCATTTATTCTTCTACTAAATCCAGTAGCTGCTGCCGGGCTCAAGCCATCCCAGCAGCTGATCTACATGTCAGAGGATGGGGATCCCCCATTTCCCAGAGAGTGTCTTCCAAGGCTTGATCTCTACCTACCTTCTTGTTATGAACTAAAAATAAGACAAGGAATAATAGGCACAAATTGAATGAGGGGAAATTTAGGTTAGGTATCAGAGAGAAATTTTTCACTGTGAGGGTGGTGAGACACTGGAACAAGTTGCCCAGAGAAGCTGTGGATGCCCCAGCCCTGGCAGTGTTCAAGGCCAGGCTGAATAAGGCCTTGAGCAACCTGGTCTGGTGGGAGGTGTCCCTGCTCATGGCAGGGGGGTGGGACTGGTTGATCTTTAAGGCCCATTCCAATTCCTTAACATTCTGTGGTTCCATGATAATGCTCTGTCAAGGTCTAGGCCTTTCAGATCATGGTATGGACACCCACAGGTGTGTCTCGTTCTCCATGAGAACCACAGGATAGTTCAGGTTGGCAGGGACCTCAGCAGGCCTCTGGTCCAACCTCTGTTTCAAAGCAGGGTCAGACCAGGTTGGTTGCTCAGGGTTTTGAAAACCTCCAAGAGAGATTATACAACTTCTCTAGCCAACCTGTGCCGTTGCTGGGCTGTCCTGATGGGAAATAGCTTCTCCTTATATCCAGTCTCCTCCTCACTGTTTCACTTGGGCCTGTAGTCTCAGCATGCACCATGTGAAGATCCTGGATCTGTTCTCTTGATAGCACCCCCACAAGCTTTGCTGGGTCCTTGTGAAGCCAGATCTTCTCCAGGCTGAATGAGCCAAGCTGCCCCAGTGTCTCCTCACAGGCTGTTGTGCAGCCTCTGACTTACCTGTGGGGGTGTGTTCATAAAACAAATCCCTTAACACCCAAATGCAGCACAAGATGATGTCAATTTGTTGAACAGTCTGACTTCTGTTATCTTGATGACAATGTAGGTATTATAAAGCCTTTGCAGACTAAAGGACAGATGTCTGTATGTTTTATATAAATGCCAGAGCTTCCCACCAGTTCCTCTCTAGTCATTTCATCTGCTAAATTTGATTTTATATCAAAACTCAGGCATCAAGATTGAAATCCTTTCCTCCAGGCTGGTCCAAGCTGAGTCCCTCTCTGCTGCCCTGCTGGCTTCCAAGCTTTTTTTGTCTCACAGTGATCTGAAATACCATTGCCAAACCTCACCAGCTGCCCAGACCTCTCTTTCTCCTGATGGCAAACCAGAGGGAAAGCAGGGCTGTCAAAAAAGTTTCCACATTGCTTCCTGAATTCTTTTACAGTGTTCACTGTAGATAAGATGAGCTCTCACGTAACACAGGCACCAGCTCATTACCCCACTTATTTCTGGAACACCGTATCCCAGCTGTGATGCTGTGCACTCATAAGCAACATCCTGCTCTTCCACTTACACATTTGCTCTGGTTTTACCATCAGTATCAAACCCGTAATCTCTCCTGGGCAGGATTTTGTTTCGAGTTTTGGTTCTCACAGTCAGCTGCTACAACACAGGGGCAGTAACAGCACTTGACAACTGCTGCCAGGTGGTTTTTAGATGGAGTTTTAAGGATTGCTTTTGACTCGGAAAGCTGTAAATGGCCTGTGACCTTTGTGGAGGAAATTGTACCTGTGCTGCAGTTGAACCAATGGATGCTGGCTGGAAAATACCTCTTGGGCTCCAGCTTAACCAGGAAAGAAAAGCATCTGGTAAAACCCTCTTGGAAATGAGGCTTTTAGTAACTTTTAATGGGTCAAATAAACCTTGGGCCTCATAGGTTTTAACCTGATGCACTGCCCAGAAACTCCCAGTTGCTCTCTTTTCCCTTGGATTTTCCCTGGCTCAGACTGGAGTCATGCATGCAGCATGCAAGGGGAGGTGGTGCACAGTGCCCAAAGCTTCACAGAATCCGTGAAGTGTCCCTATCTTTCCCTTACCCCATTACTGAAAGCCTTTCAAATTGCCATCTCTTTTTTACACTGCTACTTGCTTCTGCATCAGCAGAAGGCTGATGCCGGCCTGTTTTACACTCTAAGCCTGACAACAAGGCAATGTTATGTTAAATTTTACAACTGCAATGTGGTGGTGCTATCTTCCAGATGATATCAGCTACTGGCAGGGGGAAATGCAGGTGATGTGATGTGATGTAGCCTAGTTCAGGAGTGGAAATTGTTTAGAACTTATAAGTAAATGTTAATTTCTTTTAGACATTAATCCCACAAATGCACAGTGACAGAGAGCACTAGTCTTATCCGCCACATTCTCACAGCAAACACTTAGGGAAGCAAGAAGGAAGAGCAGCAGATATTTGTGTTTGCCACATGCTTGATATGACCTCTTTGTGCTCACGCTGCCATCTGTTGTGAAGCACTTTACATGTGTTTGTCAAGGCTTCTGTATCTTTCAAAACAATATTGCTACTTTATCATAATGGTCTGAATTATTCTATACATGGGCCCACCTTTCCCCATATAGTGACATCTTCACAGGTACTTAGCTGCTGCTCAGGATTTCTGCTGCTGATTTCCACCGTGGGGGTTGGAGCCCTGCTGGCTTTTGTCTCAGAACAGCTTTCCAACAGGAAGCACTCTCCACAGTGATATAATATCACGCAAGCTATTCGCAGGGGAAACTTCACCTACGGCTGCAGCGCAGCTGCGACTGATGTTAAATATGGAATCCACTGATATTTTGACACAAGGGGAAGACCTGTGCTCGGGGAAGTCCTTTTATCGTATGATTAAGCTGTCATCTAAATGGTGTAAAAAATAACTTCTAAGCAGAGGAAAAAGAACAGTCTTTTTGCAAATGACTGCTGAAGGTGAGGTGGTTGAAAGGGACATAGAGCAGCATTTTGTTCTGTTTTTAACTTGTCTTTAATGAAACACTGTATCATTTTGTTGAAGCAGCGGAAATTATGGAAATTCTGCTGTTTAGATCTCTGGAGACAGACGTGTGTGATCAACGACTGCTCATTAAAAAAGCCTCTAACAGAATCAAGCAGAAGCAGAAAAACACTGAGGAGAATAAGGGAAACTACTGAGCTCTGATGAATGCCTTATCTCATCTCTGAAGAAGAATGCAACATTCCTTGGTAAGGCAAGTTAAGGGTAAATGCGAAGGAAAGACATTGAATTGACACAAGCTGGAAGCCAACAAGCAGTTGTGGGTCTGCTATGTACACGCTCCTACAGCACAGCCCTGCTGCAAGTCCACAGGGCAGGGCTGGCTTAGGACACACAGCCAGCGGTAGCCAGGTCAGTCTTAGAGGGAAGATGCATCATGGATGGCTGAGCAGCAAACATATCCTGGACAGGTAAATGTCTGGTTCTACACCTGCTCACAACCTGGGATCACAGGGGAGGGAAAATCAGCCTCCCTGCCCAGTGCCTGTTGCTGTCTGTCCCTCACACCCACTCTCCCAAGGCCCCAGGGATGTGGTGACCACAGCAGCAGCAAACAAGGAACAGTCTCTTGGCCTCCCCTTCTGCCAGCAGAAGCATCCAATTTTAGCAAAGGCAGGTCGCTGCTGCCATCTGAGCAGGGCTGCTGCTGCTGCTCCCGGGGAAGAGGGCGGCTTGTGAGTATGATTCCACAGCTGACACGCAGCTGCTGAATTGGAGCCAGCCTGAACGACCCTGTGATGGCAGGCACAGGGGTTTGCAGATCTAACGCCAGACACATCTATTGGCAAGGCTGACTGTGTTTTTGTAAAGGCTGTGCACAAGCTGTGGCTGGATGGAAGGCAAACAAACACTTTCCAGAAAAATCATGATAAATGAAATGGACCGAACATTAAGAAACCACACCATTTTTCTGTGACATCTTCCTAGGAGAGGGTAAAAACCCAAACCAAAACCAACCTCATCGCAGAGAACTCTAGGGACACTAATACAGGCTGTTTAATTAAAGAACAAAAACCAAATCTGTTTTACTGGTTCCCACAAAAAGCTGTGAAGAGATTGGGAATCCAGCATTGACAATAAATTCTGGAGCCCATCTGAGCAAGAAACAAGGCTGCAGAAGGATCCAAAGCATCAAGGGAGAGATGAGCTGCTGCTGTGTGGCCCTGGCTCAGTGTAACATATGCTACCTTGCCAGGCAGTGAACTCAAGCCTAGCTGCAGAGTAATGGAGCCAAGGGAGTGTCTCCAGGCTGTGCAGGGACCAGCCCCTCCACTCCAACAGCCCCCTGCCTTTAAGCTGGGGCAGGGGAGTGGGAGCTTGTCCTTGCTTCCCTCTGAAAGCAGTGGGGCTATCTGATCTGCTTAGATGTCAGGGAGTGGTTTTTTCTTGCTAAACTGGCAAATAGCAAATGCTTCCTTCTCCAGCCTGATGCCCTTGCAGATGCATTGTTTGCCATGTTAACAGTAATTTCCATGTATGTCCTTGCACTGCATCACTAGGGGCACCACTGAGGAATTCCAGCTCTTGGAAAAAGCAGAAGGGGAGCTGGAGGCTGCAGCAACAGATGCCATGTGAGAGAGAAGGGAGGAACAAGAACCAGCCCCCTCTTTGTCATCCCTCATGCAAAGGTGAAAGAGTAGGAACAGCCAGGGGAGTGCAGGAAATCCTGAGGTTAGTTTGAGATTTTGGAATCTTTTGCCCCCACTTAGACCTGTCTAATGCCTGAAACTGGAGTTGTGAGGGCTCTCTCCCACTTTAGTTTGCCATACTCTCTGTATTGCCCTCGTAAGCTGAATGATTTGGAATGTGTTGATCCTTGTTCTGGAAATTGTGTGTTTTTGAGTTTGACAGCTCAAAATGATGATGATGGCAAACTCAATATATCTTAGAAAATGTGTTTATATAGGCTTTCTGTCAAGCACCATTTAAATGCCATACATCATGATAAAGATGAAGGTGAAAGCAACTCTGCTAGGCCACTGCTGGGAAGACAGTGTCCTGGTTACATTAAAATATCTTTTGTTGTCAGATAAAGAATGCCTGCATTGAAAGGCCACCAGCTTTACAATTAGTGCAAAATATGGGGATGAAAGGCTTTGGCAGATACGAAAGAAAATCCCAATAAAATTCTCAAGCAGAATATGCTCAAGTAAGAGCTGATCTGCATGTAGTAACCAAGTGTTGGTTGTAATGTGCTGTACAGCAGCGGGGTTGCTCAGTCAGCTCACGTCCACATTAGAGGAATGCAAAGCAGTAACAACCCCATGGAGCATTTTTGTTATGAGGATGACATTTCAACTAGAAAAAAATTAAAAAGAAAAATTAGATTTGAGCTGCTAATTTTAAAAGCAATTTTAGAGAAAAAAACCCCTTGGATGTGCATGATTATAGATAATTTCAAAATAACTTTAAAATGGAGGATTTTAAAAATATCTGCAAATGGAGTTGTCTTTGTCATACATGCCAAATTGATGATCTCTCCTATAACATTTTCAGTAATGAATGCAAAATCTCCATTAAATGCACAGGCGTAGACACACACTTTGCACAGACACCAAAGATTCATGGTATAGGGCAGTGGTGAGGTAGTAGACACTCTCTGACATCCTGCTATAACTAAGAGGATTCATAAGAATTTAGTAAGAAGGTAAGATATGCTGCACTGTGTCCAAAGGTCTGTCCAACTCAGCAGCTCATCTCTGATGTAACTTACAGACACTTGAATGAACCTAAGAACAGGCATACACACCTGGAACGATGCAGTCACGCGTCCTTGAACTAAAGAACACTGGAACTACGCTTCTTAATTTCTACTTGTGGGCCTCTATATAGAAAGAAACTTTGTTTTGCTTACTGTAGCATGGAAATGATTTCATGTCCTGACAGCTTCCAACTGATTTATCCTTGTAAGTACAGTGACCATTCATTACTAGCCACGTACGTTTTCTGTTGCATACCCATTATTAATAATTCTGTTACCCTCTGCTTAGTTCCAGACTCAGCTGGCCTGCCTGATATCCAGCCATAGTGCATAAAGCACTATACCACTGGCAGAAGGCACAAAGAAGTTTTTACTGGTTGGTCTAAGCATTGCCAATGCCTAAGGTTCCCAGTTAACTGTTTCCTGAGCTTCTGATAATGCTGGATTGCTTCATAAGCAGGATGTTACCTGCTCTAAACTAAAATGCAGCCAGGATATCTACCAGTTCTGTAACGTCATTAATACTTCCACCATTTTAACAGGAACTTCTTTACAACTCTGGCTGATTACCATTATGTTTTGGCAGGTTTTTACTACTCGATTTATTATTGTGGTCAGCCATTTTGCCCTCTTAATGATAATTCCATCTGTTAGGCTGATGCCGACACTGGGATATGTGGAAGGGGCATGAATACAGAAACGCCAAGATGCTTGAACCACCCAACCTTGCTGTTCCTGGCTTGTTCCTTGTCCTCCCGACTGCAAAAGCAAGTTAAACATGCATCTATAGTCAGAACAGGTTCAGTTTATTGTCCTAGTTTAGGCTCCAGCCATCAAGCCCTAGCTGATCCCCAAAGAGCCAGGGCCAGATGATTTCAATATTGGCTTCTCCATTATGTGAAACATTCATTTCCCCTCCATCTCTATTGGTATTTTTCCAATTAATTCTTACTTCTTTTCCAGCTTAGTAAAGTGGATGGCTGAAAGTTTCTAAGGGTTTATATTGTGTAGTTGTAGTCTATGTTTATTGTAAGCAAAAATCCTTTATCAAATACATCCCAGTCATCCCTGTGCTGCCGTCCTTTCGCCTACAGTTTAACTGCAGAGAAACCAACCGGGTCTCTACTCCTGCACCACGATACCAATTTCTTCTTTAGACAGAACAGGTGGTGCCTAATGTCTGATGTGAGGAGAGGTGGAGAGGACAGCTATGTCTGGTAGAAGTAAACATCCCTAAGATCTCCTCCAGAATCCATCTGACATGGAGGACTGTACTCCTGCATAGTATAAAGGAAGCAGCCTCACTCTTGGTCATTTACCTGTCTGTCACCAGCCCATTTCTTTTAGAAGCCACATTTCAATGGCTATGGTACAGGACAGTCAGTCCTACGGTTAGAGATGTAACTCATTCCATCAATTTGTATGCCTGGAATATAAGCTGGGTGTTCAAGAAAACCATTCAGACAAATTAAGATAGACATTTTACAAAAGAATTTAATTTCGAAAATGAGACAGTCCACCATTTTCTCTCAGCCTGTCTGAAACAGTCAAATTGGAAATACAGAACTGTGATCATGCATCTGATTTTTCAGTTACTTATTTCAAGGATTAGGACCAAACTTCTAAAAAAAAAATCTAGGTTAACATAGTTTCTTACTTTCATAGTAACTTTTATCTCTCCCAGTTAATGATTCCTAACTCAAATATTAAGTATTTACCTCCATTTAGCAAGACCAAATGCAGAACCTCTCATAACCCATACTGCATTTTGTTCCCCAAAACTGAGTGTATACGATAACAAAATGCTAATAAAATGCAGTGTGTCAGAAGAGAGTGCAGTATAAATAAATTAACTTGAATAAGAAAGGTAGACAGGGAAGGTCACTCTGGCTTTCACATGCAACTCTATAGTCAAGAACTCCTGTTAGCTCTTCTTTCAGACTTTTTGTCTGTAGTGCCTGGTATTTCCTTCTGCAGTGTTAGTAGATGCAGGGGATCTACAGAAATTTAACTTAAGTTTGCACATCTGAATTTAATCCTGCAGGTTTAGGCAGTGTCATGTGTCGTCTCTTTGCACTGGAACATACTTAAATCTTATATTTGTAGAAAGGATATAGTTTTGTTATTTGAAACAGAATGAGGAATTCAATGAATGAAACAACCAACCATTCTTTTTTTAAAAAGGATAATTTATTTATGGCTACATACACCACATATAAAATTAACATTTAACTGAAACATGTAATTGTTTCAATCATTTATGACTAAACACTTACAATGTTGACTACAAAACTGTACAGTTTATATTTAGTAACCAATTCTCACAGCATAGTGCAATTGTAACATTTTATAAAGAAAATAATTTGTGCCTTTTTTAAATAAAGTGCATTAAATGACTATCTTGTATACAACAAGAAGCTCTGTAGTTGCAATTCAAAGCTTTAAACTTAAGGGAAACTGAGGCAAAGATGTTTCACTTCCTTTTAAAATCACTTCATACACTGGCAAGCTATGGTTCAAACTTCAACCACAGTTAAACAAAAAAAAAAAACAAAAAAAAAAAAAACAAAACCCCAAATTAGTGTAAGAAATAACCACAGGCCTTTTATGCATGAAACCAGTAATTGGTTCTCATGAAAAGCACAACATGCAGAATTTCAATCCACCTGGCTCCTAGTGAGATGTGTAGCACGAGAACCATCCCCCATGCAGATGCTCTTGCTAAAGCTTTTAGAGTTTGGCATGGAACTACACTGCAGTCAGTAGTATCAGGTGTCCACCTGAAATGTACAATGTTTCCTAGTAAAAGGTCTCTCTGAGGACTTAATGAGAAGACCATGGTAAACTACGGGTTATTTTTTATTGCATTTGGCAACAAAAAACGTGGGGTACTAGTTAGTAAGTCTAGAAAATTACAAGTGGTTCTACTAGTCCAGGGTACTCCAAATTTCACGGCCTGAAGTTAAAGACAGAGTTTACAGCGTTATTTCGGAGGCACACTTACAGCACTTGTCCTATGAAATTTCATTTGTAAACACATTTACAATCAACTTTTGTAGATTTTGGCTGTGACAGTAAAGACAAAACAAAGGAGGACTTTAGCCCCAAAGAGGAAAAACCTATAGACATCAAAATGGATAGAGGCGTAATTTTTGTCTCTCTAGAAACAATGACGAAACCAAGAATGCCCATTTCTGTTGGTTGGCTCTGGCTGAGGCCCAACAGGAAAGTCCATATCCTTCTCCTCCTGCATACACATATGGGACTGCTATCAGCTTCAACAAAAAATCTATTAGAGCACATGCAAGTAACCCTAGAGACTGCCTGACTATTTTGCTGTATGTGTAATACAGGCAATTTACCTGCCTCTTCAGCTGCAATCCTCATTCCACACTTCTGGCACAAATCACACACACTGTTCCTGCATTCTGGAAAAATGCATTTTCTTCCTAGAGGGACCAGCCTGAGTTCAGAAGCAGATTGCTGTACCTTTAGCTGCTCAGCTCTGGGATAGCTGCTGTGTAAAAAGCTGTGTGCTGGAGCGTGCTCACTCCCAGCAACCACTTACCCTCCTCCTGGACTAAGGAAAGTCTCTGCTTACACTCAGAGGCGATACAAAAGAAAAGAGCTCCAATTTGCCTGGAATGTGATTGAAGAAGGCTCCCTATTTTCTATCACGTCTTCAGAAAGCTCTGTGCTGAGAGCAGAGCTCCCTCCCCAATCCATCACGCTGTGACCTGCGACCAACATCGCAGAAAAGCCTCACCTCTCTGCTCTTTTCTCGTGAGCCCTCTGGGGCAGAGGCACCACAAGGTGGACTGAGTTGTTGCTTATATATTGCGGGACTACATTGTGCTCATATATTGAAGGACTATAACCAAAGAGTGGCAACACAAAAACCCATGGATGGGGCACAACTGCCCATGCTCCATGGGAACACAACCCTTTGTCCTTCTCTGAAAGTGGGTACTTTGATTTTGAAGGGCCAGGTCATGCTGTTTTCATTTGCATGCTATAAAATATCTCTTCCCTGAAAGCAGGAGAAGCCAAATTCCTGATTATTTTGATGGATTTAATCTTAGTGAACACTGAAGTAAGATGAAAATTCTTTGGGGACCATAAGTAATCAATGCATTAGACCTCTATACCTTGGCTCTAAATCTTAGAGGTCCTAGACTTTTTCCCAGAAAACTCCTAAGCATATATGTATTTTGTGTGCCCTTTAAAAATGAATGCATAAAAATTTTTAGTTGCTCTAATATTCCCCAGGTTAGCATCAGTCAGTGTGAAATGTACACCTGTATCCCATGACTGTGTGGAATCATGATCTGTGCAGTCCTGCATAGGTGTTACCAAAGCTCCTATGAAAGAAAAAGAGTGAGAGACAAAAGGGAACAGTGTGTGGAGAAAGAGATAACTGCTCTATAGGCCCATGCATGTGACAAATATCCTTCCTGCATTCTATACCACCCATGGTCATAGAACACATTCCTGTAATCTCAAAGTTGGCAGTGGGATTTGTCCAAATTAAAGACATGAGAATTTACTTCCCTTCCCAAACCTCTAGACTGTCTTTGCTGAAATATCAATTACTGCTGAATCTTTCATGTTTGCAAGACTCATACAAGCTGGGCAATATTTTTCTTTGATCATAAGAAACTGCCTCAGCAAAGAGGTTACACTTTAACCACATCCACAATGAAGGTATAAAGCATGATATATGGCATGTCATACATATAAAAAGTAAATTAAATAACTGTAATAATTATGTATATATATATTATGTTTAAGTATGTAATTATGCTATTTAAAAGTGATAGCTCACCATACTTAATCAAGTTAATGGCATACTAAAATACTCTAAGAAACTGTTTCTCTATTCAGCATGTAATATAACTAGTATGGTAAACCTGGACATAGGTATTTCCTGTTAAGAATGAGTTTATATTTAAAAGAAAAAAAAAAAGAAATATATTTTGTTGGCATCTACTGCTTCAAAGTGGAAGGCCCCTCCATGTTCTAAGGGAAATCATTGCAGGACGCAGTCTTCAGCATGTGCAGTTAGTGTTGGCTTGCTTTTTTCTTGAGAAACCGGGACTAGGCCTGTGCCCGGACATCATGGGAGATCACGTGGTTGGGATCAAATGGTTAGAGGAAAAGGAATATTACCAGTGTAAAGAAAACTATGGGGAAACACAAGACGCACCTGGCAGCACACAGGAGCACAAGGCAGCACAGACCCTGCGGGGAGGAGGTGTCACACGGCAGCCCCTACGGAGAGGAGCCTGCGGAAGCTGACAGGCAGGTGAGCGGCGCATGATCAACCCATGGAAGGACATTTAGAAGGTGCGTTGCTGATGTGGCAGCATGGGATAGGTCGCATAGTGAAAATTACCATGTAAGGAAATACTGTGCCTTAAAGAAGCGTGTAAAAGCAGCTTGTTCCTTTGAATAAACGATTCAGATCCAGGAACCAGATCCAGATTCAGATTCAGTCTGAGTTTCAATCACCGACAGAAAACAGTAGCACTACACCCGCTTTTCCTCTCCACAGGTGAATCAGACATTTCCTGTGTAGGGCAAAGGCTCACTAAAGCGCTTCAATGAAAAAAGGGCTGCTGATATATTTGAAAGGGTTATAAAAAAACATTAAAAACTTTGTAAATCAGCTTTTACCTAGGAATGCACCACTGTACTTATGAGAGGCAGGTACTTGGAATCATAGAATCATTTAGGTTGGAAAAAACCTTTAGGAGCATTGAGTCCAACTGCAAACCAGTGTTTGCCTTGAAACAAAAAGGACTCTACCAGACACTGTACTGCTGGGGGCTGGGGTGGTGGGAATGTGAAGGAGAAAAAAAAAATAACCCAACCTGTAATCCTATGGTCACCAGTTGAAATAGTAATACTCTACACTTGTAATTCAAGGAAGTCCCCAAATGTGCAATGAGTGTCCATAAATACTCCATGCTTTCCAGAAAGGTCTGTGCTACTTAGAGATATCAGATAACTAAATCAGTTCATCAGTTCTGGGACATAACACACTTCCCCCTACCTGGGCGGGGGAAACATGTAATACTACCTTGTCCAATTAAATATCTGGCATGTCAGCAAGTGTGTAAAAATTGCCTTGGCATATGTAAAGTGCAAAACAAAGGTTTGGGGAGGTAAGGACAATTTCCTTAAAAGCTAATTCAAGGAGTTTGTGACATCAACTGAAACTGACCATTGTTTTAAAATGAGTTTTACTCTCTCAACCTATTTGCAAATAATCTCCACTGGAAAAATCTCCACCTTTCCTTTCCATGGGGCACTGAATTACTCGGCATCACAGCAGTGACACACTAATTAATTGCAATATGGTTTAATCTAACCTACATTCAGGTTTGTTTTTTTCCCTTCTCTTCTATAAGAAGTTAACAGTGAAATGTGCAACTCTTTCTTCTTGAGGGGGCTTACAAGGTCACAACAATTTTGTGAATAAACTGCAGCACGGACTTTTTTAGTGCAAAGGCATATTGCTTTCAAAGAAACATTTACTAAAAAGGTACAGGCTTAGTTGCTCTGCTCCCCAAAAGAAACAGATAATGACTACTGTAAAATAATCTTCTGGTGGTCCTACTTTGACTTTTGAATATTTTTCCAAAAAACCAGTCTTCTGATTGCAAGTGGGGCGATGCAAGACTGTGCTAACAAGACAAGTCATAATCTGAATAAAATATGGGACAACATTTTCAAGGAAAGTGGACCTCACTTCTAATCATATCTGCTCCTCTCAGCTCTCTGAACACCACTCAGGAGGGGCAGCCATACTGGCAGCCTCAAGGACATGGGACTGCTGCAGGACACCCCAGAGCAGGGGCAGCCCCAGGGGCCCTCCCCGGTGCTCTGTGTACCTCGGGTACGGTTCCAAATGGACAGTCCAAAACAACCTTCCCACAGGGGATGCTTTATTCAAGCATCCTTCCCAGCCAAACTCACGCCCCGAGTGACTGAATCTGGCTGATTCACCAAGCCATAAAGACTTCCATCTCTCACCTTTCATCATTCACTTAATATGAAAGTAGATATCCTTGCAGTTCATCCAGATTCCTGATCCATTAAAAGGAACTGCATATTCTTGATCTGAAGAAGACAGCAGCACCCAGTTTTAAGGGGTAATTTCCTCTTGTACCAAAAACCTATTTCCAAACAGGAGATCTTTCAATTTTGTTGAGAGTACCATCATTCTTTTACTGACAGATGAGGGAGATACACATGCCTAATTTATCTTTCCTGACCTATTGCTTATTCATGAGATATAAATTATACCACTCCCTTTTAGTTCCCTACAAGCAGAGATTGAGAGATCTTATTTTTTTCTCCATTGAACATCTCTGGATTACCACTAAGCCAATCTAGACCCATTCAGTATCTCAGGTAAAGTGACAGGATAGCTGGTGGGTTTTTAAATAGCAACTACTCTGTCCAATTCTTATTTTTATTTATTTATTGTACATAGAAAAACCAGGCCATATATATTTTCTCTTCCTAAAAGTCAGGGCCAACATTTTGAAAACATTGTTCTTAATGTTACAGAACCACTTTTTTTTTTTTTTTTTTTAGAGTAATGAGTGTGTAATTATGCTTCAGGGGTTTGATTTGTAGCAATGCTTTTTTATCCAAACTTCCAGTCACACAGCAGGTTGCTTATCACCTTGGGGAAATGAAGTCGCATGTATTTTATTTTTAAAAGCTAAAAAAATCCCTAAGAAAATGAGGCAAGAGAATAATAGCTCTTTGGGGACAGCATGAGCCCTGGTCTAAGCCAAAGTTCACTGCTGTCCACGGAGGAGTTTTAGTGACTCCAAGATGCCTCAAGGCTGGTCCCTGAACACTAAAGGATGGATGCAACTGCTTGTGTCACTGAGTGTCCATGGCAGGAAGATACAGCAGCAATATCGGGCCTTTCAGCTTGCTTTCAAAGAGCCTGGGTATTGCTAGGGGTTTTCTTCACTGGTACCATAATCAAGCTGTCTTCAGAATGGCCTAGCACCGTTTATCATAGTCATCTTGATGAGCATGACAAACTCAGGTATTCTCGGGATTAAGTTACAACTGGAAATTCTGAACTCCATTAATTTATCCACTGAATGCTGTACACCTAAATGCCAAACAATAAAAAGAATAAAACTCCCCACTGCAGTACATAATTCTTTCAGCAAATAGCACAAATTCAGGATCCAAGAATTAAGGTAAAATGTTATTGCTGTGTAATTCTGTTCAGGAATTCAATGATTATAAAACAAGTCTACCAGAAATAATGTCCCACATCTGTCTGATAGCATCTGCTTAACAAAGGAAGACTTACGCTTACTGAAAGTCCTTATGCAAGTTACTTTTTTTTTGTCTAAAATATATATTGCTTCCTCTCTATTGCTCTGAGTTTACTCAGCAATTTATAGTATCCACATCACGGAGGATTTTATTGCTCTTGTGCTAAAAACATATTACTCCTTATTGCTGAATTACTACTATAGGGGGAAACGGTTTTAAAAAAAGAGAAAAAAAAAGAAGATAATTTTAAAAAATCCTTTCCCAAACTTTGAGGATGAACGTATGAAAAACTGACCACAACAAATTTTTCCCATCAGGATACATCACGTTATTAACTTTGGGTCAAGTGTGTTAATAAATAAACATGAACTTCAATTCTTTAAACTAAATTATGTATTAAGAAAATACCAATCTTTTGTCATTACAATGGATCTATGAAAGCTACTTCACTGTACACAGAATGGTGAATCTAATTCCCCGTGTCTTATGCACTGTTGTCGTTTGACGGGACAACAAAATATCAGAAACTGCAAGTTGGCTGGATTTCTGCCAGCTTCAGGAGGACCTTGGATGGATACTGGCACTTCACCATATACATCTGGGGCCTCCCCTGTCATTCTGAGGGGACAGCAGAGAGTTGATTAATTCTGCAGGGTCTGAAAGGTGGCTGGCTGTCAAGCACTTCTTCTGTGCAAGTGAGGTAGGCAGCTTTGTACCCCCAGCTCTGCCCCTATTTCCCAGAGCTCAGTCAGAGGTGTGTTACGTAGCACCCACCCCAGTGCTGCAGAGCATGGTAAAGTTTGGCCTGACAGGTGCAGGCAAACCTATCTCATTGACTTTCAGTAGGATTTTCTGGCCTGTGCTGCACAGTCTCAATTTAAGAACATATTTGTGGAAGAGGCAAAATCCTCACTGGAGGTCACAGCAGTAGCTTGGGAGGCAGAATCATGTTTCTCATCTGTTTGTGGTGGAAGGTAACCATGCACAACTCCTCAAACAAGGGCAAATCACATCCCTATGAGCTAGCTTTGTGGGATTGCTATAATTAATCCTTCTTTCCTCCATTTGACTTGCTCTGCTCCTCAGGAGAGAAGCTTCCAATTACAAATCTCTCTGCTCGGGCACAAGGAAGAGGTCGGCTCCCCCGGCACACTGGAGAGCCTCTGCGGAATTGAGCAGCCTGTGGAGTGAGGAAGATGACAAGGACATGAGGTGAAACAGCATGGGAAGAGGAGACGACATTATCTCCCTCTGTGCTGTTTTTCTCTGGCTTCTCTACCACACAGGTGTTGCGTAGAGAAAAGCACTAATGCCTGTGAGGTTATCCAAGAGGATGAGAACAGGTCTGCATAAGGACAACAACAGTTGCTCTCAGGATTGAATTTTCATCACAGTTGTAGCTGCTCATCTTCTTTACACTGTTTGCAATTTGTTACAGAAGAACAAATAAGGGAAAAAGCAGGGGCAGCAAAGTTTGCATGACTTTAACTTATTTTTTCTTTTAAAAGTACCATCCTACATTACTTAGCCTCTCTACATTATTCATCTCATGACTTTTACTGCCATTATTTCCCAATAGTTTGCATACTTGCAAAACTGCACACATTTGTAGCATGGATATTTATGAAGTGAATATTTCTTATACAAAAAATTGTAACAAAATTCAATGACTAGAGTTTCAGTATCATTCATAAGTAGATAAAGAACACCAATACCCTACACTGAGCAGTGGTCATAGTCTAACTTGCTGAGCATCTGTAAATCACAGGGAAGCCAGGGGAGCTTCATATTCACAGCTCTACTGGGTCATGCCATGCAATTTTTAAACTAATCAGATTACCAAGTAAGAACCAAGTATCATGAAGGTTGAACCAAGTAAATAATGGAATTTAAACCCAGCATTGTAACTAAAATTAATTATTGCTCATAAAATCTCTACAGAGCCTTGTTTACAGACAACTCACATTTGAGATTCAGCTTTGTGTATAGCATATGATTCTTAACGCCACAGAAACTTTGCCACAAAAAGCTACAGTCATCCAGACGTCCACGTGAAAAGGACAGATTCCATTTGGAAAAATCCAGCCCAGCAGCGCAGTTGTTTCTACTATCTCTACTACAAAGGTATATTTTTTCAATGAACTGTAAATATTGCTACTTTTACATTTGAGTTTTGGATTTTTTTTTTTAATGGAAGGTACTGAAGCAACAATACAATACGCTGACTTTGACATTCAAGGGAGTATAACCTCCTACTGATGCCAGGGCATGAACACACTGAGCTCCCATCAACACTAATGGAAGTGGTACTCTAAACTGCCATGCACTGACATGAGGGTACACCGTAAGTTTCACGAAGACAAGTGCCAGGAAGATTTTCTCTCTGACAATCAAGCCTTCAAATCAGAAAACAATGCTTTATTTCTAGTGCATTCTAATGTGGCTTCAGTGGAAGGTTAGAAGCAGTTTGAAATTTAACCATTCATGAGAGGAAGCTCTGCCTTCTAGACCAGAACTATAATGAAGTCCTATAATGAAGTGAACTGACGTGTGTACAGTGCACAGAATGAAACTGCCAGAAATGGAGAAAACACTGTTTCATCTTGCAGTTCTGGTTGCATATAATTATGAACCAGATATGCTTTGAGAATTTATAAATGTCAGTATTTAAAATTACATAGGAGAACAGTGAAAACAAATGTTAATAGTTTTGACTTGATAACAAATGTAGGGGAACCATTTCATGTAGTGCTAAATATGTGCTGCAAACAATCTGTAGGTTGTTTTATGAAACATTTCTTATACTCTTCTGAAAAGATAAACTTGTCTGAGAAATCTAGTTTTCAATCTATTACAAATGCATAGCCGAAAGAGGCCATATTGTTTCATCAATTTCAAAGATACCCCACCCGTCAGTTTTAAAATCAACAGCATAGCTTCAATGTCCAACATGCAAGTAAAAACATGTCTGACTTCTGAAAAGGAAAGCAACACGTATCTCTTGCTTTAACATCCAGCCAGAACACATGAGAGAACAGGCAACCCTTGAAAACAACTGTCAGCCTAATTCATGCTGAGATGTAGAACAAAAAGCTGCACAAGTACTTTCTCACTTACAGCAAATTTGTTGCACTGAGATTATTACAATAAATACCATATAAATCAGTACAATTGGCCATTATTTTGAAGAATATTCTCATGATATACAGATTGGGTAACAGGACTTGGTTTGGGTTTTTTTCCTGTTTAAAAAAAAAATTAAAGAGGAAAAAATATCCTAACAACAGATTGTAACATGCAGTATGACTAAACTCAATCACATAAACAATTTAAAGAAATACGCTGTTTCAATCTAATTTTAATTAGAAAACTTAAGGTAAAATCATGGCAAACATGGCAAAGTCTGAGTAATATGACAAAAAGGACCCTGAGCAACATCATAAATCTGTAAGAACACTGATTATTTCAATTTTGGAAATCTTCCTTAAACCACTCGATTGATTTCGGTCGCTGGGGTTTTCTGTTTACAAAAAGGTCAGTCCATCCTGTGGTTTTTATGTGAACCCATCCCACACCATTTAATGAATGCATCTAAACCAAAGACAGAATGTCTGGAAAGTAACATGTTAAGGAGCGTCCTCCTGGCTGCCAGTCAGACATCACTGGGTGATCTTGCCCTCTGAGACAGGTTAGAAGGAATACAGCCACAACAGACGAGCCAAAGTGCTTTCTGTATCTCCTGGTTTCTAAAAGCATATATTACAGGATTGATGATGGAATTGTAGGTAGCTGGCAGGAGGGTGGCATAGGTGTATATAGAGGGATAGGTGTAATCTGCTATTAAAGAATAGAGTGTAAAAGGCATCCAGCAAGCAGCAAAAGTCCCCAAAATAATGGCCAAAGTAGACACTCCTTTTCGGGTGGTCACATAGTGGGAAGTGGCCAGGAAATGGTGTTGCAAGGCAATCTGATGGGCATGGCGCATCACGATTTTACAGATCTGAATGTAGAGCTGCAGCATGAGGGCAAACATAAGCAAGAAAGAGACCGAAAGGACAGCTGCATTATTTTTAGTGAGTGGTCTGATAACACTGCAGGTGGATTCATCTCTGAGGCAGTTCCAGCCCATTACAGGCAGCAGTCCAATACAGATAGATGCTCCCCAGAGCAATATAAGCATGACATAGGTAAAAGTGACAGTCCTCTCTGAATTGTAAGTCAGAGCATAATACAGGGAGAGGTAACGATCAACAGTGATAGCCAGCAAGCTGCCAACAGATGCTGAGAAAGAGGCAACAATCAGTCCAATCGTAACCAGTTTCGTAGCTTCTGACTGCAGAAGGTAGGCAAAAACAAAATTGATGATCAATCCAATGCCTGCTAAGAGATCTGCCAGCGCCAGGCTGCCTATCAGGAGGAACATGGGGGCGCGAAGACTGGGATTATGGAAAATGATCAGAACCACAATGGCATTTTCGCAGGAGATAAGGGTCCCTGAAGTACACAAGACAATGTCCCAGGGGTTTACCAAAAGCTCTGGCTCAGGGTCTACGGCAGGAACCAGGGAGGAGCCTGCAGCTGAGGCATTCTCTGTAGAGCTGGCTTCTACATGATCCTGAGGCAGCCAGCTCAAATTAACCTTCAGATCTTCATTCATTTTAACCCCTGTCTTCTTCAACAGAAAGACATTATTTTTAATGTTCAGCCACAGCACCGGATACATCACCCCCCCGGGAGCATGCAACGCCCTAGACAGCAACACCAGCCTGATGTGCAGGCAGGCACTTGTTACATAAATGTGACAATAGAAAATAAAAACAAAAACGGGGGAGGGGGAGGATATTTTAAAGTGCCCGAGATTATCCTCCGAGGGACCGAAGCACGGAGGCTGAGGGATCCTTAGGGTAACCCGCACAGGGAAGGAAGCAGGGGCACGGGAGGCAACCCATAAAGCAGCTAAAGCCCCCTTTAAGTGCCGCAATTTGGGGTGGGGGCCGGCTACGGGGCGGCGTAAACCCCGCTATCCTGCAGCCGCGATTTCAGCGCGGGATTATCTCTGGTCACGGAGGGAGCGGACAGGATCGGGAAGGAGGAGGGGAGGGGGAATATCTGTCACCGACCCCCAGTGAGGAAACCCCGCCCGGGCTGGGGGGAGAGTGGGGCGATATCCTCTGAGAACTTACAAACTCGACGCGGACACCACACACACACACGCGCCCCCCCTACGCACCCCCAGCGGCGGTTCACCTGGGCTGTCCCCCGGCGGGTCGGAGGAAGGATGGATNCCCTGTGTGTGAGGGAGTGAGTGTGAGGGAGGGGGCGGGGGCGCGCCTCGTGCGCGCGCGCCTGCGCAGGTGCGCGCGGGGGAGGCGGTGAGGGGGGAAAAGGGGGCGGACGCCCCCGCCCCGCTCCTCCGCCCCCGAGGTACCGCCGACCGCCGGAGAGCTGCCCCTCGCTGCTCTGCAGGGACCAGCCGGCTCTTCCCGTGTGGCAAGAACCTCCCGAAATTATTTAAATGAAGGTTATACTGTGGGGGTGGTCAAGTGCTGGCGGCACGGGCTTGCCCAGAGAGGTTGTGGTGTCCCTGCCCCTGGAGGTAACTCAAAAGCTGATGACATCGCCATCCCTGGTAGTGTTTGAGGCCAGGTTGAATGGGGTCGTGAGTGACCTGATCTAGTGGGTGGCATCCCTGCCCATGGCAGGGCATTTGATGGTCTTTAAAGTAAACTAGATGGTCTTTAAAGTTCCTTCCAACCTGAACCGTTCTACGAATGTGTGGTCCCCTTCTAATTGACCATGCTTTCAGAAGTGGGGCTGGACCAGACTGTCTCCAGAGGCACCCTGGAGCCTCAAACATTCTGTGATCCTGTGGTCTACAACCATATGAAAATGAATCACAGAATCATAGAATGCCAGATTCAATTAAATTGGAAAAGACCTCTGAGATCATTGAGTCCAACTCATGACTGAACACCATCACATCAACTAGACCATGGCACTGAGTGCCACATCCAGTCTTTCCTTAAACACCTCCAGGGATGGTGACTCCACCATCTCCCTGAGCAGCCCATTCCATTGTCTAATCACACTTTCTGTGAAGAAATTTCTCCTTATGTCCAACCTAAACCCTTCCTGGAGCAGCTTAAGACTATGTCCTCTCATCCTGTCATCTGTTACTTGGGAGAAGAGACCAACCCCACATGGCTACAACCTCCTTTCCAACAGGTCCTGAATGACCTCTTCTAACTGACCCTACTTTGGGAAGTGGGGGTGGACCAGACCACCACCAGAGGCACTCTGGAGCCTCAACCATTCTGTGGTTCTGTGGCCTGCAACCGTAGGAAAATGAAGATACAGAGTAAAAAATTTAAAGGAGCGATGCCCAGTGTCAGGTCTAGAGCAGGTAGCTCCTGGCTGTGCAGGGAGCCTTGCTGGGGTAGTGTGGGCATGGGGGTGCCTGCCATCTTTGGACGGTGACATTAGGGACACATGGCCAGATTTACAAAGGTGCTACATATTGAGCAGTGCAGGCAGGCCAGTGGGACTTGCAGTGACTTGGAACTAAACTTGGATATAGGCCACTGGGTCAGAGGATCCACACCAAACATCATTAGACACTAGATACAGATGGTTTTTGCACAGGAGATGGTCTCTCAAGATCCTCTGTACAGTCAGTGGAGAGAAGTGTGTCCTCCAGGGCATGTCAAAACAGTGGGATGAGTTGGTCTATAGAGGAGCCTGGGAAATTTTAGAAAAACATGCTTTGTCCTCATTTACAGCACTATACACCTAAAACCCTCTGGAAAATCAGGCCCTGGGGGATGACTGGAATCTCTCCAATGCATGGAGGGAAGATCCTCTCCCTTGTTGAGTTGTGGACTCAGCAAACACACATAGTACCATCCTTCATTCAGATCAACCTCAATCACTGTGAAACTTTGCTGGATGATTCAAGATGATTAATTCATATTTCTGGTGCCCCTCCTGCTTTATAACAAGGATTAAAAATGGATATAACCTTGCTGCTGATTATTGTCTTCTAGTCTTATCCAGTGATTTCTTATGTGACAGTGTGACAAATACTTTCCTGTGATCTGGACTGAATATGTTTCATGTTTTTCAACATCTGCCACTCTTCCATTTAGAACAGTTGCAATAAAAATGCAAAAGCTTTTCTTCAAATGTTTTAACATTTATTTCACAAATGGCGAAGACAAGAGTTTCAATTGAATATTTTAATTTAGGACTTTGGAGAGCTGTGTTTATTCACTTAGTTAATTTGTGAATGATTTCCCTTCCAATTATAACACATTATAAACAAGCTAATGTTTGTATCCTGTATTGCCAGTTTGTCACTTTTTACTGAGGTGGCGGACTGTCGTCATTAGAGCAAATAGCATTGGCATGGATTTCACCCAGTGAAACAGAATACTTCTAATTTAGAAAAATATAGGAAAATCTCTGTTTAGGCGTTGTGAAGATTACCAGATGCAAAAATTAGTGATAGGTCATAGCTAAAGATCTTATGTGCCACTGCCTTGCTACTTATTTCTGTCTCTCATGAACCTGCTGATAGAGATGTTTGCTGACCCTCAAGCTAGCACAGAACAGCCTAGTGCTGGAACAGGAAGCAGGGATCGGGCTGTGCTGGCTTTGGACCCAGGATCTTAGGATCTCTGTCTGACGCTGTGACTGCCATGGTGATGTACAAAGATATTCTGGCCCAGCTCAGGTAACACAACCTGACTTTGTATAATAATGGCATATCCTGAAGAATATATATGCCTGTGAGGAGTAATATACCTGTGAAATCTAGTGCTGTTATCTGTCTTGGTCATAGTCTGGAAGTTTCTCACTCTTCAGGCAGACTGTGACCTGCTGTGTCCAGGGGGTTTGCGTGAATTCAGGGAGATGCACTTCTTTCCTTCAGGTATCTGCAACTGTCAGTGCACAGCAATCTCCTCTCTGGGGTCCTGCTCCAGCCATGTCCTGAGCGGCAAGTCTGCTTCCAGGACCCCGTGTGCCATGGGTCAGCCTCTTCCTACAGCTGAGGGATGAAAAACATCATCTGCTCCATTCTCTTCCTGGTCTGGACAGTAGGAGGATCAGGCTTTGGGATGCATCCTGAGTTACCAGCCAGTAAATTATAGAGCTATCCACAGAAACGAAACGGTCCCATTCAAATAGAAAAATTAATTATCCTGAAATAAAACATTGACATATTTTTCTTCTGGGTGCCTACCATCTAGCAGGCATCCCTGCAGGAAATCCAACAGGGTCCCCTGCCTTTCTTATTCCTTCCTAAGCACCTTCTCTCTATTCTTAATCTCTTTGTTTTGACTCCTAGTCTTTGATCCATATAATCAAAACCAGCCCGAAGGAGCATCTAGTCAAGTGAGAGTCCTCCTTGCCTGGAGTTATTTTTCCTTTGGATTTTATTTTTCCCCATATGTAGTCCCATAGTAATTTAAATGAAATTAAGAAAGTTTCTATTCTGGTAACAACTCTTGCAGATAGTAATAGTTTGCTGTACAAAGGAAGTGTGAGAACCACAATTATATGACAGCAGCCTGTGTGCATTTTAGAAATGGCTTTTGTTAGAATTTTGTTTCAGGAGATTTCATCTTTACATTGATTCAATCTTCAGTGTTACATGAATGTCATTTAGACACTCAGACCATGTAAGGAACTAAATTCTTCCCATGCACAAAACTGTGCAGTTATTACTGATCTTTCAGAATCTTAGAACCAGCATACCCTGGGCACTGCACAGCACATTTAACCTTTGTTTTTAAATTTAACTTTGTCTTTTTTTCCCTCCCATTGGTGAATCAAGTGTTGAAGTCTTCACTTATTTTATTAAGAATTGCTAGGCAAGCTGGAAACAATTAGGATCATAACTAAAATAGGGGCTATATAGAGAATATTATGGGTTTATTCTAAATTAGTCCTTGTCCATTTCCAAAGGAAAGAAAGAGAATGGAGCACAAAAGAATACTTGCCAATTTATATCAATTTAATAGAAAATAAGTCTTGTCACACAGACATTGTTACAATGGGAAGATATATTTTGTTCCTCCACAGATGCAACAGATTTTTGAAAGGCAGTTGTCGTATCATATGCCATTATGATAGAAGTGCCAATTTTCATTAAAATACTTGTGAAAGGGATTAATACCTGTTTTCTTACAACCTCTTAAAACACTAGCTTCCAACAGAGCCTGTGCCAGACTTGCAGTTTTCCATAACCCACAGAACTGCTGGCAAAGAATGGACGTGTTATTAAGACAGGTGGACATAATGGTAAACAAAGACGGCAGAGCATTCGGGGGTGGGGGGATGGCTTTTGTCACACAGCTTGTTCAGACAATTTATTTTTTAATATGTACAGCTATAAACATAACTGTATTTCCAAGAAAAGATGATTCAGTTATACCTACATTATAGGGGACCAAGTATGCGACAGCCCTGACTGTGCACGGGAAGTAGCTGGTTGTATACGAGTTCCCTATGCAGAGCTGTGACAGAGGGCTGCTGTGATAAAAAGAGAATCATGAACGGAAGCAGGGAAGGAATTATTACTTCTGGACAGGGAACTGAAGAGATCAATAGTTGAAAGCTTTAGACAGTTCAGGTCAGTGTGTTTTCAAAAGTACTGAGAAATGAGAGAAGGGGCAGGAAAGAGTCACAAAACATATTCTGAAGAACTGAGAAAATTTCTCCCAATGAAGGATTTATAGAAGTTACTTTGTTCAGTCAGTCTAAAAGAAGATCAAGAAATGCATGGATTACATCATACTTTCACCATGATTTTGGAATGGCTCTTGAATTTAACAGAAAAGGGTGTAATGTCTGGAAGCTGAAGTTAGAGAAGTTCAGATTCAAAACTAAGCTCAAAAATTTAATAACAAGATAATTATGGTCTGGATCAACACACGCAGGGGAAGTAATTGTTCCATTTCCTCTTGATACCTTTTTTGGAAGACACCCTTATCAAAAACAAATTCTATACAGGCACATGCCAGAATAAAAACGTTACCCAATATTAGTAGTAATTTCGTTTTTTGTTTTTGCAGGCCATTATAGCAAGGAGAAGTTTCTTATAACTCACAGTTTGTTCTCTTCAGGTGAAAGAACATGATACTCTGATGGTCTGAGATGTTTGAGAACAAACCCTTTTCCCTTGCATTCTCAGCAGTCTGGGCTCCTCTGAGGAGTTGCCCTATCCTGAGGGCCTCCTTGCCCATATCTGATTAATGGCTGAGTATTCACAGTCTTCAAAATTGTCTGTCTTGGGGGCATGTTTCCCTGCAAATATATCTCATGTTTTTCTTGGTAGCTACTGTGTCTCTTTCCTGCTCCCTTTAACAGAACATACAGTTTTTCTTTTACTTCTTCTCACAGGTACTTTAAATAACTTTCTACTCTTCTTTTTTTTNTTTTTTTTTTTTTGAGGGGGGAGTGTGATTTATCATGGGTGGATTATTCTGGAACTGAAGACAGTGCCCTTTGCTTTGACTTTTATAAGCAGCTTTTGGCTAGTTCCTTATTACATCGACAAAAAGTGTTTTCATTGCAGTCTTCATTTACTAGTTGGGAATAAAACATGAAATGGATGAGTGGGAAGCACTGAGCTTCTTTAGACCCCCACAAACTACTTGAAGTTCTTCAACAGACCACAGAGGACATCAGCGGTCTGCTCACTTCTCAGGGAACAGAAAACAAGGCAAGCATATTAAAGGTATTCAAAAGTGTATGTTGTCCTGGGAAAAGTTAGTGCTACAAACCCCTATATTGACCATGCTTAAGTAGAAAGGCTGGCTTGCTGCTATATTTGGCTGCTCTGTTGGCCAGCAAAGTAGTATCCCAAAGTGGAAAATGATTTGAGGCATGTTGATTATTCTGCTTATTTTATAGGGAGCTAATGGTCATCATGGCTCTTAAAAGCATGGGGAACGTTTCTGGGAGTGTTCTGAAAAACATGTTCAGTTATAATAGGTAGTTCTCTGAAAGGTAAGTGACCATATTGTTGAGACACATAAATGATGATTTAAATGTTTAGGCTTGCACCTTGGTAGAGATCGTGGTAATAATGCTTAAAGATATGTTATCAAGCTCACACATGTCATTAAAAAAACGTTGAAGTCAGGTGTATTACCGTGCATGTCATGGGAAATGCTAGCTATGTGAGGAGGTTGGATGGAGGGGTTGTCCAACAACATGCACTTCTCCTGCAGAAACATTAGTTTTATTGTCTGATGGCTGCTTTGTATTACATGGGATGTTCAGTGAGAGGGGTTTAGCTATGAGCTTGTTTGGTGGCAAAATCCACTGAATGGAAGAGTCTGACTTCCTCTTCTGTGTCAGAGAGGAAAATGTCAGAAGTTCTTCGTGGATCCAACATGCCTTTCACAGAATTATCACCTGCATAGGAGTGATGCTTCACTCAAATCCATGTAATCAAATGAAAGTTAGGGGTTTTTTTCCCAGAACAAATCCACTGAAGGAAAAATCTTGCAGTTCCACTCTGAAAGACAGGACCTTTCTGAATTGCTTATTTGTATATACCAATGTCAGAGATCTGGGGAATCCAAGTGTGTAATAACACAAGTGCAATTTAGGACAGATCAGATGGAAGCTTAATTATCTATGATCGTAGTTAATGATGTGGAAAGCGGGGAGGTGGAAACCATCATTGTTAGTTTTTACTTGAAAGGAATATTCTTTTAGTTACTATAAACTTCTTAGCCAGACCTCTCAAATCTTGAATATTAACAATGGGTACCACATAAGACCATGTTTATAGAGCAGCAGGAGCAGAACTGCTTTTAAGTTTTCTGTAAAGACATCAAAACAAAGACAAGTTAAAAGTTGCTTTTTTTCATCCAGTCATCTTCAAAAGAAGGAAATATATGTGTGTGTGTGTGTATGTATTCCTTCGGGAATGCATGAGTGAAAGAAAGAATTCTGGACAGGAGCAGAAGCTATTCACCCCACTTTATTAAAAGGGAACACATTTAGTAATGTTATAAAACTTCCCTAGACTGGCATGGCTAGTCTCACCTCTTTACCTGACTTTCCCAGTTATTTCCTGCCTTGGTCAGTGGTCACCACCCTACTTATTTTTCAGAGATTTTTTTTCCGACTTAGCCCTATCTCTGCATTCAGACTCAGTCTGTGTCCTTTTGATTATGATATACTGCCTTTCTTGATCCCCTGCACGGTGATCGGTCTTGCCCAGTCCCTCATCACTGAAGCACAATTCTATCCAAGCTCAACAAATGGAGCCTTTTCCAGCTGGTACCCATCCAAAATGCTGCTTGAAGAGGTCACTTACCTAGAGCAGTGCTTTGAACAATTTAATCCTCTCTTAACAACCTTCCACTGACTCTCGCCTCTCAAACTTCAAATATGAGAGGCTCATTTTCTCTTCCAAAACCCTTCAGGAAACATTACATTTAGTATTGAGATATCTTCATCACCTGTAATGAGCTTCTGGAGCCATCCTCTGCTATCTATTGATCACTTCCTTTGACACTTGGCATGCGTGTCCTGTAAAACATCTTTGCCACCACCTCATTATCCCCTTTTAAGTAACTGTTTAAACTGTTGACTGATTAATGCAAATGTAGGAATTATTAGATGAAGTCTTACAGAGGTCAGACTTGCTGATCCAAAGATACACTTTGGTCCTTAATGTTACTAATCTCAGTGATTTCTGAGTTTCATTTGATCTTTGTGCTGTGTGTGCCCAGTACCATGTATGTAGCTGGGTATACTTGTTAGGTTTTACTTCTGTGTATCAGGTTTCTAGAAGCGTTCTTATTTTCTATAACATAGAGGTATTTAATGAGCCTTCTCTGTATTTTTCAATTAATTTATGTGATATCTAATGAAATAGCCTCTTCAGAATCCTTCTGCTCCTCTGATTGCTTTTGCTACCGAGCTGTCTAGGCAGCATCTTCTCGTTTGGCTAATACAGACCAAATTATTACACAGAAAAAACTATTATTGGTAGTGCTGGACATTAGACAGCAGAGCATGATCCCAGTGACAGATAATGAAACATCATCACATGGGCTTCAAACTTTTTGATTGCTTCCAGAATTCCCTTTCAAAGGCAAAGGTGTGGTAACAATTAGAACCTGTGTTTCCTATTGACTCATCTTACATTCACTCCCACTTTTCTGTTAAACAAATAGTGATAGAATAAAGTTACTGTTGTACTTTTTGGACAATATAGCAATACTGAAACTTTAAGAGTTAGGTTTGTTTTCTTTTGGGATGCCCATCTCAAATACTGCTAAAATTTTTTTCAAAAATTTTGTAATTTATAGACATATATTAACCAAATCACTGGACTTGGTGTTTGAGCTCTGTTAAGCTGCAGAGGTCTCTAGAGCAATTTCTGTTTCAGGAGAAGAAAGAGTTTTTAATGTGTGTAGGGCTAACTATAGCCTATCATGAATTATAAACTAGATCACAGGCTTCTAATATTTTACTATCTGGACAGTGACCCAGAACAACCTTTTTCTCTGGCCATAAAAGTGATTGATTTTCATAGTTCATTCATCCATAGAAGTAGTTTCAGCTAAGATGACCAGTTTCTGTAATGAGAATGATTTTGAGTTACATATTTCTAAAGTTCACAGAGAATATATCTATTCACAAATCAATTATTTGAAACCAGTAGCAGTTCTTACTATGGCATTTATATGCTGGCATGCTAATTATAACTCACTCGTATTTTTGGTTCAGTGATCATGCTTATAATTAATTTTTTTTTATATTAGCAATTGTTCTCACTTGAATTTTAAAATTGGTGATTTTAAAAGATGTATTCTAGAGTTGAAATTAAATCTTGAAAATTACATGCTTACTAGCATGTATTGTCTGAAAATTAGCATATTGTCATATTTGTTATAGTGCTGGTATTTCCCTAAATGTCAAATACTTTATACATCTGACATTTAGAAAGTGTGAAGGAAAGAGGAATGGTAAAATATGTGACCATAGAGCTGATAATTGAAATGTGGCCTTATAAATCCAGGTCTATAGGGCTGCTACCCTGATCATAGATGCAGGAGGTGTGTGATTAAGTATCTGAACCTGTGAAGATTTATAAGAGCCACCATTATTCACAGCAGTCATATGAAATAAAAAATGGTACTTGAAAGACAGGTTGAGGATGAGGAGGAAAAGTGTGATGAGCAGAGCTGGTGGTTCATCATGATTTCATTTACATGACTGTAAATCTATAACTGCTCAATGTCATCTACACATATTCGGGTCCTGGTAGAGAACCCAGGGCTGGTACAGCGATGGCATGAACAGTGCAGCTGTACAGCTGCTGTACACAGGTAACTGGGAACACCAGGCTGCCTTGGCTTACCCTATTGGAACAGCAAATACAGGCCCAGTAAACATAGCTGCTGTTTCTATTGCAATAACGTGTAGAAGGAACTCCTGAATACAGCATCTCTTCAGAGACCTCTGCCTCTTTGCCTTTCAGAGGGATGAATATGCAAGGAATTCCTGAGATGAAACAGTTGCAAGAATGATGCCTGATTATGATGAAGATTCTATCCTTCAGTCTGATGCTTTGCAGTGTAATTTTATCTGCTCATTCTTCTAAAAATTGCTCACTGGGGAAATTACAACCACTAAAAGCATTTGGGGATTTCAAGCCTGGTAGGATGATTTTACTCTCATTTTTCTCTCTCTGGCAGGGGTGGAAATGCAGCACTTCTTCACAAGGTTGAGAGGAAAGGGGGGTGGGACAAAAACTGTTGGAAGTGGTTCTCCTGGGAGCCTTCCCTGGGGAAAGCAGCACTTCTGAATCTACAGTAATGCTGTTCCAGTGCCTTCGTGTAAGATTAGTCCATACTTGTAGGTTAACAGTGTAGCAAACTCTTTCCCAGCACTGAAGAATCTAGCCTTGCTTTTTGTATCTTTATTGCTTTGTTTAGCTCTGTTTTTAACCGTCATGCCACAAAGGCTGCTATAATCCTCCTGGTTTCAGCTGTTTCCAGGAGAACTGCTATATGTGCCAATTACCACTGCAGAAGTGGCCTGACCGGAAGCTATAACAATATTCTGTCCTCATTTATGGATGCAGTGAGTGATATATTTCTTTTTCCCATCTTTCTTCCTAAAGCTCTGTGGCACAGGGATGGTTTATAGTGCAGGGAGCGGGACAGCAGGCAGCTAAGTAGCCAGATGAAGGAATACAATGCTGACCAACTGTAACATGAGAAGTTTCTGAATTCCTGAGTGGTGGCTAATGTATGGAAAAGGTAAATATACCTGTGCTTACATCCTTGCAGCCGTAAAGTTCCTGTACCAGAAACGCTCCAAGCCATGAACTGTAAGCATTCTAGCTTAAATATTTCTTCCTCTTCTTAGATGTTTTTGACTAAAACTATGGCTATTCATTGTCAGTTTGAGATTAGCCTGTTGTTACCTTATTACTTGTCTGCTGAGCAGGACGAGCTGTGAGTATAAAAGCTGGGAAACTCTGGACTGCAGGCATGTGTTAGATCCTGAGTTGTGAATCCAGTGCAGGACCTTCAAGTTGTTATTGCCCTTAATTGTCACGGCACTCTTAAAATTCAGATAGGCAAGTTGGAGAAGATTAAACCTTTTGGGGGTTAGAATCTTTGCAATATTTTGGCTTAGGTCTTTTAGTATCAGAGCAGCTCTTGAGGAAATTCAGTATAAAATAGATTGAGCAGAACTAATTTCTATTGATGTAGGTAGGCCAAGTCAGTTCTCAGTGACATACTGATGCAACATTGATCTACAGCAGGTGTCAAAAATGTTGGGCTGTGGTTTTATCTGTTTGCTGACTACACACAAGACAGGGAGATCTGGATCCACCATCTGGCAAACATGAGGCATGAATGCTGGTCTGAAAGTGCCCCAGTTATGACTGTAATCAGCTGCTTGAAATGGGTGCTTGGAAATGTGACAAGTGTAGTAAGTGAGACAAGAAGACATAGCAAGTGTATTATTAAGCAAAGCAGTGAGTTAAAGAGCACATGGTCATGCCTCATAGTAGGTGGCTGATAATGAATAAGAAAATGTGTGGTATGATGTAAAGAAAAAATAAATACAAATACAGTAGAAGCTGGGATGCACAGTTCTTGGTCTCAGACTGTTGGAGAGTTTCACCTCTCTGTCTGCATTTTGATTCCTAATTTGCCATGCTGTTGTGTACCCTTCTGTAAGTGATTAATCTTATGGTCTTAATTTTAGTCTTTATTTCAGAATTCAGATCTGTGGAGAGTGCAAGAGGAAAATTCTGGACTACTTAGTAGCTAGACAAGAGTATGAAAGAGCCCTATTTGTGAAAGAGATCTAGCAACAGTAACTGACCCAGTATATTTTCAATTATGCCTGGAATGTATTTCCTTAATTTTTACTTTCCTGTTTGGTTTGGGGTTTTTTTGGTTTTTGTTTTTTTTTTTGTTTTTTTTGTTTTGGGTTTTTTTGTTTGTTTTGTTTTGGGTTTTTTTGTTTGTTTTGTTTTGGGTTTTTTTGTTTGGTTGGTTTTTGTTTTTGTTTTGGTTTGGGGTGTTTTGTAGGTTTGGGTTTTGGTTTTTTTTTTGTTTTACTAAATGCACCCTTCTGGGTATGGATATGAAAAAAAAAAGAACATTATATAAATCATCAGTACTCTTGTGTTGTTGTTTAACCCCAGCTGGCAACTAAGCACCACACAGCTGGTCCCTCACTCTTCACCCTTGCCAGCAGGATGGTAGGGAAGAGAACTGGAAGGGTAAAAATGAGAAAACCTGTGGATTGAGATAAGAATTATTTAATAATTGGAATAAAATAAAATAATAAGATTAATATTGAAAACTTATAATGAAAAGGAAGATAATTAAAAAAAGAGATGAATAAAACCCTGGAAAGACAAGTCATGCACATAAAAAGCAATGCCCAGTTCCCAGCCAGTCCCTGAGCAGCAGCCTCCAGGCAACTTCCCCCTAGTTTGTATGCTGAGTATGACGCCACATGGTCTGGGGTATCCCTCTGGTCAGCTGTGGTCAGCTGTCCCCGCTGTGTCCCCTCCCAACTCCATGTGCACCCCAGCCCATCGCTGGCAGGCTGGGGTGAGAGGCAGAAAAGACCTTGACCCTGTGTAAGCCCTGCTCAGCAGTAACCAAAACATCCCCACGTTATTACTGTCTCCAGCTTGAATCCGAAACACAACCCTGCATCAGCTACTGTGAAGAAAATTAACTCTACCCCAGCCCAAACCAGCACATCTTGATACAGAGGGTTAAAACACACTTATCTCCATTTTCAAGATACGAACATTGTCCACGAAAGTGGAACCTCCAAGGACATGCCCGCTGGTTTGTACTCTTTATGAGATATATATTATTTATTTGACCTAAATATTCGTGTATGCCTTTCCATCACGTAAAAAAAGCACGAGAGATTGTGCAGTCAGTGTATTGACAAGCTGCCTGGAAGTACTTGTCTAAACCATAGGAACACTCTGCCGTGTCCTTTTGTTTTTTTTTTTTTTTTGGTTTTGTAGCTGCTGTGGCGTAGTTGTATATTGATTCTACAGACTGACCTCTTTGGTCTTTTATTTCAGTGCTTTGACATTTCTTTGCCTGTGCGGTAGGTAAACTCTGGTTACCAGAGTAAGTAAAGTTTGGAATACATTTCTTTTAAAGCATTTCCATGCCTCTTTAAAATAGTAGATCCAGGAGCGGGCTCATTAGAAGTGAGTCAATCTGAATTGATTTCAGAATAAATACAAATGTTGAAAACCAGCCAGGTTTGGTAAAGGAAAAGAAGGAATATTTCTCATATGTTTCTCTGCTGTACCACAGCATACAAAAACAAGCCCAGCAGAAACCAGGACTTTGCTTGAAATTCATAATTGATTACCTTGGTTACTGTCAAATCATTGTAAAAGTGAAATAAATAAAATCATTCACCATGTAAAACCCAAAACTGTGTCTGTGACTCAGCTTCCAAAATGTGGAATACATTTAATACTAATTTGAATAGACCTATGGTTTGGCCACCCTGTTTCTGTCTGTTCTAAACACCTGTTTTCATTTAGCTGTACAAGATGCACTGCAGTTGTGCACTTAGCTTTACACTCCAAACAGCTCTACTGAAATCAGCGATAGCAGTTGATTTTGAACACAATCCACGTTATCACACTTCATTTCTTCTGGAAAAGAAATATTGGGGAAAACTACAGCGTAACTAGCCAAACTGATGGGAATTTTATAAGATGACTGTAACACATTTAAAACTCAACTATGCTCTTGTGGCTTCATTCTCTCCAGTCTCTTTGGATGCTAGCTCATTTCTTCTTCCCTTGTGTTACTTGAAAGCTGACACTTTTCATGCCAAAGCTCCAGGAAAGATTTGTGACAGGGGAATATTTCAGGCAATAGAAACAAAGTAAAGGAAAACAAATAAAATTATGTTCAACAAATGAACAAGATGGTTCCTTAAATCTACATTATTATTTGGTTAGTTGGTACATTTTAGTCCAGAAATCCAGACTGGTTTTTGACCTTACTTCTCCTTTTCTCTTCTAGTGGATTCAAAAGAAAAAACAACTGCGTGATCCACCTGTGTGTTTGATGACTTGCTGCATGCAATTTTGAGTTGTTTATAGTATTCAGCTGTATCACGAGATTTACCATTCTCATATGGCAGTTTTTTCATACATCATTGTACCTATCAAGCATTTTCAAACAAGCTACTTTGGTCTGCATCTGTAATGGCTGTGTTATAGAATTATTGATAGATTAAACTAATCTTGTAATTGCCTTATTGCATCAAATCCATCAAAGTTTTTTTGCAAACGCTTATTTTAGTGTCTTGCCCACTATCTTAGGTTACTTAGTTGTTAAGATGTGGGCTTGACTTTTGAGAAATATAGTGTCAAAATCATGTTTTGCTGCATACTTTCTTTGTAAATGAAGTCCCTATGCATGGAAACAAAGTTAGTGTCTTGTACCCTCCAGCCCTCCAGTTTCTCTATGTAACAAGTTTAGGCTTAGATAATGCCCGAGTGTAATTTCAACTTGCTTCATTCAGGAAGAACCAGTCACTCTGAAAGTGATTTCTTCTCTTTTGCTTCATGATGGAAGGAACCCAGGTTAATAATTCAGATTAAGAAACTAAAAGTTCAGTGAGGTGAACCTCCGTCTTTCAGTGTTTCAGCTTGTCCTCTCTGAAGCAGACACGGCAGCATTACCATGCCTCAGGAAGCTGCCACAAGGATGCTAATAATTCTGAGATATTTATGAATCATAATAGAAGCTTATGTGAATATAAATATTTATCTCCTGCAGAAAGCAGAGCTTCTACCTCCATCCAATTGAGACTTCCTTGTACTCTTGCATTTACCAAATATATTTTTGCTAACATTTGGTAATAGAGAGATTTTGCATATAAAATGTGGGAAATCTGAATTTTTACATATTTTTGCAGGCTTATTTAAAAGCAAAAATGTAACGGTATGTATGTTACCAAGACTTCTAACAAAAGGGCAGACCCTTAAACTGTCTTATTGCACCTTAAAAAATAAACAGCAATCCGTCTTACAGCTATCCCTAGTAGAAGTTCCTGTATGAAGGGCCACAGTAAAGAGGGATTTGAGACTTTCCAAATATAGTGTGAAAGTTTTTCCTTTGACTGTGGAATTTGAAGGGCATCTGCATTCTGGAGTGCCATTTCCAGCAGTGAATGTAGTGAAACATGGACAGCTTGAATGAATCATGATGACCTCATGTCACCTCACAATAAAGATAGGAAGCTGCATAATCAAAAAGCAGGTTAAGCTGGAGAGAGGCACTTCAGAAAGCTTTCCTAAGTTTATTTAACCTTTTTATTTTTCTCTCTTTTTTTTTTTTTTTTTAATAGGCTGCATGGAAGATGACTCAATAAAATGTCCCAGTATGAGTCATTATAGCCAAATGTCTTGGTTTGAAAGACAGGTGTCTACCAAAGGAAGGCAGGATCCCCCCTTGGAGTAGGAAATGGAACCCCCTTCCCACCAAATTATTATAAATTTGAAATTGAGGGGCTTTCAGGCAAAGATATGAGAA
>VYXC01009631.1:1167111-1222967 GCA_013397175.1 Platysteira castanea | reverse complement strand
CCATTAACAGGAGATAGTCCGGAGGGAGGAGGCAGGGAACATTGCTACACCTGGTTTCAACAGCTCATGAAGATGGTAACAGAATACACTGTAACCCAGGACACCAAAGAAAGAAAATAAGGCATGAAGTGGCAAATCCGATGGTGACCTCCCAAGTCTCTCTGATGGTCTGTGTTGCTGTCCCATGCAACTTTCTCTGTGTGTATGTAGGAGTGGATCTCCGGTAAAGCTGGGCTGTCTGAAGCTGGTTCCTCCTCCAAGTGGCTAGTACAGGCTGTGTGTAGAGGGTGAATATTGGTGTGGTGTGCTTCATGGGTGAGTGCACTCCTGCATTTGCTGCAGCCTCCCCAGTGCTGTGTCACTTAGTGTTATGTCACTCGTCACTCTTTTTTTTTTGGTCTTATTGGAGCTCAGCAACTGGTAAGTTCAGAATTAATGTGCAGCAGTAACTCCCCATGGAGCAGATATTTAAGGCCAGTATTTCAATATCAGAATCCCATAGGCACAAATTAAAACCAGTCTCTCCTTGCAAGATTTACAGCTCTCTTTCTGATTAGCAAGAGCCAGGCATTGTTTCATGAAATGTCAGTTTTGCTGCAGCTCAGTAATGGATGTGATACTAATTAAAGAAAGCAGAGGAGACAAAAGCATTGCTGTTGTAACTCTGGCAAAGCTGCAGGCGGATATGTATTCGACTCTAGTGTTGCATTTTGGATACCTGCACAGAGTAATACTTGTATCTGTGCCAGTAATTTGTAGAGCAGGTTACTTCTCTTCTGCATACTCTCTTTTGTATTAGGCACCTATTGGCAATGCAGAGGCATTTAGCTTCTTTCTCCATGGAGCAGGCTGTGTGGTTCAGGGAAAGCACATTTTATTTCATGTGCATTTTCTTACAGAGCAATCTGCTCTTCTGTCTGTACAATGAGAACGAAAGAATTATGAAGAACTTAAGTGAGACCCATGTGAAAAGTAATGGAAATCTCTGATACAAATGGGATGGAATACATGAGAAAGAAATTGTCTAAAGGTTGTATGTCCTCACTAATTAAAAGGAAATGGCCTGTGCTGAAGTACTTCATGAAGGGAGCATTCCATTTCTGTATAACTGGCTACAGACTTTTTGGAACAACCAGGACTTTAAGAGAAGGCCCTGACCCTCTTAGCTTCTCTTGGTCTGCAGCACTGACCTGACAGCTGGAGCTGTCAAGATGTAAACTGAACTTCAAAAAGTGCCAGTAGCTCTGTATGAAAAATGTTAACATGGATCACAAAATTGCTGTAAGGGAGACTTCAGCCAGTCCTTGGAGTTTGGAGGTCCTTTTTTTATTCCCTCTGTTCATATTATTTTGATCAGGCCTCTGATGAAGTGCTGCCTTAGACATCAAACCCAGAAGTCAGTAAGGTTGTTGGGATTCAGTGCCTTGGATGGGTATGTACAGAGTGCATGGATGAGGAGATTAAATGTAGCAGTTAGTTATTTTCCTGATTATGCATCTTTCGTAGGATACATTCTTGAGCTGATAAAGGAGTAGGTAATTGGGATTTACTTGGCCGTGACAACAGCCAGTGCTGAGTGAAATGCTTGGATGGACACAGGTTCTAGAAAGCTGCCGTGTTTTCCTCATTGGCCTTTTTCAACTCCTGTTCAAACAGTCAGATTGCTTTAGAATTAAGGTCAAATTTAAGAGAAATGGTTAGTTCCTCCATAAATCAAAGATTTCCAGACACAGGGAAGGAGAAATTCCTCCCTGCAAATGTAGCATGGAAGTACTAAAAGAAAGAAAATATGCATATCTTAAGCTCTTTTAGGTAAAAGGGGAGGGTTACAAATGCTCCGCTTGCTTACTTGTCACCTGGGCTGTGTGATGTACACACATTCTCCATCTCTCTTGACTGGGCGAGATGGAGAAAGGCAGGTGGTTCCCCAATTACTTTATGCAGACATATTTTAATAGATATCTGTGCAAACATACATCATGTGTGGCGTGCAAGGGACACTTCTGCTTTCTAGAGAAGGAACCAAAACCTCCAGTCTTTACACACAATTCTTTGCACACCAAAGTGGGGACTGTCCCAGTCTAGCCTTGTGTGGCTGTAGAGGGTCCTGCTTTCAGCAAGCAGCTGATGTGGATTCAATGCCAGGTTCTCTGTAAAGAGATTGCAGAGTGAAATATTTTGTTCACTTCAGCATTACTGCAGTGTTTTTCAGATTGTCTTCTGGCTGGTGTCATTACTGGTTGTCACAGCGTGCTCATTACAGCATTGCAGGGAGCTGTCGCCACTGCAGAGCAAAAGCAGACCCGTCTGCTGCTCCCACCAGGAGGTCAGTGCTTTACTGGTCAGTGCAGGAACGACAGACTGCTGTTCAAATAAAACTGTCCAGCACTGTCTGTAGTGGTGGAAATGGTTAATTGTGCCATGAATAAAAATCCTGAATACATAAAATGCTGGAATAACAGTCTTTGTTTCCTTTAGATAAATGTGTTCAGCTGGTTCAGATAAAAATTGTACTGAGCCAGGGTCCTGTTGTTATCCCTCTACTGCTAACTTAATTAATAGCTCTGTGCTGGCAGGTGTAATTTTGTGCTACTTACTATACAATGATGTAGCACGGGGCTTCCCAGTGAAGACACTGGAAAATATAACAGATGGATAGGGGAAAAACCACCCCAAACCAGATAAGCTGGAGAACAGGTGGTATGTGTGAGAAGGGAGGAGATGACAGTGCAGCAGGTTTTTATAAACCTGATCATTAGTTTGGCTCATGTATCTGTCTACTAGATATGCTCAGCTAGAATACAGAATAGAGCTCAGTCTGGAGGCATTTAAGGCCACAGTGAGGGAGGACCCAGTTCACATATGAAAGGCAGAATCTGAGAAAGTTTTGACAGGAGGGAGAATTAAGCTTTCAGGCAGACTTTATCCTACAAATTCTTGAGATGTATTAGGGTAGCAGTGAAAGTAATCTCTGGTTTAGCTGATTGTGGGAAGTTGCCCTCACTCACTGAGTTGGTGAGTTGGCCTCTTGGATAACTTTTATTGTTTTATTGGCTTTTTATTGTTACTTGATGACCCAGCTGGCAGCTTTAGTCTTCTCTTTTAATGTTTAATTAATTACATATATGTTTCCTATGGAGATTCATTACACAGCTTGACTCTGGGTTGCTTTTTTCAGTCCTCTCTTCCCCACAGTTAGGGTTTATGTGGCTTTTCCTCATAGTGATGTGTTCTGGAGCAAAGTACATCTATCTTCTCTTAACTCAATAGCAGCCCACAAGACAGTGTTACATAGCAAAGGTAAAAATGGAAAAGTGATGAGAAAAGGAGTTTATGAAAAAATGTAAGATCTTTTTCCTATATGCAAGTCCTTAAATGAAGAATTGTTCATCTTTTGTTTAACCAACCAAGTGAAACTTACTGAGGGGTAAGAAACAAACAGTTCCCACCACAAATGAACTGTGAATTATTTTTGAAAATAACTTTTTAAACTATACAATATCTGATCCTCCTGCTGTTGAGAGCACAATGCAAGAGCCTGTAAACCAGGAACCAACCAGTTCAATGTTCACTGAGTGTTTATTGTCTGGTTTTTCAGATTACAATGGTTGTTTGTTTAGCCATTCTCTAACAGTAAAAGAAAAAAGTTGAGAATTTTGCTGATTCATACTTTCAGATCTACAGATTTTAAGGATGCAGGTCTTGACACATTGCAGAATAACATAAAGAAGTGTGTCAATGATGAGACTGCTGGTCTACTCAGAGGCAGCAGTAAAAAATAAAACCTCAAATATTTGAAACCATGACTTGCCCATCTAAAGTTTATGAGAATAGCCTTCTTAATACCAGGTGCTTTTTTGTTTATTTAGTAACGAATGGTGGTTGTCTTACTTTCCCTCTGTCTTTCAGCCATTAGGATTCCCATGAACATGCAGCCCACATTTCTAACTGATATGCTGTCTTTTTCACATACAACAGTGAAGCTAGAGGTGCTGAAATTATGTCTCCATTGAAGTCTCTAAAAGCCTCTAGCTACTTAAATGTTTTACTATCACTTTTTTCCATGGTAGATACATGACCAAGAATTCTGAGCACAAATGCCATTCTTTTAAAGGTGATGAACTGAGGCAGAAAGATCAAGACCATCCTGCTCTTCCTTTTTCTCATTAGCTACAGTTATGGCTGTAAGCTGTGTGATGCAGAGGGCTGTCTTCATCTATATTGCACTGTGTATAATACAATGCCACTGGGATATAAATAGTAAACAATGATGATAAACAAATTCAGGTAACTAAGTAGCTGCCTCTACCTTTGTTGCTTTGAGAATTTGAGATCTTGTCTTTAGTTGGGGAATAAGGCAGACACATACAAATTGAAGCTTTTTTTTTTTTTTTAAATGAAGCTTTGTACCTTATGTTTGAAAGATATTTTGATTATTAAGACCCCAAGAGAAATTAAATTGTGCATGGCCTAATTTGAAAAGTTGCTTCTTTATGCATCCAGAGTGCTAGTGCCAATTCCAGAAATTTTGTTGGTGTTTGGGGAGGGAAGGCAAACAAGCAGAAATATCCAACTTATATTTTAGGAAACCCAGGAGATAAAATGAAAAAACCAAAAGGAAACAACATGAATCTGAGATATACAGAAGATCCATGAGCTGCTACAGAAACAGCCTATTTAAAGTCATCATATTTTATAAATAATCCAGCAAATTCTGGAGTGTGTGTGTTTCCCTGTCTATTGTTCCCATGGGACTTTGCTTGGTTTGATCTATGCTGTTTTATGTAGTCAACTTGAGTAAGAAGAGAGTGCCAGTTTTTCTGTTGAAATACAAGTGACCTGCCAGCCAGCAAAATCCAGAATTTTTAAGAAAAAAGCACATTTTAATTTGTGAAAGGCATGTCCCAATCACTTACAACATGACAGTTAAAAAACTCCAAAGCTTTAATCAAAAAAGCTAATAATAAAGGCAAAGTGCTGGACCTTGAGCTGGATGTCATTTGGTGCAGATTTGTTGAACCCTCATGCTGGTTGCCAGGATAAAGATGTGATGCATGTTTCTGTTTATGTCTCTGGTTTTATTTGGATCTCTCTATTTTTTCCCCCCTGGGGAAGTTGTTCTTTGACCTGATCATTTTTACAATGCAAGTAAATATCTGCAGTGGCTATTTTCTTGCTGAAACAATTTGTTTTCTTATTATTGCAAACATTAACTAGATATATATGGTGATGCACCACAGGCTCAGATGGGAACTGTAGCCAGGTAATACTGTAAGCTTTGAAACAAGCTGATTTGAAACACTGAGTAGTTGTAGAAAGCCTTTGGTGTAAAAAGAGGTATAGCAGTAAAATATTTTTGAATTTCAGTCTTGAGGTTAATTCACAGGTTGTTCTCAGAGAAAACACTTCACTGAAATTTCTTTTCAGTGTGCTTCTGAATTTCCTATTGTACTGTACCAGCCTTCAGAGAAAAGAAAGAAACAACAAGAGAACGAGCAGGTTTTGTTTCCCTCTCATTCCTCAATATTTTTATATTTTTATTGGATGTGAGCTGAGGGTCCTGTTTGACATGACAGCTTTTTCCTTTGTTTTGAGTCAATGCCCTCAGAACTTCAATCACACTATCAGCTATTATCTTCCAGCCTCTGTGATCCCTTGCTGTCCTCACTCCACTGAGAAGCATCTGCATAACTTTTCTCTCTATACCCTCTCCTTTCCTACCCCTGCCCAACCCCTAAATCATAGCAAACGTCTTCTTCCCACTCCATGGGTTCTTCCCTGGGCCCTCTGCCAACCAGTGCCTGCCAGACCCACGTCTGTGTATACACATTGCCAGGCTGTCCTTCAAACAGGAGCAAAGTGGGAAATTATAGAAACAAGCTTCCAGCCATCCACAGCCTGTGTCTACACGGGGCCTGTCAAATCAGCCAGCAAAATACTACAGGCAGCACTGGCAGGATGAAAGTGGGAAAGAAATGACCTCCTATCAGCTGATGTGCTGTAACTGTGCACACAGTCTGCGGCAGAAACAAATCACAGCCACCAGTCTTTCCTTGCAGATATTTCACAGCATCAGTGGAGATAGCCATTGGTGGGTAGCTGACACACATCGACTTGTCACTGCGTGGTAACTTGTCCGTGTGCCTGAGACTTCTTGTTTTTGACCACGTTGCTAAGGTACATTCAAGTTAGCCATGTTAGGAGAGTGATGTTTTTATCTGAAAACATGTCCTGAGAACACAGTATCTCAGAGGACTGCAGCTAGAAACCCACAGCATAAATGTGCTGGTCTGATCCTGCTGCATGGGGAACATATGTGGGGTATTGGTCCTGGTACAGGAAACTGTACAGGACAAGGCAGACAAGTGGGACTGATGTGATACCGCTTTGTGTGCAACTTGGTCTGTCGTTCTTACTCTGTGTGCCACCTGTTTGGACATGGACTCATCTTTGCAAAGCCTAGAAAACTTTCTTAGAAGAAACCAAATGACAAAACCCAAAAAAGGTTTATAACCCTGTTCGTGTCTAGATTGTACCTGCACAAAACAATTGTTTGGGCAGTTGGCATGCTTCAGTGCCAAAATAGAAACATACAGCAGGAAACAGATGTGGGCCAAGAAGTTTGTAGGTCCTACTGTTACTGGAGAAGTTTCTGTTCTGTATTGCTGATTTCTTTTTTGGAACTCAAAGTTCAAAGGAAGTCACTCATGGTTTTTCCCACCTCCAGTCCTCACCGTGTTTCTATCCTTCAGCCAAAGATTTCAGTCCTCCAAGTTCTGCTGAATTTTATAGCAAGTAAACCCTTGCAGTGGTTTCCTCAGTTTTCCTAATTTTTTGTGTGTCCATGTCTTTCAATCTCAAACTCTTTTCTCCATCCTAATTTTTTGAAAATTGTCACCTCAGATCATTAATGAAACTTTCAGTCTCTGTACAAAACTTGAAGGGGATTGATTTCTTTTTTTAGTTTCATATATGTTGCTGAAATCTTCTGTGACTATCTTGGCACTCAGAACTCAACAGCAGCTCACTACAGTAAAACACCTGAAGGCTTGATCTTTCCCTCTGAGTATTGAACTTACATTAGAAATCCCAAAGAGCCCTAGTAAGCCTGTTTTCAAGTCCTGCTGGAAGCATTAACTTGCTGCTCAGCTTCTGAACCCAGCAGAGCAGGCTGGTGCCTGCAGGCAATGTGCCAGTGATACTTTAGTGCAAGGTAGGAGTGTGCTTCAGCAGCAATTGCCTCCTTAGCATGCTTTGGTTCACATCAGAAATTGGTCTTGGGGCACACAGATCGAATTCTTTTCAAACCTAACTAAACCAAAGATGCCCTTCAGGAGCACCCTGTGCACTGCTGCTGCTTGTGGGGTGTAGGTGGCTTGTGTAGGTGGCACGTGGCTGTTTTCACTTAGTGAAGGCGTTCCTTTTGCTCCTCAGTATGCCACACACAGGTATCACTTTATTGTCTTCACAGCCACGAACAAACCTTTCTAGAGGTTTGGAACATAATTTCTTTTCAAGTTACAACTGCAAAAACAAGGATTTAGAGAAGTACCTTAACTGACAAAGTCTTAACCGAGAAGTCTGTTTCATAATTTTTAGTGTAAGTATCCCATTCACTGCCACCTTAGGAGAAGAGGAAAGAAAAATAGTAGCTCTACTGTTTTTGGAGGAGCTTTGTCATTAGTACTGCTAAGGTACCATAGTTTTTTTCAGGCTCTGCTGTGAGTGGAAGATTAATCAGAATCTTATTGGTGCTCTTCAGAGGCTTAATTAATTGATTCAGACCTCATGATAAAAGAATCTTTAGCATCAGAGATGGGGACAAACCTGTGGAACAAATCAAGGAAATAAAGGATGTTCTTTAAGATATAGACTGGATAACGGTCTGCCTGAAGATATCTCCAAATCAGCTTACTGTTGTATAGATTCTATAAAGTTCACAGTTTCACCTTGAAGCCATATTATTCAGTCTTGTTAGTTCTAGTTAGGATCCTAGCTCATACCTAACTTACTAGTGAACTAATTTGTTCTTTTCCCAGTGTCCCAATTAATTTTTTCAGTCACCTGGATACTCTGCAGTTATTTCCAAAAGCTGGCAATAATGTTTGTTGCATTTCATCTTTCACCTTTGTATTTCTCCAGATTGATTCTACTTCAACATTTTTCTTGTTGTGCAACTTACTTTTCTTGATGTGCTTTGACTCAATTTTGTGTTTTCCTGAAAGTATCAGGTGCTTCCCATGGATTCCAATTAATGTTGTTTTGAGGTTGAGTTTATGACATGACACAGCTGTTGTGACAGTGCTGTCTTCTCAAATGGAAGGTAAATGAAGGTGGCTTCGGCTAAACAAACATCCACAGCTGCTGTAGTCATCACTTAAAAGTCAGTCTTTGCTCAGTATGTACCACAGACACCAACTGTTTCTTGTCATATGCTGCAGAAATGAGCAGCATTTTGTGATTACTGATAGCAAAATCCAAGATATTCAAGCCTGTCATGTACCAGCGTTGTTTTTTTTAAATGGGATATCACCATGCTCAAAGACAATCAGCTTGGTGTAATGTATAGACACCATAATGTTTCCAGACTTACCTTGAAGGCATTTTGCTGCAGTGCAGCTATTAGAGTCTGAAGTTTCAGTTCACACTGAAGCTCATCTGGTGCTGTTTTATAGATGTATTCAGTCAGCTTTTGCGAGAGTTGTTCTAGCAAGCTCTTACATGCAGGCTCTGTTGGAAGCCCAGGAGTGGTCCTACAGAAACCTACCAGTCAATTCACGAGTTTAAAGCTATTCGTTCTTAAGGGCCTTTGTGGAGTGAAGTCTGAAATCACTTTGATAACATCTAACATCTATCATTTACTAGAAATATAATCTGCCTTTAACTACTGGTGATTTATATACTGAGGAAATGTCCTTTTAGAAGTAATTTCTAAGGGCAAAAGATTATTTATTTCATTCATAGTTTTTCCTTCAAAGATCCTCAGCTGCCATAAGTTGGGGAGAATAATTTCCTTTTTGCTAGGAGTCACTAGAAAGAATTGTACACCTAATACATGCAGTGGTTACACAAGAGTTAATACAGACTAGATGATGCCCGAAGTCCCTTCAGGCTCTGAAATCTATTAACTTATAGGATAATTTACAAATGGAACAATTAATGGAGTGAGAATCTGTCTACTGTGCTTGAGGAATGAAACTGCATCATTCGTTCTGATAGAGCTCCTTCTTACACAGTGTCTGCATGCGTATTACAAGGGAGCAAGAATAAATTAGTGAAGACTGATGAGTGTTAATGTAGTATAACACAGACTATCTGTAAGCAAAAGTCTTCTCTAAATTTCATGTTGTTTTAATAGATTCCTTCTGCAACAAATGCAGCATCGTGGAATATTCAAATCCAAAGGCAATGATAACAACATATCATGGGTTGGGCAGGATGGGGACATTGACAAACAAGAGTAATTTGCAACAGTGGTAAAGATTCAGGTAATTGCAGTAGCCTACAGCACTGCAGGTTGGGTTCTTCATAACAAACCATTCTCGCAGCTGTTCTCAAGGATCTGCTTACAGTGACAGACTTTTGAATTTTAGAAAAGGAGGGCAAGAGATATTATGAATAGGTATGATTTCATCTCATTAGTTTTAATGAAATCTGATAAAGCTGAAGTCCTTCAACAGTTACAGGCAAGCTAATGCCGGGGTCCTTAGGGCACTAACAGGCTCTGTTGGCCTTGCTTGACCTCCTCTGGGACCTCCCCACATTGTGCCCACGGGCCAGGGCCCCACTCCAGCCCCTGCCCTGGCCGTGCAGCAGCAGTTCGGGTCTCCAGCTCTCCACAGCCCTGCCTGGCCATCCCAGGGCAGTTCTGACCCTGGGTGCCTCTGTGGAACCTGATCCTGCAAGGCCTGCCCCCATCACGACAAACCTGCCCGATAGCCTGGGTGCTTGGTTGAGCTGCTGCCCTCCAAAGCTTTCCCTGTTTGCCTGCACGAGCAAGTGCCCACATTAACTATTTCCAACGTCACAGAACTAGATGATTAAAAGGAAAAATGATCCCAGTGGTTTTATCTGCTCAGTCTCATGTTACCTGAGCTGCCAGTCCATTTCATAAGCTCCGTTTCCAGGTCTCCTCTAAACACAGGTCCGTATGAGGGAAAATTTGGCTTCCACAGTGAGGGAGGGAGGCAGGTACCTTGCCAGTGGGCTCAATGCAGTCCAGGATGCCTTTGGAGTTCTCTTTCCTTCTTCTTGGTCTGTTGGTTTCCAGCCTCCTCCTTTAAGTGCCAGCAGCTGGATCTGGTGAAAACATCTCTGGCATTAGCCTCCATGTATTTCTACCAGCAGTTTCCATGCACTGATTTGCTTTAAAAGGCCTCACTGGCATTTTCTGACTAGAGATTTGGTTACCTTCCTAAAAAAGAGCAGTTTCTAAATTACGTCCAAATAAACATCATTAAATACTTCCTTAAGAATAAGTTTTCATGGTTAAAGCTGCTGCTGCGGCTACAGAGACAGCTTTTGTTAGCCCAAAGACAGAAAAGGACCACACAAATGTGAACTGGGAGGAAGTAAGAAGGAGTCTTTTCTTTGAATTGTCTATGTTATGAAATGTGCTTGCTGCATGGATCTGAAATGTATTATGCCAGATTTGGAGGTAAAATAGGTGCCAATGTAAACTATGGGTGAATGAAAGAAATTTGCAAGGATGAGGTTACAGAGAGGAAACCATGAGAAGTTATCTATGTATCATCCTGTAGGAATTTTGTTTATTCTACTTTACCACTGTTGACTGGTTGCTCCTGCTGCTAAAATTTTTCCCTCCTGCCACAATCTCCCCCTTTCTGCTCCATGAGCGTGTCATTCATTGGCAACCATTCACTTGGAGTCTTCCACTTAGATTACCTCTGTAACTGTCCCACCAGAGTGCTGATCCAGGCTCCATCCGGGTCAGTGGGAGTCTTGTCACTAACTTGTGGAGGTTTGGGTCAGGACCAGGTATCTCCCTGTCAGCATGCACCACAGGCTGGCTGCTGTGCTGCCCTTGGAGCTGGTGCAGTGCTCCAGGTATGGACCAGAACTGTGGATTTATTTCCACCCAGAGCCTTACACACAGGCAAACGTGGTGAAAAATGAGGTTCCTTGGAGGTGTTGCAAACCTTGCCTGTATCTGGACAGGCCTTAAGCAGGTGGTCAGGTCCTGATCTGAAGAATTCAGTTGCAAAAGAAAAATAAGGGTTCCGGTGTGATGGCAAGGACTTACAAAGCCTCAGTTGTTCCATGGTGGAAAATTATGAGAATGGGATAAAGGAGGATGTAAGGAGAGGTAAGGTGAACCACATGAAAAAGTTAGTTTGATCCATTCAAAATTCTCATGCCACTTTAATTATGTTGAGAAAAATTTGGTGAATTTGGCTCTTTAAATGCTAAACTCAGTTTTTGTTTCTCTTCTTGCTTTCTTGCTGTTGCCCTTGGACTGTCACTGTATCTTCACCGGAGTAGATAGGAAGCAGCTCTGGGTGGCACCTGAGATATGGGAAGTGGCAGAGTGGGGGACTTGCCAAATGCCAGAAGCCCTCTGCAACGTGAATGCCAAACCACAGCTCAGGGCTCCCTGTGTGTGGGTCTTTATTGCACTCTGAAATGAGTATATTCCACTTTGACTTCCTTGTGTTGTGCTCAAAAGATTTTGGCATCATTCAAACTGAAATTGGAAAGTAGACAGATCCTGCTTAGCATTCAGCCTAGAAATAAATCCACGTGGGGAAATCTGACATAAGGGTTCCAGTGGCTTGCATTTGCTAATGCATTCACCCAGGGCCTACCATGCTAAGCTGCTTCCCCTCCATCTCCAACATTATTGTAAATTAAATGATGCAGTCCTGATTTTGCAGTCAGATATTGCTACCACAAGCTTTTGAAGCCTGGTGGGTGTCTGGTGCCTTCGGAGGTCTGCCAGTGGTGGATCCACCCAGTCACTGGGGAAATGAGCAGGCCTAAAAGCTTGTCCTGTAAAGTGAGTGTGAATCAGTGATCCTCACTGAAGGAGCCTTTATCCCTGATGCCTTGAGGCTTTGAACAACACTTGGGAGGTTGGCAGAGGGGTGAAAGGTAACCCCAAGGAGCCCACATTAGGCAAATGTAACTAGGGATCAGCTGGATGTAGCCATGGTGCTGAGGAAGGTAACTCCAAATGGTGGGGCCAGTCCCCTGCCACTTGGATCCAGCTGCCACTTCCCTGATGTCCCTGCAGCAATATTAGTGTTTCTTTGCCTGTTACAGGGAACAGTGATATAAAGTATTAGAGATACCTGGCATCGAAATTGTTCTCTTGGGCTTTTATTAAGAACAAGCACTTTTGAAAAGCTGTCTGCCCCTGAAATGGCTGCTGAGGGACGAAAAGTGTTTGACGTGAGAGCTGAAAGTTTTTGTGTGTGCCTCTCTCTCTTGTACGGTCAGGTATTGGGAGAGACAGGGAGAGGAATCATTCCAATGAGGACTGTTCAGATAACATGAAACGGGAAACTCAAGAGCAGCTCTTTCTTTTTCTGCTCTGTGACAGTCCTGGGTGAGGTGGTCTTGCCTTATACAAGTTCATACAGCATTTGTGTGGATTTTCTGGTACTGTGATTCTTTTACTGGGCAGGTAATTATCTTCTGTCCCAGAGAAAGCTATTGAGGACGTACCTGCCATGAGAACAAGCTATTGCTACAGGAACCCAGCTGTCCCTGTGGGCTGGGGCCAGCATAGTAACAAAGCTGTGTGTTTAAATTATACAGAGGTGGTTAATGAGTTTTCACCTTGTCAGGAGAGCACTCCAAGGTTAACAAATGATGTGTCCCAAAAACGAGAGTGAGAAAAGCTGAGTTTTGAAAATATACAACCTGCAGGGAGAGCCAGTATTTTAAAACAAAACTATGATAGTGTCTTTCTTTTTATGGAAGCAAGGCTCAGCAGTACAAAAAGCAGGAGAGAGGCACTTTGATTCTCAGCGCAGTGTGGCAGCTAGAATATGCTTAGCATGTTATTATGCTATCAGTGGAAGTGTTTAATGAGATTTACTAGATGTTCCCAAAGCTGTCCTGTCATGTTTATGTATTCAGACAGGGACTCAATGAAGTGGCCTGTGATTTATTTGGCTGGCAAGCCAGGGCAAAGGGGGATTTCAATGTTTCATGCTACATCTCATCAAGCAAATCTGCTTTCATTTTTGCTGAGATTATAAATGTTGCACATGAAAGGAGCAGAGAACATGCATTTTCTTTAAATTTTGGGAGGCATTTGTATCTGCCACTTGACATTTGGATTGCAAAGGTACCCCTACATTATCAAGAATGTACACATTTAATAGATTACTATCCAGCTAATTGGTGCAGGCTAAAGGAATCATATTTATCCAAAAAGAATGAAGGGAGAAAGATTTGTAATTATGTATGAGAAAAAGCTTTTGGCTTTGAATATTTGGAGGTCCTGTCACTGCTGTGCCACATCCTCAAAGCAGTGCTTCCCACACCATCCATCCTTTAAACACTTGGATATGAAGCTCCATCCTCTTCTCTCACCCCATGTCCACAGACCAGAACCCCAAATCAATCCCACTATCCTCACTGCCCTCTCTTCCTGTTCCTGATAGTCTCAGGTTGGTACTCCCTTGTCTCCACAGCCCTGACTGCTTCTGGCTCACGTTTGTAATGAGTCCCTGCAGAGCAGAGCCTGTGGTGGGTGGGGGGGGCTGGGAGCGCCTGCCTCACACTGGCACAAACTTCTGATGTCTGTTAATTTGCGCTCACTGCATGAGTAAAAGCTCTCACTCCCACCCCGCTCACACTTCTGCTCACTTTATTTTGATACGTATCACACCCTGGTCCATTTTTGTTTTCTGACAGCCATACTTAAAGCCAGACTCTCCAGCACACATCTCTGGATTGCTCATAGAAAGCAAGACATGAGTAGCATATAAGATATGTTTTTAGAGCAATACTCCTAAAAACACCCTAAATTGTCTTGAATTTGCATAAGTCTAGAAGCTTGTCATAGGAAATCATCACCAGATTAAAATGTGTCTCATGAGAGTCTTCAAGGCTTCATACAAGTACCAGCACTGCTCAGTATTTTTGGTACTGAACTTGAAGCCAGAAGAAAACTTGCAACTCACACAAAGACTGTAGAAAGACCTGTAGAGATAAGGGGGCAGATCTACAGAGAAATCTGGAGTGCTGGATAAGTTGGCCTTGTTACACAAAGTTGTATTTAAGTGTAATCAAACAGATGCTTTACATAGGAAAACAGTGATGCTGATAAAAGCTTAAGAATGACAGTAAGCATGTCCTTGAATATGAAATTCTAGTTTGGTGCTACAGCGAAACATGTTCATGAGATACGTAGCTAAAAGACTGCTGAGTCAAAAGGGAGCTGAACTCTGTACTTAGCATTAGTAGGGTTGGTACTCAAAGGCTGCACCCAGTTTATACATTCGAAAAAGAGAATGATAAAAATTTGCAGAGGTTGCGAAAAAGTCAGATAATTTTTCTGAAGATAGTGCTCTACAATGAAAAATATAAAGAGCATTTTTAGTCCCGGATGCTCACTTGATGTTGATCTTATAATTTTGCTTGTTTATGCTTTGCCTGGTCCAGGAGGTCCCAGAGCCACAACCTGAAGGGGGCCAGGAGCATAACCAGGGCAGGTGCTGATGCGTGCTTGCCCTGTTGTCATGCTTTGGCCTGGGCACCTGCGTTTGGGTCAGAGAATGGGGACAGAACACAGGACTGGATGGACATAGACAAACATTGCTCTGTCTCTTCATGGCTGTTCTAATGTCCCTGACAGTTTGTCCAGGTCCTAATATTTCCCTAAAACATAATTAAACTTTTGGGGTGATTGCAGGGATAATCATGGAAAAAAACCCCAGAGCTTGTGATGAACAAGGTAATGCACACCTGAACATCTAACAGTTCCTTTTGTCCTAAAATGTGTTCCCACCTGCAATGTTAAAGTCTTGAGGTAAATTTTTAAGGACAATATCAAGTACAATATCATGTACAAAGGCATGAATATAGCCACATGGTCAAGGGACAGCTTGTTTAACTCCTTAAAGATCTCTTCTCCTCCTAAAATATGACAATACCACCTTCAAATGACACACAAGATGACATGCCTACACCACTCTTGCTTTGTAACCAGGTTGGTGGATCTGGCAAAACCCTGCTCTCTACAGATCCCTGAAAGGCTACTCATGTATTCTGTTTCCTGCTAAAGAGATCTCCTGCTGTATCTCTTCAGTGTATATCCATCATCACCTTCAGGAAAGCTTGGAGATGCCTCTCTGCTGCCACAGAAGGAGGGCAGGATTTGAACTAGGTTGCTATTCCTTGCCCTGTACAGTTCCCTGCTGCCTAGGGTGCACCCCAGCATGATCCAAGTGATCAAACTGTCAGAGGTCCATGTTCCATCAGGAGGACAAGGATGCTGAAAGCTGGGCATTGCAATGGCACATAATGGTAAATTATTGTTAGTGTCCTTTTCCCAGGATGTAAGCATTAGCCTCTTTGTGCTGTAGTTCCTCATACGTATAATATTCTGTGAAATAGTAGGGGTAATATGAGGTTAAATATATTAAAATTATTAAAAGATGTTAATTTGTGAGCCATTTGGATAATCCCATTAAGTGATGGGGACCTTGCCAGTGCCTTGGACAAACAAATCCTCGGATTTGTGTGGTGCATTCAGCTGTGAGTCAGTTTGGAGAGAACAACCAACTGGCAATGGAAAAAATCCTACTAGGATCACACTGACAGCTTTGCATTTCTCTTTGGAAAATCTTCTAAAAGATTCCCTGAATCCAGTAGAATCACAAAGGGTTGTAGTTGTGCTAAAGCTTAGATGTAATGTTTCTGGTGGAGGCGTGTGGACAGTCCTTGTGTCTCCTCCCTGAATCGTAATTAGTGTACCTGAGTCACTGTCAACAAGATTCATGGTCAGACACATGGGAGAAATTGTGTATGTCACTACTTCTTCCTTTAATTATTTCAGATGCATGTTTACTGGCAGCGTCAACACTTGCGTCCTCCAGGAGAGTATTTAAATCCAAATCAGAGGGAAAGAACACAGCTGCTGAAACAGAGACTTTCCTCTGTTGATTCATCTCTGTATTCAGATTCCATATTTTAGCGTACATTCAGTTTTTGAAATGTTGTTGTTTTGCAGCATCTTTAATGCATAATGTTTTATGATGGTGCCTTAAGAAATAGTTATCAGTGACTGCAGAGCTGTTGCAACCATTATTTTTGTCAGTACTGTAATTGTTTAGTAAAGGCAATCATGTAGTGCTTTTATAATGAGTTTTTACTGCTCAGATCACATTTGCACAAGTTTATTTCATTATTCTTCACCTTTTCCAGCTGGGCTTATGCAATTTGCCAAGTTATGCTCATAGATATAATAATGAATGTTTGCTTTAGTGTCTGAAAGGCAAGTGAGAGGCATGGTTTTTCCTTAATTTCCATTAATAACATAAGCATGTTGGATTTACAAGGTAGTGCTTTTTTCTAATGAGGAGGTTCAGAAAGTTTTTCTTATGTCTTCAGAGAAAACTGTCCGACAGAACTGCTTGATTTGCCCAATGTCCCTAGGTGGAGAACCACAACATGAAGCATCAGAGGTTTCTGGAGCCCACTGGCACCTTGCTACAATTATGGCTGGAGACATGACAGTGCAGGTTAGACTACCACACATCAGAAAGCTGATGGTTCTTAAAAGTATATCCTGCAATCAGTAAAACTTTTCCAATTTTTTAAACATCCCATTGAAATGCAGCAAACCTCTTCCTACATTTTGTGTACCTTTGCCATGTTCTTTCCGGCTTGCAGATGCTAATATGTGATTGGCACAAAAAAGAAGTCTTTCTGTGTTGTCTATTTGGAGGATGAGAAGCAATCAAAGGTGTACTAAGCCTCTAAATACAATGGAGCTAAAAATAAGGCATAAATATTTACAGCTGAACATTTTTATTTGAGTCTTATGTTGTGTTCATATTAGTAGGAGTGAAACTGGAGGTTCAGTTTGTATTTTGCAGTATTTCACGTTGGGTTGGAATAATAATGTTAGAGTTTTGTGTTTGCCTTGCAGATGGCTCCCCAGGAAAAACCTTACATGTGTCGCAGTCGTTCAGTTTCCAAATCTTTGGAGTCAAAAGCAATTCATCATTTGGCATTTATTTCAAATGAAAAAAAAACCTTGGAGTGTCTCTGGTAGATAAATAGTCACAGGACTTGAGCTTGACTAGTAGATGCAAAGCAAATAACATGTCTAACACAACAAATTCCATGCTTATTTACAGGTGAGGCATGCTGTTTAATCATCTGTTATTTCTAAAGGGTATGCTTTCTATGGCAGTCAGCATAATTTAAACAGATGAAGGGAGATTGGAAAGTGGTTTGCTTTCAAATTTGTAGGAAGATTTCTACTTTACTTACTATGAAGTTTGGATTAATGAAACAGGAGTAAGTTTAAAATATGTTTGATGCTTACTGATTTGTAATACTAGTGCTTAGAATGCATCCAGGCCTTTCAGTGTTCCTATTTCAAATTATTTGCATTGGGCATTGAAAACTAAAGCTTAAAGCTCAGTTGGGCTGGCAAACAAGGACTGTACCCCATGAAGAGATGTTGCAGTTCCAAAATTTGTTTTCATTTTGTGTCAAAATGGAGCTGCAAACTTTTCAAAATACGTTCACTGAGGATGATGAGAGGTGTAAAGACAAGGGTAGTCTGTTGGGATGCAACATGTAGAGGTGTCACTGCTTCCCTGATTCAGCAACAAGCAGGGCTGGAACCTGGCCTTTGCTTCAGCCATGACGGTCACTGGCTATTCGGGGCTGAAAACCGAGTTCTCTCTGACAGGGCCTCCACAGGCCGTTTCAGTTTTAACATTCATGATACACAAGCAGCATTCAGATTTCGCAGGTCAGATGAGGTCTTTCTCTCTCTGGCTTTTAGTAAAACAACCCCACTTGGTTTTCTTCCAGGTTTCTTGAAATAAATACAGTTCTTAAAAATCTCTTGGTCTTGCCAAACTGGAGTTTGATTTTATTCCATGAATATCTGACAGCTTGGATAAACCACTCCTGCAAATAACTTTATATTTTCCCCTCTGGCTTAAGAGAAGGTGTAAGAGAACTTGTGAACTTACCTAGGGAAGATTACTTGCTGAATGTCTTCCTAAGTGTGTGGAGGAGCTCCAGATAAATAGTGGCAAAGTTCCCTCACTGCTTGTGTTCTTATTCCCCAGTAAAATCTTCCCTGCTGGGACATTTGAAGTAAATCAGTGCTGGTTGTACAGAGAGTGGCCCGTGGACAATCCTAGTGCTGGCTTGTTTCGCTCTGCTCTTTCCTTCTGCCCAGCTATATCTGCCTCTTGTGTCTCACGTGCACATCACAGGGCAAGCGCTGTATCAATTTTAACAGGCTAGTCCTAGGACTTCTTGATGCTAATTATGACTCTCACAGTAAAATGAAACATATTTGGGAGTCTCAGCTTAGTCAAACTGCCAAGTTTCCATAGTTCAAGCAAATAGAGAACAGCTTTCCTAGGGTAAGATAGAACTACATGCCTGATTTGCATTATGAAAAAAATACTTATGCCAAAAAATCCTATTGTGTGGCAGGGCTGAAATGAAGATAGACACAGCCCCCTGGATCCAGTCAGTAGGTTTAAGACCAGGAAGGAGTTTATCTTCAGGTCAAACTGCAAACATTATCAATTTTTCTTTTTATAGCTTCGAGTCTTTTTTAGGGTCATCTCAGCTCTGTTATGTAATAGACTTTCTGTTCCTGCAGAAACATGAGGAAAATTATATGTTTCATTTCTTCTGAGTTTTTGGGTAGGGATTTTTTTTGGTTTTTGTCTGACTTTTTTTTTATGCGCATGCACATTGTCATATCTGAGGCTTTTAGGCTTTTATATGGAAGATCTTAAATTAATTGGAGCATGTCATAGGCCTTTTTGGTTTTTTATGGCTTGCAATTGTCAGGTGCACCAGAGTAGATGTTATTTATAACTTATTGTTATGTTCCTGGATATCTCCTTCCTAGATTTAAACAAAAACCTCAATCTCTTCATCTGGTGTTTGGCGTCTTGCAATAGCAACAGGCATATTGTATTTCAGTACGTTGGGAAGGAATATTACAACAGCTCCAAATGTTTTGGGACAACATCAAGTGATGGAAACTGAAGAGGGAGTAATAAATAGGACCCTCCATCATTCTGGAGAGAGTGGTGTGATTTTTATAACAATCGGGAAAAAAATCATTAAGATATCATTATCTCATTATGTATTTCAAATTAATCCACTGAAAACTTTGCCAAAATGTAGATTTGAGATGTTAACTATTGCCTCACTGCATATCTTGTTGAAAATCCATGAAGAAGGATGATTTTGTGGGCTCTCCTCCCTTACCACATGCTATAAGAAATGTGGGAAAACATGAGGAATGTCAGCTAGATAAAAAGACCCAAACCACTTTCTTTCACGTGGCGATGTTTATAACCAGCTGTGCATAAATGCAATAGATAAAGAGGACCTGGAGATGTAATACAGGGGTAAAGATGAGTCCAGAAGTCCTGACCCTCTTCTTGGTACACAAACGTGCTCCAGGGAGTGGGAACCAGGACCTCTGACTCCTCCTTATGTGGGACCTTGACTCCTGGGCACAGGCTCATGCTCAGTCTTTATTAATGGCTGCTCTCCTTTCTGGCACCATTGAATGTTTTACTGCCCTGAAGAGCAGAAAAAATGATGGGAACATCAATAAGAGCAGCCCCTTTTGTGTGAGGTGAGAAAATAAGAAGGTCAGAAATAGAAGAGAAGTGTCCTGGGCAGCATTAGGTCATACTAGTGCATAGTGAGTCCCTGGTCCTCCACGGACGCAGGGGCACTTCCATGGCAATACCTGATGGTGTGGGGCCTCAGGAGAGAGGAGCAGAGGTTGGGCTGGGGCAGTGCCCTGCTTGCTGTCAGCCCTGTGCTGTGCAGCTGCTTTCAGACTCGCTTGCTGCAGCTACAGCTGAGCCAGGGATAAAAATGCTGTTATCACTAGCTTGTAAATAAGAATTCACACATGGTGCTAAGCCAATTTGGTGGTGTTATTTCCTTGTTCCTGTTGTTGCTAAAACTGCACTCATAGCAAAAAGCTAAAGGGATTGTAAGTGTCAGAAGTGCAAGAAAGCTTTAGACTTTCAAGTGGGCATTTGAAGGGCTTTCTTCTTATGCTTTGGTCATAAAACAGCTTTCATTTCTACACAAGCACTGATGGACTCAGGATTTATTTTATGGCTGGTGAAATAAGTTGGAATTTGCCTGCTCAGTGGCTGCTTCTGCATCCTATGTGTGCAGAGCAGTCCTATTGTCTTTGACAAGGATATTACCCGAGAAGGGTAATGGTCATTGACACAATGTCTTGCTGCCTGCCAGCTACTTGCAGTGCCTTTTCCTTAACAGATTCCTGTATGCTTGAGATACAGCTTTTCTGGGTAAATTCATCATGTCAAGAAACTAAACATCAGCATTCCAACTTTGCAAAGGCATTTTCATTCTTCTGTGTTCTGGGTCTTTTTGTTTTGTTTTGTTTCTCCTTGAAGGAACCAGCTGGGATTGGAAGTAGATGATTTGAGATTTGACAGGACAACATTAACTCCGCTGTCCTGCTGCTGCTTTTGCTGGCTGCCCAGTCATCAGAGAGGCAGGAAGGAGGTGAACAGCCGGGGACGATGCAAGGGGAAGTGCTGAGCGATGAGCAGGACAGTAAAGATGTAGGTGGAACATTAGCAGAAGGGGGGATGTGTAAGGGAAGAGTTTTGTCTAGGGCGGGACCTGCTCTGGAGCCATGACCCTGTGCCCTGTCTCAGAATTAGCTGAGAGGAACAGTGGGAGAGAGCAGGAAAGAAGGGGTGATGGACTGGAAATGGTGGGAGGCATGAGCCAGTCCCTGGCGTCAGACCTGCTTTGGTAACTGCTGTGATTGTAAATACCTGCCCAGGGCCCGATAGCTCCCACAGAAGGGGCTGCTGGTGGATAAGGTGGGCCATGAAGAAGTAGAGCTGGAGGAGCAACAAAAAGATTAGGAACATGATTTTACAACCAATTTATCTTTGGAAAGATCAGTCACATCACAACCCTTTCTGTTGGCCCAGCTCCTGCCCACAATGTCACTTTTCCACAGCACTGCATGAAGAGTTTTGAACTTTAAAATACAATTATTTCTATTTATTTCCTCAAAAGCAATCAAGATTCCCAGTTCAATGTTCAGTAAATAGACTAAAACTGAAGTAAACAAGTCTCTAGCCTCCAGACAGGTTGACACAGGGACTCTCACTCCCTCAATGGCTCTGCTGATCCATCCCTCTCCCTTTTCTAATTTGGCAGCAGCTTCAGGAGACCTGTGACATCTGAGGATTTGTTGAAACTGTGGTAATTGGTGAAATGAAATAACTGACAAACTGACAACAACATTTTAACCTTCTTAAAATACTCATACACTTTCAAGGTACTCAAGGTTGGCATGCCACAGAAAGTGTGCTCAGTGATACCTTTGGAAATATAGCCAGGTTGTTTCTCTGCCAAGATGTGTGGTCTGAACTGCTGCCAGTATTGAGTTATTCAAGTAGTTGAAGGGCATTCTAATAAGACAACATCTTATTGACACACTTATGCTTGTAAAGTAGCTGAAAGTTATTTTCAAAAAACTTTCAAAACCAGAAATAGGTTTAAAATATTGTATTTTAGCTAAAGTAAGATATCATATGGTACTTCAAAATTTGTTAGAATATAGGTCTTACACAGTAAGAGACTTAAACAAATAATAAGTTACTTTCTCTTTCCAAATCATCTGCAAAATTTTTTTACTTCAATTTCATATAACTTGCTCTGGAAAGTCATATGAATTTATGGATTTTGGCTGTAAACATTTTGGTTTTATTACAGTTATTTGTGTGGGTGGGCAGAATGCAACTCATCGCTTGGAGATGGATTTTCGTATTCAAACCTGTGGATGTACTTTTTTTGCACTTGAGCTGGTTCTCCAGACCCCACTTAAAGCAACGAAGGCAGCACTCTCAAGTCGTAGTTCACCTTGTCTTGAGGTAGATTAAACCCATTACGTAAAATGTTCTCTGAAGTGATGCTGCTGCTCTTGATTTTGAAGGTTTGAAAGAGCATCCCATTGCGTTGGACTGGCTCCAAAGGGTCTCCTCCTGCACAGCTTCACCCTTGGAGGCTCCCAGCCACCAGTCAGACCTTCATCCTTGGATGCCAGGTGATTTCAGATACCCTTGGAGCTCACAGAGTGCTTTGGTGATAAAAACCTACTTTGTGAGCCCTTCTAGAGTGCAAAGGGTGATTTGGGTGCTCCTACCTTAGCACACAGTGGTACTGTGGGATGCTCTCGAGTTTTCCACGAGGCTGGGGTGGAGACCCCAGGCATAATTTAATGCTGATAGCCCTGCAGGAGGTGATGAGTTACATTTAGCTCAGACCATATTGCTGCCTGCTGGTGTGGGACACAGCCTCTTAACAACTCAGGCAGTGAAGGAGAGCAGTCTTATCAAACTTTGCTAAGTACCGAAATAGCTCTTCTGGAAATCAATGCTATTCATGCTCTGCTCTGCCCTTTGAATGGTATCATTTACTCAGAATATAACATTGCACCTAGTGCTGCATCTTGCTGTCATTGAAACATTCTCCCTTGTATTTCTCAGTGCAAAGCTAATAGCTTCTATAGAAAAGGAATCCGAGACCTAAAAGCAGAAGGAAAAAAGAAAAAGGTGACAGTCTTAGAAAACCTGCTGGTTCAAAGGTATATTTAAAATATATTATAATAAAAGAATGGTAGAACTGAAAGAGAGAGGCTCTGCTTTTTTTCTTTACATGGCCACAGTTCTTGGAAGTGAGAATACAGCAGGACATTTTGGCTTCATCTATGCTCCAAAATTAAACAGGTTGAAGATGGTCCTCTGGAACTTAGGTCAGCTTGGAAATCATTCAGATAAATTCTTTCAGCCTCCAAAACAGGATGGTTACATGGAAACTGTCTATGGGGGATTGCTTCTGGCAGGAGGAAAACCAGTCCTTTAAAGCCTGCCCTTTAGCTCTCTGAGTCAAGTCCCTGAGATTATTGCTGAACAATGGTGAGCTGAAAATCTTTCTGTACCTGAATTCCAGTTACAGGCCAGTCACTGAGAGGTTTTCTTCCTGTGCACAATTCCCAGTCCGAGGACTGAGCTCCACATGTCTGTCAGGGATGTGTGGGTCAGGTGTGGCTGAGCTGGGATCGCGAACTGGGCTGGAGTGGCTATTGCCCAGTCTTGGCTAGATTGCATCTTTTCCATCTTCTCCATACGATGTTGAAAGAGCAATAGCCAAACCCTCTTTGTCAAGTACTGACACCATCTGTGCACTCAGCAACCACAACACTGATCTTTGGCAAGCTCATGAGAAACCACTGCAGTGGGCATAGTGCTAAATAAGGTGAATGGACTTATACCCACTTATTCTGAAGGGATGATGAAACAATCTACTAGGGACAGTCTTGTATCTGAGAGGCTGTTGTGGTGAACGAACTCCTTTTTGCCTCACTGCTATCCAATCTCTCAGTGTCATCCCTTCCTTCTGCCGCTGATAACAATTACAATTATTTCTATTGGCATAATATTTCTTCTTAAGAAAACCATAAATGGAGCCCTGTGATAGGTACTGTGCAAAACAGAACCGAAGTAACCACTCATGATATGCCAAACCTTCCTGAGATTATGAGTGTCATTGATTATAAATGACATTATTATAAATGAATAACCAGACATTTCAGGTGACTGAAAATTCACCTGTTCTGCACACCTTCTCTTCCTTGCAGTGTTCTCAACTGCTGAAAAATACAAATACAGTGCACTTTTTCTCATCTATTTTTGAGGTCCTACTCTGTCTAACAAGGCTTGAGAGCAGGCAGGAGTTTCTTTTTACAGTAAGCACTATGTGACCAAAAGTAGATTAATTGCCAAATGATAACCTCAGAAATATTGAAATGGTCTAGCTTGGTGGATTCCAATTAATTTTGGACACGAGTGCTATAATCAGAGACTGTTCTTTGTGTAATGGAGACACCTGGTTCCCGATGGACAATCTTTCCCCCCTCTGATTTCACCCATGGAATTTCAATAGGCTGGACTGGGGCAATGTAATTCAGAATCGGGAATAACTTTTTCCCTCTGCTATAGCCAAGCTCCCCTTTATGAAATCACATGGTGAAAAGTGATCATTTTGTGCAAGCAGCTTGTGTGATTCATCTATCTCTGTGACTCAATTACATATTAGCATGATCTTCAGCGGATTTAATTCTTACAGCTCTTCATCCTGAGAGGAGGTGGACGCTTGCATGGATGTGCCACCTCCTATTAGATGGGATGCATATATCTGGGGCTTACTCACTAGTTGGTTGAAGGAACAAGATTTATATTCCACAAAGGAAGCACTGAAACCAAGGGCAGGCAAAACACTTCCCCAGGGATAGAAAGCAGGTTTCAAGTCCCAGAATATTTCCTGGGTTTTGGCTGCTCTATTTTGTGTGTGCTCATTTGAGGGCAGAATTTAGTAAGTAGCACCAAGCAGACTTTCACAGCTTGAGCATCCAAGCGACATAGAGAAGCCAAGTTCCACTGAAAACACTGGTGCAAGCCCAGGTCACCTTCCTCATGGTTTCCATGTGTGCTGTTCCACATGTCACAAAAGTTCTGCGATGCGATTTTGTACTACCTGAGCATGTGTACCTTCCCAAATAGTGAAGTTGTACACAATTAAATTTTTTCTCAAATGTGACAAATATTTGAGTTAAATGCATTTTTATCCAAATCAAAGTCCTCTGCTCTCTCATATTAGTTCAGCCTCCCTCTGAATGTTCTGGCTTTTCTTGAGCCTGTGACTGCAGAGATGCAGACGATTGTCCTTTTCTAAGGATATTTTCAGTTCAGCTAAACCCAAGGGGTAGTAAAAATCTGGTCAAAAGCCAAGACTCATGATACTCTCAAGCCAAAATGGTTTTGACAAGTTCAGTTCCTGAGTGTATGGCTGTTCTCCTGCAACTACCCAAAATCAGAGATAACAGTTTTTTGTGAGTGAAAGTGAAAGTGACAGGAGATTCACTACCTTGTAACACTTAAATTTGGCCTGATCTTCCAGTTCATCCTCAGCTGAGCGGGCTTTTGTTCCTATTCCTGCAAAAAGTCTCAGTGCTGTGAGGAATGGTAGGAATGAAAAACCAGTATGTATTTTTCTCTGCATGTAGCTGGATTATAAAGATTATAATAGTAATTCTTACTTAGTAATGAAATATGTAATACATGTGATGTTTATTTTTCCATATTACATTATTTTTTATAAACCCAAGAAGTCCATAGTCCCTTTGCCATGGGATGGTGATGTGCACCCGTTTGACTGCATGGAACTTGGCCTTCCCATGCCTTCTGTAGGAATATATGAGTAACCTGACTTCCTAGAAGTATGTTGTCAAGGAATTCCTAGAATACTCAATAAAGTCCTGAAATACAATTTTACTCTGAGATATGTAGAAGCACATTCAATTTATATTGATTGGAGACCTGTGGTCATCTTCCAAAGTATGTATTTCTTTTTCGTTTGTTATGGACAGGCAATTAACTTTACTGATTTAATATAAACTAAAGTTTTTAATAGCCACTTAGGTTCCCTGCCTTGGAAGGTGCAATAAATGACATTATTGCAAAATTATTGCACAGCCTGATATTTGAGACATGTATCAGACACAATTCCCGGGGAAGGTCATTATATATGCAGCATATATAGTAAACCAAACCTTTCCAAAAAATCCTGAACACCTAATGTTATGCTAGGAGCCAAATTCTTAGGGGGAAATCCAGCCTTTGCAGATAAGGCATTGTCTTGGCTCAGCAGCTAACTTGTACAAAGCTTGCCTGGATGAGGCAAAGTGGTCTGTGCTCATCTGTGCTCAACCTGTGTGTGACACAGGGATGTTCACAGTTATGGAACTGTCTTCACACGAAGAATTTTTAAATTGCATTTCACCATTTAGCAGTGAAAATGAAATTGAGGGCAGGAAAGCAAATGGTGCACCCTTCTCTCTGAGCCTCAGGCGATTAAAATACCCAGAGCTCCAGAGGGGAGAGCTTTAAAACCATTTTAAAGCAAATTTCTTCTTTTAAAAATCAGATGAGTTAAACATAATGAGCGATATTTAGCTCAATTTTCTAGGCATCTGAAATAGACAGCTCCATGCAGAGAAATTACCCAGTTCCCCCATGAATGATCTTTATTTGAAATCTAACAGTGCCATTGCAGCCTTCTGTGCTCTGAGCTGGAGTGATTGACACGGTGTTACAGCAGCTATGCCACGAACTGTGGGGGCTGCCTCAAAGGTTTGCTTCACATTCACAGCACCAGTGCTCTCAAACCCATCCATTACATAATTAAGAAAACCAAACCACAGAGATGTAGATTTAAACTGTGCCAGGCCGAGTTTTCTGGTATTCTGCAGGCTGTAGGGAGAGGGAGTTGGGGGACATCTGTACCACGTGTGGAGGGCAAGCTGCAGAACAAGCAAAAAAATCAGGCTCCAGGTGTTGAGAGAGCTGTGCAAATGTGCTATGCACACTCAAATGCATTCTTTGTCACCAAGAGCACACATTTCATGGGTGACAATTGAGCCAATAACTCATCTTGGGGTGTTATATTTCTCAATCAAAGCCACAGCAGCCAGTTCAATAAAAGAAGTTTTTTGCTTATTTTCTGGCTCTGGTTTTGAGTAACAAAACTGGCAGATGTGTTCTTGGGCATCGAGGATCTAGAAAGCAGTGTGGAAAATACAGCAGTGCAGGCCAGAAAAAAGTAAGGAGTTGTAATACGAGCAGAGGGCTGTTCCTCATCACACATCCCTTGGCAGCAGGGCAGTTAGGGGGCTCCTGATTCTGGAGGAATTTCCTCTCTCCAGAGTGGGCTGGTTGCCCTGTTTTTTGCTTCTGTGCCTTGGAAAGATCCATGAAATTATGCATTTTTGAGAAAACTCTTTGTATCCTTAGACAGAAAGAAATTTTGACTTTACATGTGTTTTGTTCAGCCAGGTAACTTCACAGGTCTGGTTTGACCAGGACAGCTGAGTCTGTGGTTCAAGGATACAGCAAATCCTGCTTGAGTGCTCTTAGCTCAGACTAAAAACAGATCATCATGGTGTCAGGTGCTCCCTGAGCACTCTGCTCCTTCAGAAGTCTGGAACGGGTTAATTTGCATAATTTGCACCCACCAGTTTTGCGCCAGCCTGAAGCTTTGCTTATCTGTCAGAGGGCTGATAGTGTGGAACCAGATGCTGGGCCCTGCAAATTATCTCCTCTGATATCTCTTCTCTCCTCTGGAACCTACAGCTCTGAGGCACAGCCATGACTATGTAATTTTGAAGCATTCATGGGCCAAACCACAGGTGCAGTGAAATGGATAGCAGGAAGACAGACCTGCATTGACTTCTTGAGCCAGGAGCGATGCCTTTGTATTTACTGCTCCTTGAAAAAATGTCTCTTTGACATTGGTCTTCCTTGGACCTATGAAAAATCTCTCTGCCTGCAGTGTCCTGCAGCAAGTAGCTCCACAGCTTATTGTACATTGCAAAGGGGAACCTCTTCCCATTGTTTTGAATCCATCACCTGGTAAATTTACTTGGTGTTTTGTAATTTCTCTATCAGTGAGGCAGTGAACATAATTTCCTGTTCCCATCAGTTCCCATGCCGTTCGTGATTTTGAGAAGGGCTCCCATCTGCTTTCTCAGCAATGTCTTCTCCTGACTGAAGGGTCCTGGTCTGCTCAGTCTCTCTTTGCACAGAAGCCTTTGGCCATACTTTTCCCTTATTTTTGTCTCTTTCTCAGCTCCCCTTCATTTCTGAAATGAGGAGAGCTGTACCATGCATGGTATGCTGATGGCCGGCACCATGTCCCTTGCTGTGCCTTTCCCAGCTACATTTCTAACCTCCTGTTTGACCTCTCCTGAGCACTGAGCTGTCATTTTCACAAACTGTCTCACTCCAAGACCTTTCCTGAACAGCTAGTTCAGAGTTTTTCACTGTCTGCAACAGAAGCACTTCCCCCCCGTGTGTGTTACTTTCTGCATATCTAAATCAATTTGCACCTTCCATTTTATTATCCTTCACCATGTAGTACACCAAAGATACACTGGGAAGTATCAGCCCCTCTTCTAAATAGTTTGGGAAATGTCCTCCCTGTAAAATTTCTGGGAATGCCTGAGCACTAGGAACCATTGGCTTTGCCTAAGTCAGACAGCAGGGGAAATGCTGAGGACTGATATGTATTTTAAACCTCATCCCTCTAGGGTTTGGCTTATAGGTATGACAGCCTTCTCTCTCCTCTCAGGATGGGAAGTAAGAAAACTGATGAAGTATTTGAGTCCATGCTTGAGTAGAAGGTGGATCAGAGGACCTCCACAAGCCCCATCAACCTAAATTATTTCACAGTTTAGAAAATTGTCACATGTGTGTTTGGAGGGGGTGGCACTTTTTCATTTATGCATTACCTGTCAAGTTAAACAGATTTACTGCATTTATTACTATGCTGTTGAGCAATAGCCCAGAAAAGCCTAGCTGGGGAAAAAAGGAGCAGAGTGAATTGACAGTCCCTGTGCTTTCCAATTTTATCTGTCACATTACTGAAAAAAAATATACAGTAAATAAAAAGAGGTACCTGCACAGATTATCTAATTTAAATCTCTGATAAATATGGGATTTTCCATAAAGGCAGTCTCTAGCACTGTCTTTTCAACTGCATGTGGTTTTCTTGGCATGTTATGAGATGTGACCCTAGAAAGCCCATTCTTTTGGTCACATTACTTACAAGAGTCACGGGAGAAGCCAGTGGCCGTGTTCGCTCAGCAGGTACCCTGTAACATTTTGCAGCAAGCTGAAGCACAAACCCACCCTGCTCTGATTGCTGTCATCTAAGCTGTGCTCGCCAGCACTATCTGAGAAGCACCTGACCTTCAACTTCACGCCAAGGTTCTAATTTGGGATTATTTATGGGGATTTCTTTGTAACAATATTTGGATTTCCTTTTAATGTCATGGTGGTTTCACATATACTATGGATTCACACCTTCTCAGGGAATACTGCGGAGGCTGAGCTTCTCAGCTTCTCCTGCTAATATTGATCTAGCATCTGCCTCAATAGATCACTTGTAGGGTCACTACACACAGAATTCCATGTGATAAATGGTTTATAATATCCTGGTGTGTCATAAGACTGCAGCCACCTCCTCCCAGGGCTGCAGAGCCCTCTGCCACCTCCGTTTCTCTGTGATACTTGTGTTCCAGACTAGAGGCACTCTGCAAAGCACTCCTTGGCACATCCTTGGTCCTGGGCCCTTCTGCATCTTTCCTGGTTGTTTCTGATGCACTCACTCGGTGCATATTAGCTTTCAATGCCAAGCTGGCTCTGCTATAGGATCACATCTCCTAGCTCTCCACCAGGGATTTCCTTGGCTCCTGCCCACTGTGTTGCCTGTCCCTGCCTACAAGTAAGAGACTTCTCACTTCTGCTCCACCTTTGGCTTCTGTCTCTGCCAATACTCATGATTACTGATACAGACTCACGGGACTTTTTTTCTGTTGAGGCAGCCTGGAATAAGGTAGAATCAGATTATTTTTGCAGCTTGGATGTTGGCCATACACTTAACAGATCTAAATTTTTTGCATGTGATTTTCTGCACAGCAGGTTGATGTAGTGGGTGGAAACAGCACTTTTATATTCCTGGTTTGGAAACTTGCAGCTTAAATTACGTGTGAGTGGCAGGTTTAAAGCAAAGAAGACCTGCCTTGTTCAGCTCTTGCTCATGAGGTGGGCTGTATTTTCTTGCCACTGGTACTGAAAAAGAGAAGGAAAAAGAAATCATTTCCACAGGAGAGGGTGTAGAATTTGAAAGCACTTTATTTTCTTGCCACAAAAATTACACACATATACAACTCTACATATACATATATATATAAAAGGACCTTGGTAGGAGAGAGGGGTGGGTTGTTGATGTGTGTGCTTTTCAGGATTGCCAGTTTTTTAACACTGTTTGAGGCTGTCTGGATGCTGTCCCCACGGTTCATGCTATGATGCCCCCTCTGTGCTGTCCCACACCATGGAGCGGCACAGCCAGGAGGGTTTGTGTGGGAGTCAGCCCCCTCGGCAGCAGCTGAGCAAGCTGGATTGAAACAGTCCCCACTCTCATGCTTGCTTATGAAATTATGGCTACAAAGAGAAAGTTTTCTGAAATGTTTAAAGCAACCCTGTTCTTGTTGGAGGAAGCGTGAGGGATTTTTCAGGTGGATTCAGTGCCAATAAGACTCAGTGCTGACACTTGCAAGGGGACATCTCTTCCTACACAAGAGGCCTGCTCAAAGAGAACTGCAATGGCCATTATGAAAAGCAGTTCCTGGAAAGGGAGGGAAGCAACCAGAGCATCTCCTTCCTGAGTTGCTGAGGACAAGGAGATGGAGAATGTGGGAAAGCCCCATCACAGAGGGATAAAGCAAATGGTGGCAGGAAGAGGAGGTGGCTCTTAAAACAGTTCCTAGGACAAGGATGGGGGGATTCTGCTGTTTGGAATAAACCCTCTTTAATTTACTGTTATTATTATTATTATTATTAATAATAATAATAACAATAATAACAATAATAGTAGTAGTAGTAGTAGTAGGACTTTCACATTCCATCATGCTAGTCCTGTTGGCGGATTGGATAGAACTGGAAACGTGCTATACATGGATCACCAAAGGCATAGAAAAAAGTGTATTTAAGTCCTTCAGGAGACCCAGATTTCACATTAATGCTGTCTCTCCATCACCTCTCCCATGACAGGCCTCTCTTCCTTACGGGTCCCTTTCAATGCAGCTTTTTCTGTGATTCTGTGATGGAGAACACGGGAGGGCTTCATGTCAGCAGCAAGACCAGGAAAGAAAAAGTGCTGGGAGCCCCTTGTTCCCCTCTCCATCTGATTGTGTTGATGTTGCCATATGACCCACAGACTACCTGCAGACCAAAGAGGCAGCAGAATTCCTCTGCCAGTGCACACTGAAGGGAGTAACTTCCTCTTGTGTCTCCTTGGTATTTGCTTGATGATAGCACCTTCCCTATGAGGTTGCACTGATTTTTTCATGGTTTTTTTAGTGTTTTCAGTCAGTGGGAACAGCTGAAACACAGGGACATTGTGGCATTGGCACTTAATTGCATTCAGGCTCCAATCCCTCATGCAGCAGTGTCAGGATCCCTAACTTTTTGCAAGACTAGCAGATGGCTTTGCAGAAGACCCAGGCACTGCGGTAAGGAATCATCTGCAGAGGTTGCTGCTGGAGGGAAAATAATGTTTTATACATGTCAGGCTGGGGCTCTGGACAAGGCAGACTTGATTTTTATCCTGTCGTTTTAGGAGACACAGCGGATGTTGAATGCCAAATTACAGTGCCTGAGAAAAACAGCAAAAAAGTCCCACAAAAAACAACTGGGAGAAAGTTTACATTATGTAAACTAAAAAAGTACTAAAAAAGTAGTATTGGTTCTAGGAATGGTTTCAAAAACGCAGAAGTTTGGAGCAAGAGGCAATATCTTTTATTAGAGAAACAGATATCACTGGAAAAAATAGCCAAGCTTTTCTGACAGCTACTTTGCTGCTGTATGATTCAGTCATTGATAAATATATTCTTACAATTTGAAGGACATCTGTTCAAGGACCTCTGGAAATTGATTTGAGTTGTGCCATTACTTGTCATGGTGGTTGCTGCCCTATAAATACACTCAGGGATGACATTCACCCTGCTCTTTAATTGTGGACTGACTTCTTCCAGTAGGAAGGTGTTTCATGGCTGATTATACATGTTCCTTTGCACCAAATGACACCTGCTGTCATAATAGCTTCCATTTTTATTGCAATATAATACAAATGATCTCAAAAGGCTTCATAAATTACTGAAAGATTTACAGGAGGAACAAGGTGTTTTAAAAATCTTATGTAGGAAGCCTGTTTTTCTGACTTATTTTAGAAAGTACTTTTTAATTGTTTAATTTGTGTTCTTGAAATTATTGGGAATATCAAAGCTTTTTGTTTCTTTGTTTATTGCAAGGAACCAATGAATAGTGAACTAATGAATATTGGATGCCATCTTGCCTTCCCAGCAATGGGAAAGATGCAATCCTAAATACTTAGGAGAAAAGAGAGAGCCCACCTTCCTTTCAATCTACAAGTACAAATTTCAAAGAAGTTAAAAAAGAAGTTAGTTTGGTAAAAAATACCTTTTCACTCAGGCTGACCACCTTTCACTTTCCAGGTCCCTTCATTTTCTCACTTGTTCATGGAGCTTTCCAGATTTTATAAGACTTTGATGTCCCTAGAAAAAGTGAGCAAAAGCATTTTGCCTCCCATATGACTTTAATGATAAATCTGTCATACTTTTCCTGATACATCGTAAAGAAATGACAAAAAAAAAAATTACAAGCTGTTCAGCAGATATTGGCAGTACGGGCATGAATCCAATTTCCCCATGTCTGGACAACTGAGTAACATAAAAGTAGAGTTTATATATGCTCTTGACAATAGCTGAAGGCTTTCCTGGCACACCCTGAAGGTTCATGACCCATAAATATTTCTCTCCTGGCAATTGCAAACTTGGCCTCCTGCTGTAGTAGAACTTGTAAAAGCTGTAGACAGTCTATGGCTCTCTTGGGACCTACAGACTCCCCTTGCAGATTTTATGAGTATCAATCACAGGCATTATCTCATAAGACTCACAGGTTACCAGCTGCTCTGGTGTGTAGAAGTGTTGCTTGAAGTGCTGGAGAGTGTAAATGCTATGAATTTTAACAATTTCTGTTTACGAGATATGCAAGAAAATTACATTTTCATCCTTTAGAACTCAAAGTTTCTATTAATATGGCAAAGATCTAATCTAAGTGCTGCCAGGCACACATAAAAACCAGATTTTACCTGCACGACAGCTGTTTTCACAATGTTTCGTACCTTTTTTAGAGGCTTCTAGTAGAGCTGACAGTGTTCTCATGACTCTGGGAGGTGATCAGATGTGCTCCTGGCAAGACATGGCTTCCCTTAGTAGTACAGGCACCAACACCCTGGTTTAATGGGAAAAGAAAATGTGGCTTTCTTTATAGGTAGTTGGTTTATTTCAGATTGGTTGGTAGAGCTTTTGAAACACTCATCTATCAGAAAGGAAACAAACTCTTCAATACGTGGAGCTTGCTATCCCACATTTCTTGGTGTCTTTGGTGTCTGTTCCTTGCATTTGGTCTTGGCAGATTAAGACTGCAGAGACATCTGTGACTTCAGCGTATTTATACATAGGGATTAAAAATCTTAGAGCTCAATTTCTCCATATGCCTCTTACAGCTTTCTATTATTAGAAGGCAAACATCTTGGATGTGTTGCCAGCTAGCTATATGCAGGGCTGCCAATTGTCCCCATTTCATATTCTAGATTGCTGATATTTTCAGGCTTGGCTTTGGGTATCTTTAGAATCTGCTTCATGAAAAAGAAAAGGCATTATTTCACTACTGGCTTATAGAAATGAGTCATTAAATTTGATAAAACAGATGGAGACTGTTTCTCAGTAGGTCTCGGATTCATGTCTTGTCCTAGATCCCTTCAGGGGAAGACTAAGAACATAATGTGGCTCTTTCCTCTGTTTGACAGGAAAAGAAGTGAGATGCTATCTCCCCCACCCTGCACCCCCAAAAGTAATGTTCTGCCCCTGTATGTGCAAAAAAGGGAAAATGAAAGTTAGGGCAGAGGAATCTGCCACCTGGGGGGACTTTCACAGTTCATACCTTCCAGTCTTATTCAAACCCAGCCTGCTCCTCTCACTCCCTCTCAGAAGAGAAGGCATCTTGCAGCCATAGGGCCAACACATCTCAGAAAGCAAAAAAGCCAAATACCAGTAATCTAAACTATACATGAAAACTGTACGGAAAAAAAATAAAGTCAAGCATGTCTGCTACCTCATCAGCAAGACCATAGGGATTTAATAGGAGAGTGAGGGCACTGTCCCAGCTCTTTCCTTGATCTCTGCACTCTCAAAAAAACTGAATCCACCCAGGAAAGGATGAAAGATATATCACTTGAATATTCCTCAGATCAAGGACCATCAGTCTTGTGACACAAGCAGTGGTCAGAATGAGTGTGCCATGTGCTGAAGGTATCAGTAATGTCACCCAGCTTTTGCTGTGCACAAGAGTGGTGAGACCCTTTTGTTGAAATGATCCTTTTAAAAGCAGACAGTGTTTCAAAGCTCCTCTGTATTTGGCTTAGATTCAGCTCACGTGCAGGAGGCTGAGCTCTCAGGATGCCCTGGGCTGGCACTCCCTGTGCTGCAGCAGAACACAGCCAGGCACCTCACAGCCCCCAAGGGTTCTGATGCTGCAGACCACCACTCTCTTCCCTGTGCTGACTAGAGGGATCTGGCAGGGCTCAGAGGAGGGTTAAACGAGCTTCTGCCACAGAGAAAGCACCTCCTCACTGAGGCAGTAAATCACTGTCTTGCAGTGACACTAATGCACGGAAAATGAACTGCTTTGGATCTAGTCGGTAAATACTGATTCTGTGAAAACTGTGCTACATGAATGCTTAAAGGAGCAATTTCAGATGAGGAATGTCTCTGTGGCAGCTGCTGTGGCACCTCACCATACCCACAGGGCTCACGGTGTAAAAGGGGCAGCAAAGGGGGAACATTATCATTTCCTTTCTAGCAGTAATTCTAGTGCACTGCCTTGCCCAGAGTCACCTGAGAAATCAGAGCATTGACAGATTTTAAAAAAGGTAACAGGCTAATTTTGTGATGAAAATGTTTGCTCTCTGGAGCCAGATGCCACTGAGCCCTTCCAACCTTCAGTGCTGATGTGTGCTCCAGGTTTGCCTCTTTTATCTGCAGATTGGAGTCTGCATTTCCTCTGTCATTTTAAAACATTGGTTGATCCACTCCTGGATAAATCTGATAGGAAATTATGCATCGAGCTCATTAGAAGCATTCTGCTTTCCCTCAGGACACCCAGGAGGTGCCCCAGCAGGAGCAGAAAGTTTTCTGCAGGGATGCATAGGAGGGGGAGTAATTGCCAGGAAAGAGCATGCATAAAATAAACAGAAGGTTAAATCAGGTGCTGCTCTGGATGTGGCTCATCAGAGAAGGAGGTTGTGGAATAGATGTGTGGATGTGTGGGTGTGGCTCAGGCACTCTGGACCCCCTTGCTGGGGTGCCCAAAGCAGCTCCCATCCAGTGCTTTTACGCATCCCCAGGGCTACTGGCGGTGTGAAGCACAGAGCTGGGGGACACTGCCCTCAGGCTGCTTCTGAAACGCAAGATACAGTGCTCTGCCTAAGGCAGGTTACCGACTTCTCCTGAAAATCTCTAAAGAAATGACTGCTTAAACGAAAAAACATCAGCAGCTCCTGAAATCTTTGGATTTTGAATCTGAACCCCTGCAAATATTGCCAATGGCACCTGACCTTTTGAGAGTGCTTATGCACTGCTTTGTGCCCAGGACCACTGTTTGGATGTGGTGTTTCCTTTCCTTTGCAGTGCTATGTCCATAGCATTTTGCATTTCTGAGTGTAAATATGACTGTAGCACCGAGTTGCACAAAGCCTTGCTTCAGCTGTTTCTCTTTAGCCTTGACATACAAGCCAGCAATTATTCTGTTAGCTAAGACTGAGCTGATACAGCAGGAGCTCTTTCACAATGTTGCTACATCTGCTGAGCCCCACATGATGAAAAGGTGGTGGACTTGGTCTGCAGAAGAGCAGATGTCCTTGGTTTCTTGTGTGAGGGCTCTGTCATCAGTGAAGTGATGTTAAGCCTCCCCTGAATGTCCTTCAGGTCTAGGGTTGTGTAAGGGATATTCTGCTCCTCTCAGTCCTTCTGCATGTGCTTTGGGCTGTTAACCTTTGCATGGAACTGAGGATGTTGTGATGGTATGAGTGCTGGATGCACTGAGGGAGGGCCAGGTTTATCCAGTCTGGGAAGCTGTAAGTGACAGAACAGATATCCAGGGGACAACTGGCTTTTTGGGTTCTGCTGTGTGGGGAAGAGCTGCAAAGTCCAATACACCTGCAAAGCCTGCATAGATTTCAGTGATAACACATATAATTAGTCTAAGTCCTTACATACTAGTGGTGCTTAGTAATGAAAATGTCTCACTGTGTAACAATAGCACAAAATAAATTAATAACAGAGGGGTTTTAATAGTAGACTACAGATACCTGATTTATAATCAGAAAATAGCTTACGCCCTGTTGCTGTGGAACATCTACTGTTCACACATGTCAAAGGCTGAGTGGAATATATCACTTTTTTAGCTCTTTATCCTTGCTGGAGGCATGAGCAAACCCAGTGAGCCTCCTAATGCATTTAGCAGCAGACATGTGGCATAATTGACCAAGGACATGTATCCTGTAAAGCAGAACCATTTAAATAAAAAAAGGGTGGGAAAATACCAGCCAAACAAAGAAAAATGTCATGTTTTGATGTGCTGAGGAGGGATATATGCCTGGAAGGTCTTACTGGGCTTTTCTCTTTGAAGTCAGGATCTCTATGTTTGTTCTTCACATCCTTCAGACATGCTGATGCATCTGGCTGCAGAAGAAGACACATCTCCTGATCATTGTTTTTCACATTGCTTTAGCAGTGCAAGAGGCAAAGATGCTTCCTCTTTTGTAGCACTGAAAAGTCTCTGGCTCTGCACAGAACTTGTGGGCTCCTATCTGCAGGACATGGCTTGACCTGTTCTTCTCCAGGACATGGATGGATTCTCCTCCTCAGCTGATGTCACTCAGTCTCATTGCAGTTCTTAGCCACATGCAAAGGATCTGTGGTGTGAGATGTCTGTGGAACAAGACTGAGCAGGACTGGTGTTATGGGTTAACCCCAGCTTGACGTTTTAGTTTAAGAATTCCAGCAGTCTATCCCAAGGTTACTGCTGCTGCTGCTGCTAAGTGCGGGGGCCACCCCTCCTGCTCCTGTTTTTCAGGTTTCTTCGGAGAGAAATGGAGCTAAGGAAGTGATCTGTTGCTAAAGGCTGCGGTCACTTCCTCCAAAACTTATTAGAGCCGATCAATCGATTGATTTGAATATTGACAGCTTTATGGAACCACTCAAAACTGGTTAACACCCTGTGAGTGCACTTTAAAAGATAAAAAAGGCGGGAATAGCTCTCTTGCTCTTCTGGCCTGAACACAGGTAACCTGGGGCCTGGCCGCTGGGCCTTGCAGGCCAGGGCCGGGCCCAGCCCGGGGCCCGGGCCGCTCGGCCAGCAGAGCTGGGCCCGGCCGCGGCTCCGTGCAACTCCCCCTCTGCTCCGGCCTTTGAGATGTAACTCCACACCAGCTCTGGCCGCCGCTGGCAGAAGAAATAAGCAGCAACCTGTGGGAGAGGCCGAGCCAACTCGCGGCACAGCCTGGCAAGATTCTCGGCTGCTCCTGCTTCCCTGATGAAGGCTGAAATAATTCAGAGACTTTATCCAGCTGCTGCCATCGGCATGAGAAAGATTAACCTCTTCAGTACTGTAAGTTTCCCTCAGAGAGATGGAACCTGCAACGACCAATCCTTTCCCAGGAAAGGCAAAGACACATAAAGAGACATTGTGACTGGTGACACCTAAGTCACTGATGGAAGGAGGCTGAGGCCTAGAGGGAAAAGATAGAGGAGATGCTTGGAAGCTGAAATTCTTTTGTGGGCTCTGGTGAAATGGACTCAAATACTGAAGTTTGCCTTGTAATTTCATAATAAGCTTGGGGGGAAAGAGCTTTCCAGCTGTTTGTACTTTACACTGAGGTGAACGAGGCCCAGTGAGAAAGACCCACCTCATCCCCCTGCTCCAAGGGAAGAATTGCCTACAGAAGGACTTTAGATTTTGTTTTCCCAGGTTTTTCTCTCTATAGCAAGGGGGAGGTTCGTCCCAGAGATGGATAAAGAGAACTCTTGTGGTTTTTTTTTCTGGAATTGCTTGTCCTTAAACTTGTACCCCAGTGGCTGAACGTGAACCCTTGAGACCAGTTGTGGGAAAGCTGTCATCGAGGGAAAGGGACTCACACCTGCCAACAGTAACACAACCCGGGCTGCTGTTGGTGCCATGAGAAATTGTCCTCATAGTAAAGTGCCATAGCAACAAAAGAGGCTCCTCTCTTTACATAGACTGATAAAAAGTTGTTTTAAAGTGGTCAACTAACTGAAATGTGTCTTTACGTTAGATAAATAGGGGGAGGTGCTGAAAAGAAAAAGAGAGTGTTTTTGGTTGTTTTTTCTCTTAATTCCTTCTTATTTCTTTTTACTTTTAGTTTTAGTAATAATCTTCATTGCATTCATTAGAGTGTAGTGCCTGCTTTGTATTCCTCCCTAATTCTTATCTCACAGAAGGGACAAATGCAAACCAACCCACTACAACTGGGAATATCCCTCCTACTTCTCAAAATCTCTGGCTGTTTCTAGGGTAAAAAAAAAGTGCTTCACATCTCTGGCCTGCATCTGTACCCCCATCCTTTCTACGGAAACCACGGTGAGGATGGTGGATTGACATGCCCAGGTAGGGACAGATTACAATGAAGGGAGTGCCGAGACCTGGCAGACTGGAAACATTTTTAATCTCCCATCTTAGAAATAGCACAGCGATGCAGAGCACTCTCTCCCCTAGTTTAGGAAATAAATCTCAGCAAAAGGTGCTGCTGAGGTGGTTTTGAGGTGATGCAGCTCCAGCTGGAGCTAAGGTGAAAGCCTGTTCTGCACTTCTTCAGAGACTGGCGTGAGCCTTCTGTGAGATTTTGCCATGCACAGATCTGCTCTCTGCTGCTGCTGCTGCTGCTGCTGGCCACCCTCAGGGGAAATTCCCAAGACGACCAGTGCCATAGTAATACTGCCTGCCCCACATGATGACAAGCCCATTGCTCTCAGGACAGACACTGAAATAATTCAACCTTGCCCACTCTTTCCTAGCCATCTTCAGCACAGGTCCAAAGATCTCCTGTGTTGCAGCTTGACCCCAAGGTTAAACCTCCTGCAGTGGTATAACCTGGAGCAGCCAGGCAGACCCAGCCAGCAGCAGTCCAGCCCCTGCCTCCAGCTGATGCCTGGGGTTCATTTTGCTTTTTAAACATTTTTGTGGCTGCAGCCATTGCTTTAGGTGAATTATCATATGGGACGAATAGACAATTAAATATTTCCCAGGCATGGCATGCCACTATTATACAGTCTGTAATATTCAGTAATTGTGACTAATGCCTTATTCACAGAAGGTGGTTCAAGATTTTCCACTTTCCTTGGTCAGGTGAGAGAGCTTTCTTAAGCCAGTCTTAATTTAGTATTATTAGATTATTAAGGTTGGAAGAGACCTACAAGATCATCAAGTGCAATCGTCAAACTTCTGAACTTGTATTAGGCTGCAAAAAAAAAAATCTTGCCTTGCAGGATGTGGGAACACTACAGGAATATATGTTATAACGACCTCAAAAGAAAACAGTATCTTCTATCTGTTAAAACATGCAGTACAGTAGCATACCAGCAATAATCAAGGGACTAATTCTCCAACTAAAGACATGAAAATATAATTTCATGTTGTGATTGTTTGCAATTAGTCACAGATGCTAATCTGTGATCACTTGCTAAGATCACTTGCTCTGCCATTATTTTTCCATGAATATACTAAGAAATGCATTTTAAAGTAAAATGAGCCAAAGGCCTAGAATTTAAGGTTAGATTTGACACAACTTCTGCTTTCATGTATTTTATCAAGAACTATTCACTAAGGAAAATCGTTATGAATTTCTGGAGTATAACACACATTTTGCATATGCATATTATATAGTTTATACCCTGCCAAATGCAGATATCCTCACTGTAGCTTTAGGCTTCCTTTGCAGTCAGCAGGGAGAATTAGACAACTTGCCTGATCACCCTCGAATGTCTGGCTTGGGGGAAAATCAATCCCATAAAAACAAGATTTTACACTTTCTCTTCATTTCTCTGTACGTAGGGAGCTTGATTAGCCTGTCTGAGATAGAGAGATGTATGTTGCAAACAGCTAAATAAAAGTGAAATTAATCTAAGGAAGTACATGACCATCATAGTCTGAATTTGGTGGAATACCCATTTCTGATTTACACCACTGGAGAAATCTCCAACAGTAATATTTCATGGGGAGCCTTCAAGAGCAAGCACAACAGGATATGGTTTCCTACAGAACATGAGCACTAAGTTGCCCAGCCTGACCTGCTCCTGTGGCCACCAAGGCAGGACAGCAAGGCTGTAGCAAAGCACACTGCTGGGAACAGTCACCTATGAGAAGCAAACATCTGCATGGGAGGTCACCTCACCCAACTCAGAGTCTAAGTCCATTGCCTAAGCCTAATCAGGTCCCACCAATGAATTCCTAAAGCAAATGAAAGGGAACGTGCACTTCCAGCAAGGACTGCTTTTATCCCAAGAGAAGTGGGAAGAGACCATTTGTGATGCCTGTTGGTGTCCATCAGGCACACTGAGGCATCCCACGGCCAGCACCCAGGTATGTGCTGTAAGGTGAAGCAATTCAGATGTTTTTAGATTACTTGGAAACTGTACAAGAGTTCTGAGGGCACAGTTTTGACACCAAGTTCTTATAATAATCCCTCGTCCTGATCCCAGATGCTTCTCCTTGTTGTTAAGATAGTGATGCAGCTTGACAGGAGTAAGGTGAAGGAAACCAGTTCCCTGACTGAGCGGAACATCCCAGCCTGAGTGTGTGTAGCAGCATGGTGTAATTGCCATTTTCCTCATCTTTCCTGTCTCCTTCATGGGCAGGCTACTGGCAGCCCTCACGCTCTGCATCCTGCATCCCTTCAGCTCACGATGAACATGTTCTCTGTGAGGCAGTGAGCACGCTTCCCTTTACTCTTAAGAAGATGAAGTTGTTATGGATAAAGTATTTCACTGTATAGTTTCCTGACTGATGAAATGCCACCCCTAAGCTTAAGACCACACGGCCCTGCTGAACTCGCACAGACAGTCAATAGTGACAAACGTAACATTAGATTATTGTTGCAGGGGATGAAACCCTCCATCTGGACAGGAAAGACTGGATGGTCTCAGTGGGTTTTAAAAAACTAACTTTTAGACTGCTTGTACCAGTGTCTCTAGACAATGGTTTGTCATCATTGCTTAACATTATAGAAAGAACTGCCTGTATTTGCCCCTAGGTCTTGTGGTTTAAAGGAGAAGTAAATAGGTCTGGGAGAGAACAAAGTAGGATTCATAGCTACTGTATATCCTATATATGAATCAAGGGCATTGATTTGTCCTTCCATCCTTAAAAAAAACCTCCCTGTGAATCTGGAGAGAGTGGTAGAGAATATCTGTCTTTAGATTAAAAAGAGAAAAAAGGGAAAAAAGCACCTTTTTCTTTATTTTCTGCATTTTTACCTTAAGGACTGCTCCTCTGTACTTCATTTAGAAGAAGTTATTTATGTTTCGTGGGATTCCATCAAGCTGTTCATGTGACATTTTACCTGAACAAAATGTAGCTCTTCTAACATTATTGTGATGGCCAGCCTTGGAGAGAAACTTCATTATCCCCTATGTACCAGCTGAATGGACATTTTTCTCTTGGTTTGACTGTTCTGATATTTTTCAGTAGTAGTTTCCTAGATTAATGGCAGTGTCTTGGAGGGACTGCTGGAGCAGGGTTATATTAGTGAATGATATCATGGGCAGGGCTTAAAAGCCTTCAGGATACAAATTGTTGGTAGCAACCAGAACAGATTTTGTGTCCTGAAGAATAATGTTCCTGTAGTCTCTGAGTATCTGAGGAAATAGCTTGAGAGAGCGGTGATCAAGCAAATATCTTGCCTCTGGTCGTGTTTTCCTTCAGCAGGAAATATCAGAGCATGGTGTCAATGAAACATTTCTGCTCCTGACATCTCAACTACTTTGAGCAGGATCAACACCAGCACCTTCTCACCTCACTCCATTTTGCAGTAGCACATAACCACAGACCTGTACTCCCTGCCCAGCAGCATCAGAGGTTTTAGATGTAGTGCCTGGTGAGGAAGCTGTGCCATGGCCACCTGTCAGATATGCCTGTGGCCACTTCTTATCTGGAGGATTTCACACGCCAGCCCCTGCTAGTCCAAGAAAGCGGAAATATTTTCATGACTGCTAAGAATTACGACTTGCATGTTTGCAAATATATTTGTTACCAAACTTGCATGATTGCCAACATTTTGAAAATCTGCTTTGCAGATTGGCTTTACCCCACTCATGTCAACCTTGCATGTTCTGCTGGTGACGGTCTGTGGTCAAAATGCGGGTCACTAGTCAGGGCTAGTGAGTCTCCATTTGCCAGTCTAAGGAGATGTATGAAGTGGTGGTTCCAGTCCTGGTTCGTCTGAGCTGTCATCTGTTGGGACAGACAATGACCTGCTCTGGGCACAGTCTGGGGGCAGCAGAGAAGGGCTACAGTGAAGGAAGGGAGTAGGGGCAGAGAGAAAGGAGAAAATACAGCAAAGTGGAGCAAGAGAAAGAGCAGAAGGGTATTTGGGGGAAATAACGGATGGAAAAGGCAAGAATAAGAAAATAAATTGGAGGAAGCCACAGAGAGGAGATGGAGTATATCTGGGATTTGTGCAAGGCAGTTAACCAAGCACAATGTTTTTAAATCTGAGTCTTCAGTGCCTTCAGTACTTCTGTGTGTTGGGCATCATTGCTGGAATCTGGGAATGGTACCAGTGTGGTTTTATTGTCCCTGAGGCCATTTTACTTTTTGACTTTCTCTCTTCTCCCTCCAGATTTTTAATAGGCCAAGTATCACTGTTGATTAACGGAGAGGATGGAAGGTGGAGAACCTTTATCGGCTATTAACCTTAACGAGAACAATAAGCGGTAAGTCCATGAACGTTCTGAAAGCTGCCTGGTATTTCACATGTGGCAGACATGAATTTGTGGGCAGCATCAACATGAAATAGTTCCAGCCGGCTGGGTCAGGAGTAAATCTGCACACTGCAACATCCCGTTGCAACAACCTTGCTAGACTGAACGCTGACTGGCTGCAGGAGGAGAGGTGAACCAGAGAAACTGGTAGTTACGTAAGTGGAAATTGCCCCTGGTTGGTTAGACCTCTTTGCTAAAAATGCCACCCATTTGCAACTCATACAGACAACCAAGTCTGAGGCATATTATTAGCAACATCCACATCCTATTCCACATTACTGCAAGGGCTCCTTGCTTAATGAGGGTCAAACAGCCATAGGGGTTGGCATCATTCTAGTAATGCACAAAGTCATTCTGTTTCTGTTTGTTTACATGGATTAACAGGTTTTGAAGGTCTTGCATTTGTGGCAAGAATTGGAATGTGTCATTAGTGCTGAAATAAAACCCTGACAAAAGCAGGCTTTGCATTATTTGTGTGCTTCTAGGAGCTCTGCTGAATTCTTTTAGACATATATAAGGGCAGTTTTTGCTTTTGTATTTACACAGTTCTTATTGCCACCAAAACAAATAGTTTTATCTCCTACTGAAGACATAATCTAATTTACTCTGCAGGAAGCAGGAAAACATGAATATTCCCAAATTTTAATTAGGAATTTGGCATGGGAAGAATAAGCAATAGCATGGCTGGACTTTGGAGCTGTTTCCCTACAAGCCACTGTTTGGTGTTTCAGCAGGTTTGTAAACCCAGACCAAATAAACAACTGGGGAAGCCAGACACTGCCAGGGAAGGGTTGTGGTGCTGCATCACATTTCTCCCTCAAGGGCCAGGGTGCATCCTGGGCCTGCACCCCAAACATCCCAGTCCAGGTGCCTTTCTCAAACCACTGAGCCCCCTTTCCAAAATTCAGACTTGAAAGGTCAGTGGCTGAATGCCTGCCCTCTCCCTCACAGGTACAGGTGCATAGTCATCAGTCTTCTCTGAAAGGCTGTCCTTCTGGAAGGAAATTTTGGATTAATTTCCAAGTTTATGTGACAGGATGAGCAGTATAATCCATGGTAGATCCTGCAGATGAAACACTTTCTGCTATATGGAGTTAAAGAAGCTTGATATAAGTAATTAAATAAATGAAATAGCTTATAACACCTTGTGAATTTTTTCCCAGTTCACATTGTGACACGTGGAAGGCATGACATACTTTGTATGCAGAGGTCAGTTTAAAACTGGTGAGAAATCAGAGCAATTGTGAAAATGACATGAAGAAAATCATCCCTGTTATACACTTGTGCATCTGATCCCCTTGTGTAATGTGGCTGACATGTCCCAAGCACAAGTTGTTCTGACCTCCCTTGTAAATCTCGTAGCCTCTGTTCTCTTCCAGGTGCTCGCACGAGCTGGATGTGCCTTGCTCTATCAGTACAGGAACTGCTTTCCTGCACCATGACCATCTGTTTCCTAATGACTGTGTCTAGCCTGGGTTAATCTGCTCTCTCAGGGTATGTCATGACACAAAATCTGCATTCTTCCCAAAGATAGTTTCTTGGCTACTGTAGCTGATGACCAGCCCTGTGGAATCTGAGCTAGCTGCTGGCTGGGAGACCTTGAGAGCTGGGTTTGAAGTTCCTTTTACACCCTATGCTGCAGGGACCTGCACTACCCGAGTTGTGCTAGGAGAGAAAAAATTGCTTTTTTCCCTTTTCTTTCTCAGCTGGCAGATCCAGACCTTACAGTGCTCTGAAACAAGACACTCCCCTATTTCTGAGTTCAGGGAAAAAATTCTATCTAGGTGCCAAATTTGCTTTTACTTAGAAGTCCTTTTTTGCCATGCTTTTTCCCAGCTGTTAATAAATCATGATGGGCCAGAGATGTATGCTGTCATCCCCCTGTTCAGGTGATTCCCTCTCCCCTTGGGATAGATAACGTTGCTAACAGTCACGCTTTACCCTCATGCTTTCTTCTGTGACTGTCCTTAAAACCACCCATTTTACAAGCAGAGAGAGAAGCAGCTTGTCCCCTCACTGTGACCTGCATGGCACCAGGTGAGCAAGGTGAGCAGGGACTGAAGAGTCATGGATATAATTAGGATGAATTTGTTTTCAAATAAAATCTCACCAAACTGGAGTGCATAAATTAGAGCAAGTTCTTTTAAGCTCCAGATAGAGTTTGCTTTTGGGTAAATCTAGTAAAAAAGAAAGAAAAAAGAAGGTGAACTGGCCAAGCCTTGGGCAGAGCTAGGTCATCATGTGCAGGTAATGAGCAAAGACTATTCCTCTTTTGTTTTCTTCTTCTTCCAACCTGCAGCTGAACTGCTCAGCCCTGGCTCTTTCCATGGCTCAGTGAGGAGATAGGGCCACTTTTGGCATGTGGTTTATCAGGTCAGTGTGGGTATTTGTTCTGGGACAGGATGAAACAAGCCACCACTGGTGTGCCTGTGAAAGCACCTTTGGGTGACCAGCTCAGACGTGCATGTCCCCATGGGACTGGAGGAAACCTACCCACTGTGCACCAGACCTGCCTGGTAAAGACAGTTTCTGGTTTGAAATACAGCTGCCCAAATTCCTAGATTTGTACATAACTTCATGGTAAGCTCTGTTCAGTTCTCATCTTCCTTTGGTAACTATGCAAAAACATTGGATTTGGGTTTGGTGGTTTGTTGTTTTGGTTTTTTGGTGGGTTTTTTTTCGGTGTTGTTTTTTTTTTGTTTTTGTTTTGGTTTGGTTTGGTTTTTTTGTTTTTTTGGTTTGTTGTTGTTTTTGGTTTTGTTTTTTCAGTTTTATTTTATTTTTAAATTATCTTCATTCTATCATAAATTGCTTGGTGAAATATTGGACTCAGATGCTGCAAAGCCTCATGTCACTGTCTCCTTAATTGTACTGTTAACTTTTGGTGCTTTGTTTTTCCAGGTGCCTTATTTTTGACACTGCAAATGCCTTAACAATGTCTTTTTAAACAGAAGAAAAAATATTTTTGACATTTAGGGATTTTTTTCCCCACACTGATCAGTTCTGTTGAAGCTCTAAGGGTTTAACCCCCTAAGTAAATGAAACCAACCACATTATCTTATTTGTGGTTTATTACATTTGATTCTTGCATTTTTGGGATCTAAAAATACCTGCTTCTGAAGTATAGTGCAGTTCAAAGAAGAGAAATACAAGAGCAATATACCCTGCTCTTCCTGATAGCTGGCGTTTCAGCTACCAATCCCTGTGGGTGTTGAATTCCCCTTTGCTAACTCCCATCTGCAGGTTTAATAAAACACTTAGTATTACTCCAAAGAAAGCTGAGCAGAATTTGGTGTGCAGAGAGTTTTCCAAGCATGATAATCCAATCTCATTCACATCTGTGTTTTCTAACGGAGAGACCTTTTGTGCCCTACATGATGCTGCTTGTCATCAGTGTTATTTCTTCTGGACATTTTTGCTGCTAATTTAAGGTCATCCTTATATTACTTGTTGAGTTTTAGTCCATTTTCCCCCTTTGAAAAAGAAATACAGCAGTGTCTGAGGCAACTTTTAAGAGAGCTTTTGCTACATCTAGTGGCAGAGCCTTTGAAGTGCCTGAAAAAAGGTAATTTATTAAAAAAGGCAATCTCCATTTAGAACCCTTATTATTTTGTTCATCACAGAATATTCTGAGTTGGAAGGGACCCAAAAGGATCATCGAGTCTAACTTTTAAGTGAATGGCCCATTGTAATGAAACCTGATGTGCTTTCACATTGCATTCTGTTTACCTTTGTCTTTCATAGCAAAGCTCTTATATAAAGCTCTGGCATGGCTGTTCTCAGTTCTGGCTGCCATCTGAGACAGAACTGGTCTGGACTTGCTGAGATTTTGATTCAGACTGAATTGTTCCTGAATAAAAAAGATAGATTGGGGGTGTGTGTGTGTGTGTGTGTGTGTGTTTGTGTAAAAAACAATCCCAGACCCCTGCAGCTGTCATCCTCCCCAGTGCAGTGCCTGTATCACCCCGGACCACTGTGAGTTCACCCCACTGAAGGAAGTTTTGCACCAGCCCTGCCCAGCACATGGCCACTGCCTACAGACCACTGTGGATATTGTCCACGGTGTGTCCCTCAACGGGGAGTGGGGGAAGAACAGAAGCATGATTGCATGCTTAAAGCAAGGATGTTTGCTCAGGACGTAAGTATCTGGATTGCCCTTGTTTCCATCCATTTTCCAAGGTGAAGTGAGGTACACACAGAAGGGGACTGAGAACCCCCTAGGATTTGCTGGAGAGATGAAAATGTAGGGTCAAACCCTATGAGAGTGGAATGTGGATTGGTCCTCGCCAACTGCTTGCAGGAGAGGAGCTGTAGTAACAGCAGCTACTCCTACCAGCTCCGGAGTAGTCTATCTTCTGAGGTACTGTCTAACTTGCTTTGCATAATTCCAGCGGGAACTGGATGGGAATTGGATGGATCCTAGGCAGAACAAGACATCCTCCTGATTGTAAACTGGATGGGAGCAGGTTAGGTAGTTACTGCCCAGGTAGCAATAAGAACTGTGGACGAGGAGGTTGGGATCATGATGGTAAAATTGACAAAATAATCCAAACCAGAGCTGAATGCAAACGTACTAAAAAAATCAGCACTGATGTTTGAAAAGTGGCTGATCCAGGCTTAAAAATCTGGATAAAAGTCATGCATGTCCTGAAGAGAAGTGGTTGTGTAAAAAAAACTACTATCAAACCTTATTAACCTGCTTTATTCAGACAAGGAATGGTGCCTTACACTGGGAACCAGGTCTTTTTGGTGGGAAAGTGAGGAGGACCTGCTCCCCCAGCTTTACTCCAGAGCCATGGCAGGAGAGGGTGGGCTGGCAGCCTGGATGCTTTTGCTCTCATGTGTAGTTTGCTTCTCCTTCTTGGGACTTAATTTGGGTGGCCTCATTAAGGTTCCCTTGCAGCATCCTCCTTTGGTGTTTCGCATGCTGGAGGACTTCACTCTCCTCAGAATAGCCAGAATTTCCCTGGAATAGCCAGGGGAAACAGATAGGCTTGGAGGAAGTTAGGGAGGGTGGGATACTCATGAAAATGAGGATAAGGCAGCATCAAACGTGGAGCTGGGGTGTGCAGGTAGGTTTCCACAGGTGTCTTGGTGGTGGGTGATCCTCTATTTGTGTCAGAGCAGCGATTGCTCCGTGCTGGGGAGACGATCCCTTCATAGTTACGGAAAGAAACAGGCACTTTTAGAGCACAGCCTCCAGCAGAAGGGCAAACAAAAGGTCACTGTTCTCTGAAGGAAGCCCAGACTGACAACTCAGCCACTGTCAGAGGCTGAAGACCAGCAAGACAACTGCCACCTCTACAGCAATGCAGTAGGGGGGAGATCCCTTGCTGCGAGCAGCATCCAGCTGCACAAGCAAAATTACCCTAGGTTTAGATACACGGTGGTGAACCTGGTGGCAGAGGTTGCAATGTCAGCCTGAAAGGTGTACACAGAACAAGGGAGGAAAAATCTATGACCTTGAGGACGGCTCAGACTAAAATATTAGAAGTAAGAACTTCTACACGGCGTATGCAAGAACTTTAGAAGATGCTCAAGGAAGATGAGTTGTGCATTATCACAGAGTCATGGAATCAGAATGCTTTGAGTTGAAAGGGACCTGAAGGTCATCTAGTTCCAAGGTCATCTAGTTCCAACTCCCCTGCCATGGGCAGGGACACCTCCCATCAGAAGGTGCATTAGCACCCCAGCATGACCTGGGGGATTGCACAGATGAGGAGGCATTTCCATCTCAAGGTGTTACTCGCTCTTGTGAAATAACAGGAAAACAAAGAACAGTTTCAACTTCAATAGTTTGTTCTTGAACTTGTTTCAGTTGAAAAAAATCCTTGATGGAAGGAATTTCCATCCCTGTTATTTACCACCGGTGTGAAACCACAGGAGCAGAAAAAGATCTGTAACTTTCTTGAGCTACAGGTGATGATTTGAGAAGATAAGGTTTCTGGTATCAGGAATTATTTGTACATGGCAAGCTTGATCTGTTCCCATAATATATGGTGGGAATCACTCCGTCACTCTTGGAGCTGTTCAATCAGCCCCATGCTGGGCAGCCTCTCTGATGCCTGGAGTTCAGTCCAATGCAGACAGATTGGCCAGAGATAACACGCTGTCAAAGTACTCCGAGCAGCATTACAATTTTATTTTTTTTAGAAGCAAACATGAAAGAGTTCAATAGCTCTCACAAACAAAAAGGAAAGCAATCAAAACAGAGAGTTAAAAAGCACAAGGGTTTTTTTGCCTCTATTTTGAGTCAGCTTCTTTCAAGTACGTAAAAACTGGTGTAAGCTGCATTTTTTTAATGCATGAGTACAAGGAGCAGACATGTCTCCTCTGGAAACAGGACCTACTTTGACTAGTCAAATACCAATCACTATTTAAAAAACATCACTCTGTTTCCTGCCTCTGCCCAGTGCTAGGGATGATGGCCACAGGTGAAAAAAAGATAACTAGTGTCTCAAGTCTCCTGATTAGCACAGGAGGTTGAACACATCTGGCTTAAAAGGGCTTCCCAGCTTCTTCCCTGAGCAGCAGCAGTGGTTTCCCCATCGCCTTGCAATTCCCTCTCTGTGCACGGCTGCTGCCCAGGCAGGAGCTCCAGTGGGAGCAGCAGGCAGCGCTTCTCATCACCGCGGGCTCCAAACCTCAAAGCAAGCCTGGGACACGCAGCAGTAAAAACACAGCTGGCTGAGCAGGAAGAGAGGAGGCATCTCATGGTGAAGATAAACCCTTTTGTTCACTCCTTCCTAAACTCGCAAGTTGCAAATTCTCGGCTGGCAGGGCACTGGGACTTTTCTGTGCTAGGCAAGGGATTTACCAGGTATTCAAGGGGTGATTAGGAAAACTCTTGTTTTTACTTAAAACTTTGCTCACTTGGTTCAGCGACCATTTGAATGTGATTAAAAACTTTATCAGAAAGGCATAGGCATAAGAAATATAAAAATAATAGGAGCTTGTGGGGTTGCAGGGGGTGGAGTTCTTCAGATTTACTTTCTAAAGGTTAGGAAGCTACAAATAGAAAATAAGAGAACACAGGTTATGTACTTGGAACACAGAGGGCATGTACTTTTCAGTTAAACTGAGTCCTCTAGAAAGTAAAATATTGCTTCTTTAAGACACAGTAGAGGGACAGTATCCATCCATTGTATCTCTTCAGTGCTTTTTTGCTAGAGGCGAGTTCATCTATTATTTAAGACATGATATAGAATATGAAGATAATGCATTTTAAAATTAAAATATATACTTCGATAATTCTTAAATTCCCTTTGGCCTTTCAAATACCTTAAACCTCTGAAATACAACAGGACCATCTCAGACCCAGTCTCTCAAATGCAGAGGATCACTTTTGGTCCAGCTGTGCCATCCTAGGGCCAGACTGACTTTTCAGGCAGTCTGACTTCTGGCATTTCTTAACTTCTGAGCATTTGAACATTTCCACCTTAGCTGTCCTTCTGGCAGAAATTCTTTTACACATAAAATGAGACAACTTTTTATGGATGTGGCTTTTCCCCAGAGACATACGTAAGACTAACCACTACGTAGGTACACAAGAGACCACAGGAACTGAGTCAGCAGAATTCCAGGGGGAGGTTGGCTCATGTTCAAGCTAAGGACAAGCATTTTCCTGTCCCTTAACACATTCATTCACATGTGTTCTTCATGTGTTCTTGGCAATAAAACAAGAGGAAATAGCCTGAAGTTACACCAGGAGAGGTTTAGATTGGGTATTAGGAAAAATTCCTGCCCTGAAAGGGTTGTCAAGCATTGGAACAGGCTGTCCAGGGAAATTGTGAAGTCACCATCCCTGGACATATTTAAAAGCCATGTAGGTGAGGCACTTTAGGACATGGTTTAGTGGTGGACTTGGCAGCGCTGGGTTATTAGCTGGACTTGATGATCTTAGAGGTCTTTTCCAACCTAAATATCTCCCTGGTTCTATGATTCATGCCTACAAGGCAGAGCATCACCTCATGTCCCAGGCAGCTGGCACTTTTGCCTATTGGTTTGCGTGTAGCAGTGGAGACACGTGGCCTTGTCCACCCATCTTCTGGGCAGCGTCATCATCTGCAGACTGTTCTTGAGGCAGCCTCTGAATGATCACTGTAAGGAAATCTGAAGAAACTGGTGTCCCTGGGGAACAGGTTAAGAAAGAAATTTGCATAACCCGTATGGTTTATCTCCCTTTTTCAATGTGAAGGGATTTTTTTAAATCACGTCTGCTGATGTTTTTGCCTTGTTAACAATGTTACTTAACTCAGAGCTCAGGTTATTATTAGCAATTTTATATTCTGCTTTTGGTAGATTTCTTGACTGTTATTATTAGCATTTTCATTTCAAAATCCTTTGAGATAATCTGAAATGCAGGGAAAGGCATCTGGCATTTCCTTATATCCCTTGAGGAAGGTTTTGGACTGCTCATTTATGTTTTAATTGCTATTTTAGAGCTGTATATTTCTAGATGTCTTCTTGCGGACCTATTCCCCTACCATGAAGTCATTCTTATAGGCAATCCAGACATGGTGATCTGGCACAAACCAGGTCTGCTCAAATATTTATTACTGTGATTAACAGATGGAGAAATAGCACAGGCTATTTATCTATATGCAAAGCCTTAATATCTAAACAGGCTTTTCCAGGAGCAGTGACACTAAGAAGGGCTGGTTCCTGGAGGAAGCTCCTTCACAGTCAGTTCAGTGGAGTGACTCCTAGAGGAATGACATGGATTTCCACCAAGCTCTTCCTATGTGTACCTGATGGTGTGTCTGGGGACACAAGGAATTTGTCCGCATGGAGAAATGTCTTAAAAGCATTAGTTTTTGGATCGTAAAACGGGCCAGCCAGTGGAATAAAGATCTGACGTACCAGTTCGTTACTAATTGTTTTTCAAGGTATCATTTTGAATCAACATCAAAGGTTTTTGGATGGTATTCCATGTATTTTAGATCCATCTATTCCCAGTGCTCCAGGAATTGTTCCTGTGGATTGAGCCTCCATTTTTTCATAAAATGACAGATTTTTTTCCCTCTGAGGTGGAGCCTCTCCTTTCCCAGCTGTCTTTCTGACAGTGAAACAAATACCAGAAGAAATCCTGATTTTCTTTCTCCAGAGATGTCCAGACCATTGAAAACAGGTCAAATGCTCTCCACTCACTTAATTTCATTTCATTTTTCCAATTTCATTACTTTTTACGCCTACTCCTTAAATGACTTCTGCTGGTTCCACTGGCTCCAAAGAGCCAGTGAGAAATGAAGCTATGTGGCAGCCCTGGTGCACTTCAGTGGAACTATGAAATGGCTTCAGGACTGAAATAGCAGCAGCTGTTTCAGATCAGGAGCTTTATTAGCTGAGGAAGTGGAGGGATTTATTTTGTGCCTTCACAGCAGCTCCAACAAGTTTGGATTTCCAGTCTAAGACTTTTCAGAACTGATAGAACAACTAAACCCCAACTCTGCAGCATCTTTATCCACCAGCAAAATGTCCAGACTCTGATCACAAAGAAACACTTAGCCTTGTAGAAATACTGTCAGGAAAAATGTATGTCTGAGAGATGTGTTTGGCATCAATGAACTGAGCTTGATTGCGTTGATATATGAAAGTTAAGCGTTTGTCCAGAAAGGTGACAGTAGCTTTATTTGTCAGCTAGATATAAAACCCCAAAGATGTGCCATTTTGTAGACATGGATAATTATGAATTGTGGGGAGGCTGAACAGAATTACTATTTTTCAAATGACCAAGTGGAAGGTTAAATTATTGGGGCTTTAAAATAAGAAAGCAGAAGGATTTATGATTCAATGTATCTTTTGTAAAATAATAGCAAATACTAGAAAAAATGACAGCTTCATATGTCAACCACAGTAGTTTAGAATGCTTGGAAATGGGTATGCATTCGTCAGGGAACAGGACCTAAAAGATGGGATGAGGTCTAAACACAGTTTGTTGAACTTCTCCCCTAGGTGATGTTCCTGGGTGCTCCTCCAGCTGCTTCCTGCCAGGCACCTTCAAGCCAACAGAACTGCCCTGGATTGAGAACCCAGAAGGATCCATCCCTTGGTCCTTGTGTAGCTGCCCCTGCAGGGGAATCAACATGAGAGGAGATGCAGGTGTCTGCAGGTGCGTGGTGGCACTATCCTTTTGCTTCCAGAGGCTTCCAGAGGTTTGGGACTGGCAGAAACAGGACAGGACTTACAGAGACCTCTGCTCTTGGGGAATGGTGGCTGCAGGGCTGGTGGGCCTCCACATACCAGCTGAGCCCCTGGAGACACTGTGAACTGTCATGGGAGCTCAGAGAACAGGTCAGCTGGAGATTCTTGCCTACGTGCTGAACCACCTGGCTGACTCCCTGTGCTTGGGAAACAGATAATTCCCTCCATAGCAGCCCAGACAGTGCTGAGTTTTGGGTTTGTGAGGAGGAGAGTGCTGATAACACACCAGCGTTTTGGCTGTTGCTGAGAAGCACTTTCACTTTTTCTTTTTGCCCTTGCAACTATTTGCAAAATTTCGCAAGGGCTTGCAAAAAACCCTTTTGCACTGGCAAATTTTTCTTTTCCCCAGTCTGCCCCACCAGCAAGTAGGCTGGAGGTTGGCAAGAAGCTGGGAGGGAGCACAGCCAGGACAGCTGAGCCAGGCTGGCCAAAGGGTTATTTCCTGCCTTACAGCAACACATGCTGCAGTAACAGCTCAAGGGAAGGGGAAGGAAGGGGTGACATTGGTGGTTACGGCATGTGTCTCCTCAATTAACCTTTGCATGTGCTGAAGCCCTGCTTTCCAGGAGGTGGAAAAACATCAGTTGCTGAAGGGATAAAGTGAGCAAATTCATCTTTTTGCTTTACTTTAGTGTGCAGTTTTTGCTTTACCTACCAACGCACCTTTATCTGGATGCATTCCTCCTGTCTTCTTCCCATCATGAGGGAGAGGCGAGACCCAGCAGGTGTGTAGGCTGCTGGCTAAGGTCAACCACCACAACCCCACCCCCTGACCTTGGGGACAATTTCAGTGAGGATGGTCAGGAATTGTCTCTCAAAAGCAAAATTTGGGCAATAGGTGATTCCTGCTGTATTTCACCAGAACTAGCAACCTTTTCTTGGAAGTTCTCCTCAAGGAGAACACAAATGACACTGAAGACAAACTGCTACATGTTGTTCTTTTTTCTTCTTTTCTTTATAGTTACATTTTCAGAATAAAAGATAATTGACCACCAAAACTCTTCTTGCCTTCTAAGGTGGTCATTCCCAGCTGCTCCAGTGCTGTAGGACACGGGGCACTGTTGAAGGCACCTGAGGTCCACGTGCTGCAGCATGGTCTGGTGACAAGATTTGCATACACCACACTATAATACCATTTCCCAGTGATCATGCCAGCCATGTGTGAACCTCTTTGGTATAAGAACTATCTGGATATTATGTTCATGCCTAATTTCCAGCTCACGAATATGCTGAATAATCTCTGTATTCAAAGAAAATGCCACAAGAACTAAGTGATCACATCAAGAAAATCCAAACAGTTGTTGTCTGAGGCTCTGTGGAATAGGTTAGATAGAAAACAAAAGAAGACGGTCTGACATCCAAGCAGGTATTTAAAATCTGTGCAGTGAATTATACCCCAGAGTGCCTGTTTCTTGCCTTTAGTTATAAAGGTGTCAGACAAGTCCTTCAGAGACAGATGCCATATTGCAATCCCCTAAATCAGATGAGGTGTCTGACCACTGATTTGCAGACAGTCATTCAACGGGGTATAAGCATCTGGATGACTTTCTTCTTAACCTATGTTCACCCTGTGTCNAAATGAAAAATGAAACAAAGAGCAGAACTGGCACTTGAGAGAGAGAAGAAAGATGCTCGGGAGAAAGAAGCTCAGTAAATTAACCAATATATGCTTCAGAGAAATCCTTTCAGTAGGCTCAGAGAATCTGTCTGCATTAAAGTTTCATGGTGAAGACTCAGAGGGATTTTCAATATTTAAAAAGTGTTTTTGAAGGTAGCCAAGGGGAGATGCACTGGTAACTCTTGAAAGGCTAATGCATTAAATTTTACTATGTCTTCAATTAGCATGGGACAGTGTCTAACCCTAGGTTACTTTAAGAGAGCACTCATGTCTTGCTGTGCTCCCTCCTCTCATTAAAATGTCCCTGTTTGGGGTGTCTTGCATTCTCTGCTTTTCACTCTGGTGATCACTGCTGAAGATGAGAAAGATGCCAGGAGGGTTGAAGGCAGAAGCTGGGAATTGTGGGGCTGCAAACAGTCAGAAGTGGAAGGACAAGGTCAAGACAACGGGTTTCACCATGAGGCCCCTGGCATGAAGAAGGAACACCAGTTTCATTTGGGCAGACAGGAGCGATAGATGCCATCCTGGTGACTGCAAGGTGGCAGCTTCCACTGACCGGGCAAGGGATATGAAGTCCCTAGGCGGGAGCTGTTTGTCCTTCCTTGAACTAGTGTCTAATGAAGGGAGGTGAAAGCCCAAAGGGAAAATAACTCATCTGCACAGAAGCCCTTACAGTCAGGATCATCCCACTTTTGTCATGTGCCAATGTGTGGGTCTGAGAAAGGAGTGAATGCCCTGAAGCCGAGGAGGAGGAGAATGGCAGAGGGGCAGGTTTCCGTGTGGAGGAGCATACCCCCTCCCGAAACAAACCCTGGCTCCTCACCCTTGGTTTGGTAGCAGCTGTCAAGCTCTCTGCTTACTGCACTCAAAAGTACCAGACCAGCAAACCAACCGCTTGAAAATGGTAAGATAAGGTAGTTTAGTCTCATGTCACGCTCTGCCTTCTAATCCTCAGCGTTCAGGGATGCTGTACGCAGCCTCCGCTCGCATCCCCGTGGCACGCTCCAGGACCCT
>VYXC01009631.1:1150407-1166086 GCA_013397175.1 Platysteira castanea | reverse complement strand
CTCAGCGTTCAGGGATGCTGTACGCTGTACACAGCCTCCGCTCGCATCCCCGTGGCACGCTCCAGGACCCTCCCAGGGGTTCTGGCGCTGCGGAGCCGAGCGGGCGCGCTCCCGGGCGGGAGCGGTGCCCGGTGCCGAGCGGCGGTGCCGGGCCCAGCGCTGCCCGGCGGGTGGCAGCACCGAACCGCGGCCAGGCGCAGCTCCCGGCAGCGCTGGATGCTGCCGGAGGTGATCCCTTCCCTGCCCCGTTGACAACGCTTGCATTTCTCTTGTGCCACCCTGAAGAGCAGTGACTGAACAGCTTTCTTGAAATAACACTGTATATATATATCACGGTCCTGGTCTGAGCAGCGCGTCTCTCTCCTGCTGCCTCACATCAGGGACTGCTGCTTTGCAAAGCATTCTGTACAAGCACCAGGCTGAAGAAGTTTTTATGTTGACTAGCACTCGCATGAGTTATCCCCTTTTTTTGAATTAAAGACTTCGGTCCAAGGTTAAGACAGCTATGTTCAGACACCCACTTGCACACTGAGCGTGTGGTAGGTACACCTACCATACCAGGGATCCTGTCAGTGCAGCCCACTGTGCTCAGCCAGAGATTCTTAGGGCTAGCCTGGTAGCCTTGGGGTTGGCAGCACTGCTCCCCTGACCACAGCGCTGCCTCTAAGGGGAGCCTAGAGGCAGGGCTTGCATGTGGCAACAGATAGGCGGGCCGCTAAATTTAGGGAGTTTCGTTGAAAATTGAACTGCTCCTCCCATGTAGTTGCTTTGGAACAAAGTTATCTCATCCCCTCCCGTCCAGGCAAGGGCAGGGATGTAGCACAAGATGCTCCCACTGAGTTGGCATCAAACCAAAGGTAGGCACTACTCAGTTACTTTCTCAATAAATTTAGAAAATAAGCTGTTATTTGGATTCAGCCCCAAACTCCACCTGCCTCCTGCCTCTAGCAGATATTGTCAATGGTGGATGCAGTGGGAAGACTAAGGATGGACAAGTGTCTGCAATACCCTCTCACCAAATATGATCCAGTGCTTGCCTGCAAAATTTTGAAATTAAAAAAAATCATACAAAACTTGAACTGAGACAGCAAAGTGCATTGAATGAGTTTCAAAACTCTTTTCATCATAAGCCTTCTGCTGTGTCACAGTGATCAAGCTGAAACCTGTTCTCCTTTGCATGACTTTTTTGATGTGAAATTCTTTCCTTTTGATATATGTGAAAGCAGTTTTGGGGTATTTAAGATCCCTCGCCCCACCAAAGAAACAAGCAGTGGCAGGCATCCTTCCGAACCAAGCAGCACATGGTAAGGTTCTGCTGAGAGAAGACTCACTTCCCCTGTGTTTCCTAAGCCATGTGTGGATGCCAGCGATACAGGGACAGAATGAAATGACCCAAGAAACTGGTCATTATGAGGGAAGGACAGTCTGCAACGCTCTCTTCCAGCTCTTCTTATTCATGGCTGAGCCCACCCTGTGCTGTCCCCATGGGGCTGTGGCACATTTGGCTCGTGGATGACAAAAACAATGGGGCCTTTGGGCTCTTTCCTGCTGCAAAGCTCAGCAGAGACACAAAGAAACCTCAGCCAAAGTCTGGGAACTTCAGTTCCCAAATGACTAATGTTGTTTCAAAGTAGAAGCCAAGAAAGGATAACACAAAATTATTTGCTGTCTGCCCCAACAGCAGGGCAGGGCTATCTTTTCTCTCTGATAAACTGAATGGTTTTGACCCACATTGTAACCTCTGGTTTGAATTTAGAGATAAGTATTGTCATGTCAGCCTTGTGCCAAGGCTCAGAAGCGCCCTGTGGCAGCAATGAAGCAGTGTTCCACAGGGCTGCATGGGCCAGAGGAGGCTGCAGGGTCTGGGCGGCGTGGTCAGACAGACACTCCCCTCCATTCCATGGTTGGAGGATCCCCGCAGCAGGGACAGTATACATTCTAATGAAGCTGCATTGCCAGTGGCAGGAATAGAGCTAATTCCAGGTACTCTGGAGTTTACAGCTCAAGAGTGGATTTAATTATCACTTTACTGGCTTTAAGTGAGCTGTAAGACTAATCTAAATTTAACAGGGCCGGTAGCTGCTTTACAAGCTTCCTCAACAGGCAAGTGTAAAATTAGGGCTATACCAATAGATAAAGGGAGAAAACTAAAGCCGTTGATGGCCATAGATTTCCCAGTTGATATCTTTATACTCTGCTATAAAAGCCTATCTTCATTTAAACAAAGTGAAAATTGTTGACATCTCTTTCAAATGCTAATCATTAGGAAGAAACTTGAACTAAATATAGTTAGAATTAAATCATGTGCACCTTTCATTGAGTAGTAACAACACTCTGTATTTTCTGCTATTTATGTTTCCAGATAGTCTGTGCGTTAGCTTGGGATCAAATGTTGGAGCCCCTCCAGTTGCTGCATGAGTGCGACTCTGAGCATTGACGGCGCCATTTGGGGGACCCAGAGATGCATCTGGGAGCTTGTTCTACAGCAGATTTTGAAAAATTCAATGCTTTGCTTGGCCACAAGTGCTCCACCCGGAGCCAGGACAGCCCAGGCCTTGCACCTGGCGCAGTGGAACTGCCCGGATGTGGCGGCAGAACTTTGTGTGCCATAAAGGAGTGAACTTTGGCAAAACTCTGTCCTTGGACTTTTAAGCACCTGCACCTGCTGACCTGCTGAAGAGGATTTTCCAGGTCACGGTGCCCTGGAACAAGCCAGGCACCTTGCTCTGCTGGAGGGTTTCTCCAGGCTTTGGGAGACAGCTCTGAACAGTGAGAGGCCATCCCCAGCTTGGAAAAATCCTTCTCCTGCCCTGCTGACCTGCCCTACAGGATATCCTTTCCCTTCCTGCCCAATGGAACAGGAGTCAGGGCCTCTAATTGTGATCAAAATCCCCGGCAGGCAGCAGGAAGGAATGAGCTGACCACACCAGACCTGGGACACCTGCATGGTCATCTCTGTGTTTTGCTCACACAGGTTTCTCTTTCCCGGTAATTTCTTTGCCGGACAGGACTCACTGTATGTTACCCATGGGATCCATCAGAATCATAGAGTCCAACTCCTGGCTCTGCACAGCACCATCCCCAGGAGTCACACCATATGTCTGAGAGCATTGTCCAAACGCTTCTTGAACTCTGTCAGGCTGGTGCACTGACCACTTCCCTGGGGAGCCTGTTCCAGGGCCCAACCACCCTCTGGGTGAAGAACCTTTTTCTAATATCCAGCCTAGACTTCTCCTGACTCAACTTCAGGCAGTTTTCTCAAGTCCTGTCACTGCTCATGGGAGTGAGGAACTTGGTACCTGCCCTTCCTCTTCCCCTCACGAGGAAGTTGTAGCTGCAGTGAGGTCTCCCCTCAGTCTCCTCCAGGCTGAACAGACCGAGTGACCTCAGCAGCTCCTCATGCAGCTTCCCCTCCAGACCCTTCACCATCCTCATTGCCCTCCTTTGGACACCCTCTTTTCATGCTGTGGTGTCCAAAACTGCACACAGGACTCAAGGTGATGCTGCACCAGTTCTTCATTCATAGTCTTTTATAAGAATAGCTAGGCCTAGCACAGAGCAAACCCAAACTAATCCATGCTTTTCTTCCCGCCATTCCTTTATCCCATAGCACTGCTACTCATTGTACTCTCCTTACCACTTCTTCCCTTTTGTAGGATTTAGGGATCACCCCTGGACCACCAGGGCTGTTTATCTACAGGGCCAACACAGAAAAGAGATGCTGGTGTTGCCCTAGGTCTTTCCAGATGGGCAAACTTTGTCCATCTCAAGGATTTCAAAGTGTTGAGATGGAATTTTTCCTCTCAGTTATCTGAGAGCTGAAAAGGTAAGCACAGCCCAGGCTGGAGAAACAGTCTCTGGGTGAACTCCGTGCTATCTGTCTATTTGCATTACTGAGAAGTACTTCTTATCTTTTGGACTTTCAAACCAAAGAGTTTAAAGAAATACGGGAGTGAAATTATAGCTGCTGATGATTAAAGCACTATATTTAGGCTTAACTGTAACTTAAACGCCAGATTACAAACTCTGAAATATTTTTTACACAAACTCTCCCCCCTCATAAACTGTGAGCTAAAGTAGTCAATTTGTTCCATTGATTTCAGCCAAGTGCAGCACAATTCTGGTTTTATGTTAATCCCAAGAGACAGCCTCGAAACTTGAATTAACTAGGAAAATACAGCCAGTCAGAAAAAACAGCCTGCTGAGACCCTTGTTAGGAGAAGCCTAACAGCATTCAGATTGTTAGGGGGCTGCTGTTGGGTTTTTTCCAGGAGGACTCCACAAGATCTCAGTCATGTAAGACCCACCACTTAAAGTGAAGTGCCTGAGTAGGTATCTGGCTTTGAAGGAATTTAATCCTGGGTCGCAGGTAAATATCCTGGGTAAAACAAAATGGGTAAAGCACTGCTGAGCCAGCTGACCTTGGGGAAGACAGATAGTGTGGTTATCTGAACTTCAGTTATCTAAAGTCTCCTCTTGTTTGAGGCGGGATTATATTGTCCACCTCATCCCAAGAGAGGGGATTCTGTGTGCCCTGATCAACTCAAGGTGCATGACCCAGCATTCATGTCTTGGGAAGGCAAATGTCCTTACCCTGGAAAGAAAAGTAGTTTGGAAACTAAAAGGCCATATGATTCAGGCTGTACAGCTCATATGCAGTTGTAAAGAGGAAATGCACACAGAGAAAAGAAAGATGGAATAATTTTGAGGAGAGGCTGAGGGACAGTGGTGGGCAGAACAGACACTGTGAGAAACAGAGGTGCCTTAGGGCAGAGGCGTCTTAGCTCAGGCAGAGCAAGTGGGGGAAAGTTACGTCCCCAGCAGCCACTGCACCAGGGGAGGATGTGCAAAGCCTCCTGCAGGCTGAGCGGCTCCAGTTACTACACTGGAATCTCGTACATGGTCTTGCTAAGCTACAGGTTCCCCATACAGGCTGTTCACCTCCTCCCCATGCCCAGTCCAGTCACAGTCCTCACTAGGAAACCAGAGGTGGAAAAAAGTCCATCTTCCCTGTCTAATAAATTCAGGAAAAATAAAAACTGATGACTTAAGACGGAATTCCCAGGGTTTCCAAAACAGCAGTGTACCTTCACCTGTATGCCTGATGATCTTTTGTGTTGTTACGAAGAGCTGTATAAAAAAAAAAGGCCAAACCAAAACTCTGAAGAACACTGGGGAATTATTTCTAATCCCTTTTTGCTCGACAAAACAAATTCCCTGGAAAACCATTTTACACAAACCACAGTGAAAGAAACTATATGGTGTATTTACAATTAATTTTCAGCTTATGAAATCACCTCATGAACAAAATGTGTGTCTAAGTAGTATGAGAGTCAAGAAGGGAGAAAAGAACACTAATGAGGAGAGAGCAGATTTTTTATAGTGTCTGCTGGTAGTCTTTCATTCTCCGAACAGCAGGAGGAAATTAATGATATTGTCACAACAACATTAATGATGCTGTAAAATCATAAGGACAAAGAGAGCCAGGATTTGATAAAAGTGAGATTTACAGCTGCATCAGTCAATTTAATTATCTTTTACTAGGCTTAAACTGAGCAGTAAGACTAATCTCCATTTAACATGTTTTACAGGGTCTGCAGGCGCTTTACAATCTTCCTCCATTCAGAAGTGTCAAATTATGGCAATATTGATAAAAGAGTGGTGTGAATGGTTGTCTAGTCAATCCCCAAACCAGTTAGTATCTTTCTTTACTGCATTGTAAAAGCCAATTACTCTGAAGTTTTGGAGTGAAATTTGTGAAGAGTAATCCGAGTTGATAATGTTTAGAAAACAAATTCAAAGAAGATAAAGATCCATGTCCACCTGCCTGCGTTCGCTATAAAAGACGGTGCTGCTGCCTCTGTGCTGGCTCTGCTGCCGTCTTCCTGCCCTGCCAGCCCCACCATGGGGCTGCTTCCCTTTGGGAATCAACCTCTCCCCAGAAATCAACTTTTACAATTCTTGGAGGAGAAGCAGAGCCCAGCAATGTCAGGGCTCAGCAGCCCTGGCAGCACAGGCTGCTCTGCAGCCCGGGACGCTGGCGTCCCACAGTCTGTGGGGAGCAGGGGCTCTCCCCAGCATCACTTTCCATCCGGCCTCTGGGGGTGGCCAGGTGCAGGGGCTGGCGGTGGCCCCATCAGCTCTCATCCGCTGGTGACCCTTCTTGTGTGAGGATGGCCACTGCCAAATCCCGTGCAGACTCTTACCTCCACTTCCCTCAGCAGCAAAAAGCACGAGGATTAAGTAATTATTTTGAAGCCAAATGATTACTGATGTTAAAATTTATGATTAACACTGTCTGAGGATGAGTTGTGAGCAACATGAAATGTTTCAAACAAGTTGTTTTGCTTCTTTTTAATTTTTTCAGCCCCTTTCTTAGCCACAAGCAGCTGCTTCTACACATTCTGTTTCTTGATGTTGTATTACTGGACCTGTGTAGTACAACACAGTATTTGTTCTTACTAAGTCCAGCAAAACCATGATAGATTGTTTGTATATTACTTTTCCATGTGTGCTTTTTAAAAACCAAGTCCCTCAGGTACTTCAGTTCCCTAGGCTTGATTTTTTGCTCTCCATAATTTTGTGGAGTTACTCTTCTTCCACAAATAGAGGAGTAAAGCCAATTATCTCCACTTGATGAGCTACTTCATGGCCACTGAGCCTTACCTTTTTACGGAAGTATCTTCCTTCGAGCTGTAGAGAAGCAAGCTTCTGGCATCAGGGACAGAAGAAAAATGCTTAAACTGGCACCTCTTTTAGACTTTGATTTTCAGTGAGATTGAAGAAAATGTAACTCTCAAACCAGACAGCAGCTCCCAGCAAATTGCATGTTTCAAGCCTGGGAGAATCCCTTGTTTAGCCAACTGTTGTCTGACACAGCAGAATGAGAAAATCTAAATCTTCCCTGGTGAGTTCAGACTGTCTTTCCCTGCTCTCCAAGAAGAGGAACACCAGCCCCTCTCAGGCCAGGTGTGTCTGGCAGTGAAGAATCCGATTTAATGCAGGCTCTGGCTCTGAGCACTTGGTTACTGGAATTTCGATCCCACTTCACCTGTCTTTATTTTGTACTCTTGCCTGTATTTAAGTGCTGTGGGCAAGTCAGTTCTTTGACCCATCTCTTCTGCCAGTCCAAATGGCTCTGAAGGCAATTTCTGTGATAGTTTAGTCTTACCAAGCCCTATTATTGAACATTTTTTGAGTCAGGAGTCAGGCTTCCTGGAAAACAGACTTCATGGCACAGGCATGCCCTGTGTCATTCAAAGACAGTTGTTCTGCTCCTGCTCTTAAAAAAATCAACAAACACAGAATGACTGAGCCCAGTGTTTCCATAGTATCTTATTTTTAGCTATCTCAAAAAGTTTTTTGACTAATAATGAAATAATCCCCTGACAAGAAACTAAAAATACTTCTTTTCCCAGGCTTGGAAAAGAGAGATACATTTTTTGACAATTACCTAGAAAGTTTACAGCAAAAAATAGTAGCAGCAGTCAACTCTTAGAACCTGCACTTCTGTTTGAAACGCACTGCAGTCCTGCCTTGTCACCTGTGCTTTCTTTAGCTTGCTAGCACATCTGACACCCTAAATCAGGCAGGTGTAATGTGCTTCTGACCATGCTGAGTGGCCCTCTCACCTTGCAGCCTCTAGGTCCTGGGACCACAGTGCCCAGCTGTGGCTGACCGTGCTCCTGGTGCAGGAGCCTAGGAAAGACATCTCTTGTAGGACAAGCACTACCTCAAACCCTGGCTCAGACCAATCCCAGGACCCTCCCAGGGGTATGGCTGTTAAAAAGTGAGAAGCGCCAAACTCGGATGCTTTGTGTGCGACAGGCTTGGCTGGCCTCTGTCATGCAGCCCATGTTCCCAGTTGCTGCATCCTCTGATCTCAGCTGGTGGTCAGCAGATCCCATCCTGAAGGACTGCAGATGGAAGTGAGACAGAGCTCTGCCACATCTGGCGGGAGGCCTTATGCACCAGAGCTTTAAAACGACTGGGAAGTTGGCAGTGCGTGGTGGTTCCTGTCATCCTGACCAATGATCCCCTCAAGGTCCCTCTGTTCAGGGACTCTTGGAAGAAAGGTTTTCAGTCAAAGTGGTGGCTCGCCTTATGGTGAGACACGGGGCTAAACTCTACTGCCCGTTTCATGGAATTTCCACTAAGCCTAGGGGAAGGGGTGTAGAAATGGGCAGGAATTTTGTCCAAACAAGGTCTTCAGGACTGAGCCTCTGTTAATAAATCCTGCAACGTGTTTGTTCATGCAGGAAACAGGGAAAGAAGTCAGTTCAGGATTCTTATCCATCCAATCTTATCAGAGTGGTAAATCTGGTCTTTGATCTTTTGTCAATAACACACAAAGTTGGAGGCAGCTGCCACCACCCAGCTCAGCCATGCAGTCATCAGGGTCTCATAAAACATTTATGAAACCTGTCATAAACTGGCCTGATAAGGAACAGGACATCAGGTTTCAGGAGTCAGCAGCTTCTTGGGAAGACCGTCCCTCTAACTCCAAAGCCCCTTTGTTTAGATAGCAAACACAAGCCACTGATTGCACCCTGCCATAAATGCTGGGAGCAGGGGATTTTCACCAGCCTTGCTGCCTGCTGAATTTTAGTGGCTGGTACTGGCCTTCATCATTTGCCTTTCCCACTTGCCAGTCCTAGGGGAGGAGGGAGAAGAAGGGAGGGGGAGAGGAACTGAATGAAATTATAACTGAGGAAGGGAAAAATAGAAGAAAGTTTTAACTGAAATAATGAAACCCACATTCTGTTCCCACCTTCCCCAGTTACTGCAACTATGACTCATGTCACAGTCTCTGCCTCTTCCTTACTTTCTTTATAGGAAACTCAAATTGATCTGCCTTGTATCTTCTCTGTGCATATGCGCTCTTCAACATTTTTTTCCAGAAGACTAAGTCCCTAACAGAAAATAAGGTACCTCCAGTGTCCCCTCCGAGACACCTAAACCTCAAGAACATGCTTCAATGCTGTGCAGTGATTTCTGCTTCCTTCAGCAGCACGGAGCCCCTCTCAGCAGCACAGTGTCCACATCAGCTCCACGATCTTCCTGAGCTAGAAGTTAAGGAGCTGTGCCACACAGGTGACTATTCAATCTCTCATTGGGATATTTCTTGTTCTTTGAAACAATTTTGGCCTAGGAGATGCAGTTGGAAAAGGAAACTGCTGCTAGGATCACGTATCACAGTCTTGTTATTTACACAGAGGATTCAAACCCTTGATTTTCTGAAAGCACAAGAAGGTCAGTGTCAAAATACAGCCTATGTTTGCAACTCAAAGCCCTGGTTAGCACCAAGATCAAATCCTTCTGCCATGAGGCCACAATTTTCATGCATATTCTGCCATCTTTGATTGTGGTTTTGGTTTTTTTTTTTTTTTTTTTTTTTTTTTTTTTTTTTTTTTTTTTTTTTTTTTGTAAAGACACAAAATGGAACATGAAACAATATTTGAAACTTAGAATCACAAAATAATATCTCATAAATCACCTGGATTATGTTTTCTTTTTATTTGCTTGTGTATTTGTGGTGATATATTCACAATGTTAAGATACAGACAATGGTTTTTTTCTGGTGCCTGACTTCACAGAAAGCTTAATTATTTCTTGAAAGTATTTTAAATCATGCAAACTATACAGTACCATAACAAGATTTATTTACAGCTATATATTTATTTTATAATCTCCATGAGATAAGCAGCTGTTACATTTAATTTGTATTACTGTATTATTTACTAATCAAACTACTTAGGAGTTTAGTGGTGCAATCACAACTTCTCTACCTGTTAATTTAGTCCTGTTTCAGTCACTAATAATAACAATTGTTCAGTACTGACAAGAACTTGGTGTCGGAACAGTTCCAAATAGAGATAGATACAAAGATGCCTTAATTGGGTGTGTGTTATCGGTTGCTTATAGTAATAAAGCACTAATTCAACACTGGTGTATAACCACAAAACAGCAGTAATAAATTTCAGATTTGGTAATAAAATACTACAACATAGCTTGATTAGGTGATAAAATAGCAGTTACGTTTTAGAAATATATCAAAAATACAAAATGCTTGTTATCCTGAGCATTTCTTTGTGGGCAGCCTTTTGGCTAAAGGTTCCAGGGCTCCCAGGGAGCTCTTTGTATTTTCCTGTCAGGAGGGTGACTGAGTGAATCAATGGATTGCCTTGGGTAGCCTGTGCCCCAGGCCATCTAGGCAACCCAGTTCTCTTCCTCGCTTGGTTGCAAGCAAACACAGGACAGAAGAATCTCTACTTGCTGCAGTCAAATGCAATTAGTCAGTTGATTGATCAACTACCATCACTTTTTGGTACTTCTTAATTGTGTGAACTTGCACTGCTTCTGTTTCAGGTTATGTTATTCTACAGAAATATGAAGGTGTTTGAAGTGTTTGCATATCATGTAATGCCACTCAGAGGAATACAGGCAATGCACTTGCTCTATTGTGTGGCAGTTTATGGAAAATGCAACACCATGAGTGGCATTTTGTGCACACTGGTGCAAAGTCAGTGCCCAAACCCTGTGTGGGTGGCCTTTTAGTGAGCCTCAGCACTCTGAAGGTGACTGTAAGTCATGAAATTGCGGTTCCAAGGCCTGCTCTTGGATTTGAAAGAAGAATTTGAATCAGCTAAAGTAATGAGAAGGACAGGAACCTCCTGCTCCCAACTACACAACCCCAAGCCACGGACCTCCACAGGGGAGATAATTAGGATGTGGGACCACAATGTCACATTAAAATACCTGCATGAAAAATTCTGTGTACCTGAGTGACAACACATGCACCAAGATCTGCACACTGAGCAAGATGTTTGGGAAACTTAATTGAAACAGGTACAGATCTTGGAGTGGTCATGCCTGTAGCTTGTCTTCTGACCACAAAACCTTTTCTCTTCTGAGACAAAAGGTGGTGCTGACAGTGCCAGGTCTGCAGAGACGCCCTGAGGGCTGCACCCTACACCAGGCACGAGAGGCATCCTGCACGAGCCTGCACAGCCACAGCACGGCTGTCTACTGCACCATGACTTGGGACTTCTGGAAAATGGAAGTCCTGTGTGACTAAGGGTTTATATGGGTTTATTTATAAATCAAAGGACTGGACACTACTGTCTGTTCCTCATTTCTCTGTTCTTTTCAGCTCTTCTCTCCATCCCCATTCTAAGAAAACTGCTACCAAAGTTAACCCTTATGCTTTCCTCTGTTTCTTTTACTCTCTTTCTAACTTTTGCACTTTTACACTTCTCATTTGTGTTCTTCTGCACTGTACACTCCGCTGATAAAAGTTATCAGTTGCATCATTGCCTCCTCACAGATCTGTATCAAGGGAAGAGTGAACCTGCTTCCCCCACACCCTCAGATGTCCAGCACAGTGTAATCATCTTCTAGCCTTCAGGAAGACCCCAAAACCACAATCCATAGAGAGTGCATGGCAGTCACTGCCTTTGGTGCACACTAACACCCTTGTCCCACTCATCAAGAAGCTTGCTCTTCAAGATCTAAAGACAGCTCCAGGGACAACTGGGGCAAGGTTTTGTACCCTGTGTGTCCCCACTGGACACATGCTGCCTTTTCTTAGGCACTAGAGAAACTACAGAGCAGAGAACTGCTGGAAGTGAGCTTTGTTCTTGTATTCATAAAACAACTCCTAATTCCCCATAACTCTTCTTTCCTGGGCACACGGTGCCTTTACATCTTACTGACCACACAAAAATAGCCCTTTGCTGAACATTTGTATTTTATACCTTAAAGATTACTGCCTGTGATGTACTTGGTAAAATGGAACAGAACTACAAGTGAATTACGATCTTTATCCCTAAAGAGTAAAATTTGCTTACTGCAAACTTCTGAGTAAGGTTGAAGAAAATTACAGATACACACAACCAAAGTAGTTCAGTCCCCAAAATTTCAAAGGTTTTTGGGAATATGCACCCAGAGCCCTGGCTGTAACTGATTGAAAGGCTTTTGTCAATAGTATGCAGCCTTCCTTGTCCCAATAGTTTCAAGTTCCTGCACAGAACTGTCATTTCTGCAAAGTGCAGGGATTTGAACTGGCAAGCCAGCAGGAGAGGCTCAAAATTGTAGTGGTCTTCCACACATGCAAAAAAAGAGTCAATACAACTCTTTCCCAGTCCCATGAAAGCCACACCTTTCCATGTTTTGAAGAAAGAAGGATTATATCCTGATTGCAGCACGCTTTTCTGCAAGGGCTCAGCTTCCTGAACCAGAAAAACCCCACTGATCTGTCGCCTATGGCACGTGGCAGGTGCCCTTCCTTTGAATTGGTGCGGGGGATTTTAATGAGTTTCTGGTACTGAAAAGAAGGAACCATTTTCTTCCTTTACGCCCTCTTAGGAACAAACTTCCCTGAGTGACTGCGTGATCATGCGCTTATTGTAGACTCACAGACACATAGGATGGTTTGGTTTGGAAGTCATCTTTGAAGAGTATCTAGTGTATTTTCAGTAGCAAGGCTACTGTGTTTGAATTCCTAATTCCACTTCTTTATGGATTTTTTTAATGTGACACTTTCATGGGATTTGAAGCAGATGCCTACCCTGAGAAATGGGAACCCTACCAACCAGAAACGACACACAGGATTCAACAAGATACTGGCTAATCAAAAGGATTGACAAAATGGTTCTGATTCCTCTTTGTTTTAAATTATCTACAATTTAGGAGAGCATGAATAGAACAACACTTAAATTCTTGAATTGATTCAAGTTTGAATGAATTTCTTGCTGAAGTTCAAGGCTTCAGCAGTTCATAAAAGACTCAGGAAAAGTTTCCAGAGACCTGATTTTTTTTTTTTTTTTTTAATGACTTAAGCAAAGACCTGCGGGAGAAGATCTTTCTGTGTGCGTGAATCTTGTAAGATTTGAGGCTGAGATTTCATGTGCTTGGCACAGTTCGCTGAAGACAGGGCCTCTCCTTGCACCATCCCCTTTCACCTGACTTTTCTTCAGTCCTGAATCCATGTTCTTGCAGATACCGCATCCACACAACCTCATTACCACCCAAGGGAAATTCACCTGGCTGCTTCCTCCTCACCCTGTGTCCCTCGGACTGCCCACTCCCCCTTGGCTGATGGAAGCAGGCGTTGCTCCCTTTTCCCAAGAAGCCGAGAAGCACAAATGTGTGGCTGTGCAAGGCTCCGTATCGCGGAGCTCTGAACCAGGGCCAGCTGGCTGGCTGTCAGCACGCAGTCCAAACACCGGCCAAGGCTGTGCTGGCTGCAATAAACCCCTTCAGGGCTGCAAAACAGGTCAGAGATCTCAAAGAGTACAGCTCTGCTTGGATAATGATTAACAGCATGGCGGCAAAAGTCCCTGAGGCTTTGGCTGGCTCTGTGTGTGTGCAGGCACACATGTGCCTACGTCAATGGGAAAGTTTATCTTTCCTAAGCCCAGAAAACACTTTGCAGGGGCAAAGCCTCTCTCCTGGTGGGCTGTTCACTAAAGCCTTACTGTGGCCCAGTATTCCTGATTGTCTCTGCACTGGCAGAGAATCCCCTGCTGCTGCATTTTAAACCAAGAGCAGAAATAATCACGAGGGACAAGTTTAGTCTTTCTCTAACTTCTGTAATGAACAAATATGGAAGACCATATTCCAGTCCCTGATTCATGGGCATAAATTTGAAGATGGAGACAAATGTAGTTTTCTTTCAGATCCCCTGAGAGAAAAATCTGCAAAACTGACCTGATGAGGCAGAATATAATCATGGGTGTTCTGTTCTGTGCCAGTGAATGTCCTTAAACTCAGTGGTGCTGTTAAATTGCTACTTTCCAAAGCAAAATAACTTTATAATTACCTGTGGATCCAGTGCAAATTTTCAACTTCTTCTTAATTTCTATTTGTTATTTTTCAGAATATTAAATTGTAGGATTTTTCCCATGTTTTAAGAAGTACCTTATCATAATTTTCTTTTAAAACAGGTGTTTAAAAAAAATCCAACTTTACTATGTAAGCAGGTTACTCCTGGAGTATAATCTCGTGTGTGTGTGCATGTATTTATATACCCATGTAATGTATCTATAATGGCATGTAAATATGTTCTGCTGTGACATGGAAAACAGTTTTTACAAAGAATAACACTGATCATACTTTGGTTGAGGGGACCAAGAGGACACAGCAGGGACAATGCTGTTATTCATGATGAGCTCTCTTCTGAAACTTTTTGCAGTGAAATTTCCCAAGCATGATCATAACAGCAAGTCTGCAAGTTACAGCCAACACCTGCTGCCAGCCTAAAGCACCTGAGGCAGCCAGCAAAGGGGCAGCAAGCCCTGCCGAGGCGCAGGGAGCTCTGTAAGGAATGCCAGATTACGTGCATTGTAATCTAAGGCCATTTCCTTCCTTTGTCAGGATCTTGACAGGCAATCAGATTTTAAGTGAGTTTCCTCTATCCCAAGCCAGTGTCAATAGAAAAGCAAATGGATCAAATGTGAATGAAGACCACAAAACTCTGGGTAATAGCAGATAACACTCCTTGACCTTCCCACTCATAAAGTTGCATTACTTCCTCCTCCACAATGAAGATTATTTTTATGTAGTATTTACATTAGTTCATATCGCTACATCCTCAAAACCTTTATTCAACTACATACAGTTCTGCCAGAGCCCAGGTGTGGGTTTGCAAAAGCAGTGGAGCTGTGGCCTTCAATTAACACAGCCACCTCTGGTTGTGCTCTTGTTCATGAGCTCAGGAGAGAGACTGGAAGGCTGCAAGGAAAAAAAATGCCCAGTTCTTAGACAATGATTGCAGGCTTGGGTGGATTCAGCTCTGGAAAAGACCACTTCATTTAGTTTCAGCATGGCAAGCGGGGGGAGCAGAAAAGCAGGTGAACCCAATTTCAGCATCAGAATATTTTATGCACATTGTTAAAGTCTTCTTTTGTATGCATATGAAAGAGGAAGACCAGAGCTGATGGAGCAATCACTGGAATTGAGACTCCAGCTTTCCAGGTGCTTACACTAGCTGATGAAAAACAATGCTTCTGAAAACAAGGGCTGATGTTGGTGTAACACTGCAAGGAAAAGCATGCTTTCCAAACGAATTTCCTTTTATTCTGTGCTTATCTGTTGCAGAAATATCAGGAAATTTCTTTATTCTGCAGAAATAAATTAAACACTGTAAAAGTTTCCCCTTTAGATAACCATTCTACTAGGGACCTGATTTTTTTTTTTTTTTTACTTTGCTGGCTGGTTTATCTCTGAGGAGATAAATGGTTTAATTTTCTTTATGATGTTACTTAGATTATTAATTACATGGGTCACTAAAATATGTAGAGCACTATAAATGGTCATACCCTTTGTCGCAGTCATGCGTTCAGCTCACAGCACCTTTGGGGTATTTGTTATGAAAGGTTAAAATGTTCTGGATTCCCTTATTTTCTTTGCTGAGGCTCAAACAGATGTTTCAAACTCCCTTCATCGACCTCCTCACATTATCCAAGAATAACATGGGGAAAAAATGTAATGCTGCCTTAGAGGCCAGAGAGGCTCTGTTCCGTGTTCACCCATCTGACATCTCTCCTCCAGCCTTCCAGGAAGGTTTGAGAAGAAGCTGCAGGCCCTGATGAACTGTTTCTTTCAGATACTTGCAATTTTCTACTGTGCTATTAAAATATTTCTTCCTGATGGCACCTGGCTGCTATGCCTTCCAAAA
>VYXC01009631.1:1122822-1150388 GCA_013397175.1 Platysteira castanea | reverse complement strand
AAAAAAAGGGCTCTGAGATCTTCCTGAAAGCCAGGTTTTAAATCTTGCAGTATCTGATGCTAGGGAGCTATGAGTAACAGCCTCTTCTTTCCTTCTACAGCACTGCTTGTGTTTTCCTTTGCTGCCTGTATTTCACATTTTCCAGCCTCTTAGCAATGCATTTTCAAGGCAGCAGTGCCTACACTATTGTCACTAAGCCTCAATATTCCTCACATAGAGACACAACCACACAGTTTTGGGTTTAGCTGATCTCAGTGTCATGGTAAAGGAAGAAGCCAAGGAGGAAATCACAGCACACCAAGGTGCCAGAAGGGAGAGAGGCTGGGGACCAAGAACCAGAAACAGTGTCCCTGGCCTGTCTGATTCCTACCAGGTTTCTGTAATGGTGATCTTTTCCTCTGCCTTCCTTAAAGTCAGTCCGCTGGGGCTCTGGGGAAGAGTTTGCCCTGTGAGATGAGGATCCATGTCTGAACAGGTGGTCTTGGGCCTGCAGTCTCACCTGCAGTACTGCTGGGCTCTGCCTAGAGCAGACTTCTGCATCAGGTCGGAAAAGTCGCTCCTATGATGCCAAAAGGTTTTTGCTTTTTATGTATTTTTCATATATTCGTAGCTCTGTATAACTATTATATAGTTATACAGTTTCTTAAGCTAACTCCAGTATTTTGTTAGTCAAACACATTCCCGGAATCCTATTCTAATCTTGCTTCTTCAGTGAACCAAAGCCATGTCACTTTCCCGCGTATTTAGACATAAACAATGTGGGGCTAGAAGCAAGGGGGGAGGCTTCAGCATGGGGCTGAACCTAAAGGGGAGTTTCTTCATTAACCGTACTTCTAACTGGGGATTCTTGTAAACTATTGTAATTTGCTAAACTTATAAAAGTGCCAAAGCCCTATATTACGGGGGCATTCTGCCATGAGTGCATCTGAAGGACCAAACAGTAACTTCTTTTTGTCATTTTAACCTTGTTTGGCTTGTGATTTTAGGGCTGAAAAGGTATCACCCAAAGAAGGCTGTTCTCCCTCTAAAATGCTCAGGTGACCTAGAACTGTATTTTGCACTCTTTTCCCTTCTTACGTACACTGACTACCTGCACAGAGGGCAATACAGACCTCTCCTGGCAAGGTGGAGATGTGGATTGAAATATGTTCAGGTGGAGACTGGACTAAGTTCTCTGCCATCCTTAAGGTGTGTGCTAGCCACAGAGCTGGGCAGAAAAAAACAGGGAAAGTATTACAGGAAAGGGCTGTGAGGGCTTTTTCCGTAGTTCATTAATTCTGGTGTCACCAGCACATGGGGTCTGCAAAACCACCCTGAGGAGCAGAAGTCACCTCTAGCTCTAGGAAGGAAAAAGAGGGTATGATATGTGTCAGTTTTCATAGCCATATGTTTCAGTGACGGACATTAAAGAAGGTCACTGTTCCAAGGACTGTGCTCGGAATCTAGGAAGACCTGATGTTAGGATCCAGGCTGCCACATTATATGAGCAGTGAGACCTAACCCCACATATCTGGAGACTTTTCCATGTATAACCCAGACCCTGCTGTGAATTTAAGACAAACACTTAAATGGTTCACTGACCTGTACCTGCCAGCACAGGCTCTTTGCATTTCACCACACACACCTGGGTACTGCAGAGCAACTTAGCTCTTTGACTTAAGCTGTGCCTTTGCTTGGTTCAAGGGAGATCCAGAAGTGGGGTTTGTTACTCTAAGGATATGTCCAGCCCTTCCCCTGTTAAGGACATCTCCCTCCAGGGATTCAGCAGGCCTTCTCCTGTGTTTAGCACAGAGAATTCTGCATTTGTTATCAGCTATTTGAAGATGTTGTGTCTCTGTAGGCAGGAGAATTTGCTCAGTCTCTGGTGCTGAAGATTTTCCACCTTCCGCACTCTGGTCCCCACTGTGTGTGTTTGCTCTGAACCCACCCCAGTGGGGTACGTACGCCTCCAGAGATTTCCCTTGGGCTTAATGATTGGCACACGTTGGCCTTACTTAGCATTTACACAGTGCTATTGACAAGTGACAAGGCATATTACTTTATGGCTGGGAAGATACGGAGAAAGCTGACAAGGGTGAACAAAGGTACAGAAAGACTTCTGTGTGTGGAGAAAAACAGGTAGAGAGAACTCTTTAGCCCCCGAAAAGACAGGAAGTTATGCTAGCGGGTTATAAATTATAAACAACAGGAAGAAAGTGAAGGAACCACCCATCAGCCTTTTCTAACATGGGAATGACTCACACAAAAACAGCAGGCTGCAATTTCAAGAAAAAGAAAATGAGATTTATTTTTATACAGTGCAGAATTTATGGACATACATAGTGTTTAAATCTGTGATGTTCCCTGTGAGACGATTTATGGATGTAAGGTAAATGTGCATGGCTTCACAGATGTTTTGGACATCCTCAAGGAGGTGAAATCCACTGAGGTGTCGTAGGTCCCTAAGCCACAGATTACTGTGCAATGGAACAGATATTCTGGAAATTCCTCAATATACTTGCTTGATGCTTCTATTTTTTGCCTCGAACCACTTCTGTTGGTTTTCTCCACTAGAGAAGGGCATCAACACTACTTTAACAAGACTAAATAGCCTCCTTCTCTCCTCAGCCACCTGCTGGGGACAGGGTGCTGGGCTGGCATGGTACAGCTGCTCCTATGACCTCACCATCATCCTTGTGCCAGCCTGGTTTAGTGACCAGCAGTGCTCTTCCAAATACTTTGAGAACTGCTCAAGAGCTGGATCAGGTAATTCCCCTCATACTCCAACTGCTGGATTTACACACAACTAATTGCAAATAATCACACACTTGAACAGGGGACTGAGATGCACTCTTGGAGCTGCTCTGCTGCCAAGGGTCTGGCAGTGCTCCTTGAACTCAGGGATGCTGAGGATTGGGAGGAGGAATGCAACCCCATCAACCTCTGCCCTTCCACTTCCTCACCCCAGGAAAACAAAGGGTGTGTTCCTGACTATGCCATTTCATCTTTGACACTCCATCACCTGTTTTTTCTCTTTCTTTCTTTCTTTCTTTCCCATTTTCCCTGAAAGTGAACAAGTCCTTAGAAACCCACCAAAATGTCAGCAACACTGTAGCACTTTGCCCTCAGAGCAACCTCTGAGCACGAAACTCACAGTCATTAAAGCCACTCGAGCCTGGGCCCTGGTCCTGGCTCTACAGTCCCACTGTTTAATACAAGTGATCAGATGTAATCACTGTGGTACCCAAGAAGCACCAGCACAGCTCCCAGAGCAGCTGCACAGCAAACCGTGGCAAACCAGTGTAGCAAAAGCAAGAATGGATGCTCCTGATAAAAATGGGGCTTGTGGCAGCAGCTACAGCTCAGCTGGGGCCATGGAGACTGACTACACCACGGAGAACTTGGCAGGAGGGTGAGAGTCCTAAGAAGGAGGTGATACTTGCTGTGTGCTAGGTGACCAAGAGGATGAAGTCAGAGCACAGATTGCCATAGTAATGCAGTTTAGAAGGCCCTGGCTGCAGTCAGTCCCCCAGCATGACAAAGTGCCTCAGCACAAGTGCTGAATGCTTTGGCTGGACTGTGGTGGGCACAGACATGCTGAGCTGGACAGAGCCCAGACCTTCTCCTTGAAGGGGTAGAACAGCCCCTCAGTGGTAGTATAGGACACAGCCTGGCCTATAAAACAGTTCTCATTCATTCACCTGGGCATCACATCCCAGGAGCAGCAAGACACAGCTGTGGAGCTGCGTTTGCTTCCTTAAGATTTGCCTACTGCTTGCAATACTTGTTGCCCTGGAATTTTGTAAGCCTTCTGGTTTTAACCTTGGAGTCAGATTCTTTTTACACAGATTCATGTAAATAGTAGCCAATGTTTACTTAACGGTATTTTCTGTTTTTCATTCCTTTTGTGATATGACAACTTTAATGAGCACCTTTCTTCTCCAGTAGGATGGAGAAGGAAGTGACATGCTCTCCAATCCCTTGTGGAGTTGGGACGTGTATAAGAATGAGATAATGTCAATAAATCAATGTCATTTCCTCCTTTCTGCTGAACCTGGCAGGTGTAAGAGCGTCTTTATTGTGTCTCTCCGGACACAAATACTGACCACCCAGCAGCACACATGCACTGTCCAGCAGAGCCATCAGCATCACCGCCTTGCTGCAGGGTGACATTTGCTGCTTTCTGTTCCTCTGGACCAGTGTACTGCTTTTCACCCTGACCGAGCTGGGGTTAACCCGGAAAAGGAGGCAAAGTGGTGGTGGGACAGATTTGGAGCTGCTTCTGGAGCTATGCTCAGCCCTGTGCCTCCCACAGCCTGCCTGCCTTGTGACTGACTCCAGCATCAATGGCAATAAGCCTGGCTCCAGCTCTGCTTTTGTCTGGAGGGTTCACAAGAGCTCTCACTTGTGCGGGTTCCTCAGTGTCTGACAAGCCACGAGCTCAGCTACAGCTGTTTGCTCAGAAAAGTTACTGAAAGGAGTCCTTGTCTCCTTGTCTGGCTATATCCACTTTCATGACATTTATACAGACACGATTTTCTTTGAAAGCTTTGTCTCACTGCCAGGTCAGACTGAACTCAGCCAATGTTTTACACTCAACATTGAGGGGACATTGCCAGCTCAACCTCTCTGTGTGCTTAAACCAAAGAAGGCAATAAGTAGTTACCAACAATTAACTTCCCATCCTGGAGGGCACATGAAGAGAAGCCAAATATGGGTCTACTCTGATTAGATATCATTCTGTGGGGTCATTTACAGGACAAGGGGTAATGGTTTTAAACTAAAAGAGGGAGATACAAGGAAGAAGTTCTTAACTGTGAAGGTGGTGAGGCACTGGAACAAGTGACAGGCATGGAGATGTCACAAACTCCAGTGGCTCCTGTGCAGAGGGCCCTGGCCTCACTGCTGACACTCAGCCGGGTGCACAGCGAGGCTTTGCTGCAGAGCAATTTGCTTTTGAAAATAAGACACTTCTACCCACCGTACTAAAGACTCCAGGGAAATTGTAGAATCCATATATATGTCATAGTAGGCCAATTGCAGGCCCTTGAAAAACAGGTGGGACAAAGTTCTGTCAGGAGGCAGACAAGCCATTCTACCCAAGCAGACAAATTACACTAATTAATTTACTTCAGCCTATTGCTTTTGATCTCTGGTTGATAAAAAGCAAAAATCTTCACAGTTTTTTTTCATAAAGGGACATTAAAAAATCTGACCCCACCTCTTTTCACTTGACTTTGACTTCAGGAAATCATGAACATGATGGGAACTTCTCTATTAATTCTATCAGTGCTTGGAAGCCAAATATCCTGAGGCCTTAGAAATACCATCATCAGGCAGACTAAATAGGTAAACATACATTCATAAATCAGAGAGCTGGCAGGACGCATTGGGTAGAAAAGTCTTTAAAGGAGATTCTCCTTAATAAAAGACAACTATAACAATATGTGACCATAGCAACAGCAAAGCTGCATGCAGAATGGAAGAGGGAAGTATTCCCTTTAGCAGATGGATGTCTCTCCTGCCTCCCATTGAAATAATGTGCTGAAAGGCTAACATCAAAGATTTGTTCAGAAAATTGTTATCTTTGAATGGTCTGCGCATACACCACTCCCCTGAGCCTTGGGAAAGCCTTTTTTTTTCATTTTACAATTCAAATGGTGTTCGGATTAATTTTTAGAGAGCAGCCCTGGGAAATCTACAGAACAGCAAAGTTCTCTCCTGCTGGATCTCCTTTGGCAGTAATGCTGGATCTTCCCACCATCCCTGAGCTGATCCCTGCATCTCACCCCTTGGAGTAGTTTGGCACCTCTAAGCTAGTGTTAAAAGAGTAAGGTTATGAAAACAGGGAGAGAGAATTCTTTGAGAAATAAATAAACAGCTGCCTGTTTTTCTCCATGCTGCATTCGTTCTTCTTGGAGTGACAGAGGGCACACGACTTTCCCTTCCTTTTAAGAAGCAGAGACACCAGCCACGAGTCTGTGTCCATCACGGCCACACAAGCAGAGAAAAACCATTCCACTGGCAAAAGGAGGTCCTGACAGCCTTTGATTTCAGTATTTACTCTTCCCTTTCGATTCCCTGCATGGAGTATTTCCAGGTGACCCTGTGTGAGTCAATAAATAATATATCATCCCCTGGTGAAAAAAACCTGGCTACGTCAAAGGCGCCTCTCAGTCTGAGGCTGGCTGTAGTTTATCTCTTACCTTCAACTGGCAGTTTAGAAACATTACGACAATCAGATAACCAGAAATGAATAAGCACTTCGATGGTTCAATATCTCGCTCCACAAGTGACAATAAAAAGCTCATAACTTTTCCAGTGGCACATTTGTGTGTGCAGCAGGCAGGGGAGGCAGAGTGGCAGGGGCTGCTGATGCCAGAGGGGTGGCACGCACTGCCCACCCGCAGGTCACACATCTGCTGCTTAAAGAGGAGCCCACAAGCAGAGGTCTCCACAAAACGTTTAGGTCTCACCTGTACAGCTGCAGACAATGCCTCTACACAGCCTAAAGCTGTTTTTCCTGGAAGCTCATTACACTGCAGACAAAAAGGGCTCCTTTGCTCTTACCGTTTTGCAGGTAGACAAAAATGGGGGTGATGTACAGGTATGGCCGGACAAGGTTAGAATCCACAATTTGTGAGCCCTTCTGCATGTCCTGAGCTTGTCCTTCCGTTTTATCGGCCTGACTTCCAAAGGGATGTACAGCAGAAGTTTTTTAAAACCTCAGGGAAAACGCATGTCTGTTTCTAATGGAAAGGGGACACGGGGAAGTGCAATAGGCTGCATCCCTGATAGAAACAAGGGAGCAGGAGATCTGCAACAGCTCTGCCAGTGATGACTTTGATTTGCCTCTGAGTGCAAATGTGCTGCATACGGACAGCAAGACAGGAAGCAGAGGGGATAGAAATCTTGCTGCTCTCCAAGAAGCCTCCTCCAGGATTTTGTAGGATGTGACTTCAGCCAATTCTTCTGTAGTGGGAACTTTGTTAACACCTTTTGGGTGCATTATTGCTAATTCCGTGCTAATCCTCAATCGAAGGAATCATTGTGCATGTTATGTAAGCAAGGACATTGCTTTCCAAAGTTTTTCAAGATTCCCAACCCTTCTCAGGCTCGAGGGGGTGGGAGAGATCAATGGCTGCTTGGGCGGCAGTGGGGACCGGGTTCTGCACACCCAGGGAGGGCTGAGCACGCAGGTACGCAGGGCTCGGCTGCCGTCCCGGGGTGACGCCACGGCGCCCGCAAAGCGTGGCCGGCGGGGTTCAGCCGCGTTTCGCTGCCCGGGAGGTGCCGGAGGCACCGGGAGGGGACAGGGGCAGCAGCAGCAGGAGCCGCCCTGTCCCACCAGGTGGCGCTGCGACACCGAGCCAGCCCTGCCCGGCGCCGGGCGGGCGCCGCGCTCCCAGCAAAGGTGCGGCAGCTCCCGCGCCGCCTTTAGCCATGGATAGGGCAAAGCCTCGGCTGCTGAGGAGGGCGTACAGGACTTCTCGGGGACCCCTACTTGTTTTCTCGGCTGGGTGGCGGGATGGGAGTTGACTGTGGCCATGCCCTGCTTGAAGGACACCCAGGCCAGCCAAGGTGCTGTGGAAGGGCCGGGATGGCCAGGTTACAATTTGCCGAAAGGGAGAAGAGTGAGGAAGACAGGGGGGAAAAAGGAATTAGGAAAATGTGACCAAAAGGGGAGGGCAGAAAATGTTTCCCAAAGTTATGGGTTGGGGCCAGGGCTAGGTGGCCATGGGAAAGCTGCAGGAAGGGCACGAGCTGGAATTCTTGAAGGGGATTTCCTAAGGCATGGTGGGGAAGTGAGTGGTTGTTGTTGGTAGTTTATCCCTCCTCCTCCCCTCAAAAACTTTATGCTCTGTGATACTTCTTAAGCAAAACAAAGTGCCCCGGGGAGCGGTATAGTCTGTAAGGCTTGAGATACTCTGCTCCTCCCTGGGACACTGGTCCCCATGCACCCATCCAGGCGGCACCGGCGCAAAATTAGACCAACACAGCTGCAAGTGGGAGTGATTGAGAGTGATTCTCAGGAACTGAGAGTCTTTTCCTCTGAAATTGTAAAACCTTGTTGAAGAGAAGGAGCATAGATGTCATAATCTGTCTTTCTGCCAGTGCTGAATTATTCTCAGTGAACATTCTTGTAGCTTTATTTAGTTACATTTTATATGGCAAATAAAACAAATTCACTATCTAATCCATCTTCCAGAAAGCTCTACGGATACAGAGCTTAAGCTGTCACAAGCTTTTCTTGTCCTCTTTGAGATGATTTGGGCTAAAGGTTAAGCAAAACAAGAACAAAAAATAGTAGGCTCATAGCTCTCAGTCAGTGTGGACTTTCAATATTGGCAATAGACTGCTGCTGTTTAAGTTCAGTCTGGCACAATAACTCTATGTGACATGCAGCAATAGCTCTAAAAACATTCAGTATTACAAATGTAACCAATAGGAAAACAAGCAATCAAAGAAATCAATCCTACTCTGACTGTCAGGTTGGTACTTCTTTGGGGACTCACCTATTAGCATAGAGATTGCCCTTTCCATAGTACATGATGTACTTTGAAAACTTTAAAAAGCCTGAGAATAAGTGGACTTAAAATTGATGCACTGAGGAATCAGAATTTGAAGAGTGATGTGAGTACTGAGAGCCTGGGACAGAGTCTTCCTGGACAAGCAGACCCAAGCTGATGACTTGAATGACTTACAGAAAGGATGAGGAGCTTGCCAGCTGCAGCAGGAGGGGATGTGCTGTAGGACTCTGCTCCTGGAGCCACTCAGATTTGCCGACTAAAGCATGGAGTTACTCAATGCAGAATGAAACAAGAAAGCATTGTTCCTTCTCTCTGAGGAATGGAGAGGGGGTGGCATCGGTGGTGGCATTTCCCAAGTGCTCTCAATGGTCTCAGCAATGTCTACTTTGTCATTGCAGAGGGCTTGTAGGACAGAGCATACACTCTGTACCACTCCCTCCTCTCTCCCTTCCTTCCCTTTGCAGAGTGTGTACGAGCAGTAAATCCCCTCTGCTGAAGCCCAGAGGTTTCACACAAGCTTTCTTCGGGTGCATGCAGCTGACTGCAAGGCTCTGTGGCCAACAAGCTGCTGCAGGACCCACAGGGATGCCCACGTGCCAGAGCCCGGGCGTCCCAACTGCTGACCCCACGCCACCTCTGCCAGCTGATGGCAGAGATGTTGCTGGTTGCACAGGAATGTGGAGAGCTGCCAGTGCTGGGTCTTGTTCCAGGTTTTAAGAAAGGAGTGTGCTGTACTGGTTACAGGCTGTTCTTCATCTGCTTATCCCCTCCGAGGTAGCGTGACCCCTTCTGCCCCTGCTGTCTCCAGCCTGTCTGTCTCCTCAGGCCCTGCTCCTCCTCCCCCACACCTTTTGTCCTTGAAGGAACTTATTTCTGTTCGGCATTCAAACAAAAATACTTCCTTTCCCTCCTTGCTTCTCTGTGCCAATGGGAGAAGTATGAAAAGCAGAGGGCTGAGAGGTTTTCTGGCCTCTGGTCCATGGCACTTAGGAGCTGAAATAAACTATTGCTGAGAAAGCCCTGCTCTGACATTGCCTTGTGGAGGAAGCAATGGGTCATTGTCCCCTAGAAATGGCCAGTGTGGAGGACAGGCAGGGCACAGGGGTATGCCAGGGCACAGCAGGCCCGGTGTTGGTGTAAAGCATCCCCAGAGAAGCTGGATCTGGAGAAGTCTCTGGGGAACACATGAGATCTGAGAAAGCAGAGGCTGATAAATTTCAAAAACATTCATGTCGTGTGGTGGTGTTTTGAGACCAGAACCTCTAGTGTTACACCCTGTGATGTATAAAACAGTTATCCGCAAAACATTTCCACCTAATTCAGTTCTCAGAAACAGCTGAAACACCACAATCCTGTTACTAACAAGGAGCTCAAGGCAGGCTACCCACATGGGAAAACTCTGTTCAAGTGGTGCCCACTTGGCAAAATTGTAAAGCCACCAAAATCACAGGGATGGCATAAATGAAAGCCTGAGCTACACATGGCACCACACGGAGCATGTTTTGAAGTGGTAGCTACAAGGCTGCTAGATAAGTTAGTGCCATCATGTCCCCTTTCCTTGATATCCACTAGCAGTGAGTCAGTAATAGTGGTTATTTAAATCCAAAAACCTAACAAGTAAACAATGTTTTATTAAGTCATCAAAAAAGGACGTTTTCCCAAGGTGAGTCACCCCAGCATGACTGTCCCTCTGGCTAACAAGGTTCTCAGGCCACAGTCCCTGCCACAGCATCCCTGCTCCACTGATCTTTCTGCTGCCTTGCTCATCACTGCTTTATGCTCTGCTGGCTTTCATGTGTAGCGATGACAGAAGTGAGGCTGAGGGAGTGGTGTGCCTGCATTTAACACCAAACATGGTGTGCTTTGTGGGGGCTCTTATCAGTTGGATGAGTTGCATTTTCTGGGCCTGACTGAGAAAGAAACAAGAGAAAGAAAATAAACCTGGTGCAAGCCAGGATACTTCCCCAAATGCAGCACAGCCAGTGACTTCACCAAGGAGACAGGGCAGAGCGGCATTTCTCCATCTGCATCAGTGCAGCTTACTTATCTCCCTCCTGCTCATTTACGGAGAGATGCTTCCCAGCTCAGGATAGTCCATTTAGGCAAGGCTTAATGACTTTCCCCACTGTGTAGACATTTGTTGCAACTGAGGAGGTTCTTTTTTGTCTAAATTTATCAGCTTTAACTCTGTGCTGACTTTTCCATGGTAGGTATGAGATTCAGGAACAGATTGAGCCAAAATCTCAGGATTTGGAGAAGGACATGGAACAGACTGAGCCAAAATCTCTCCGCTCCACTTGCAAGCATGAAATAAGGGGAACTACAACAGTTTTGAGCATTAGTGGCTTCAGAGGACGTGCCTCTGGAGAAATGTTTGCATCCCCAAGGCTGCTAGCTGATGTTTGGAGTTCTCATGATGCTTTTGAACCCTGTGCAGCTTTGGCCAGCTTCTAGGCCTCAGTTTGCTCTTGCCCCCATCTCCTTCTTTTCTGAGCCAGATACGTTTAGTCATTTCCTGAAGCACAGCATCCCCCCACATCCACTCCCAGCTCTGGTCCCCATCCCACATGTCTGGGCTTGGTCTCTGAGCCAGAAGCTTCTCCCCAGCCATCCATGACTCTCTCAACTGCTGCTGCTGCAGGAGTGAATTGTCCCAGCCCTAAGAAGGGCTGCAGGCAGGGAGTAGAGGACAGCCCTGAGGACGGGGCAGGAGGAGGGGTGAACTGGCTGAATTCAGGGGCAGGAAGTGCTGGAGAGCTGAGGAAAACTGTGGTGCTGGAGTGAAATAGAATCATAGAATCATTTAGATTGGGAAAGACCTCTAAGATGATGGAGTCCAACCAATAAGCCAGCACTGCCAAGTCCACCACTAAACCACCTCCCCAAGTGCCACCTCTAAATGCCTTTTAAACATTTGCAGGGATGGTGACTCTACCATTTCCTTGGGCAGCCAGTTCCAATGCCTGACCACCCTTTCAGGGAAGGAATTTTTCCTGATGTCCAATCTAAACTTCCCCTGGTGCAACTTGAGGCCATTTCCTCTTGTCCTGTCATTTGTTACCTGGGAGGAAAGACCGACCCCCACCTGGCTCCAGCCTCCTTTCAGGCAGTTGTAGTGAATGATAAGGTCCCCTCTAAACCCCTTTTCTCCGGGTTAAACACCCCCAGATCCCTCAGCTGCTCCTCATAAGAACTTGTGCTCCACACACAGTTGTGCTGTGGGGAACGGTATCAAAGGCTTTACTACAGTCCAGACAGACAACATCCACAACCTTTCCCTCATCCACTGAGCTTGTCACCTTGTCAAGAAGGAGATCAGTTTGGAAGAGCAGGACCTGCCTTTCACAAACCCGTGCTGGGTGGGCCTCATCCCTTGGTGGTCCTGCACATGCCTCATGATGGGCCTCAAAATGATCTGCTCTGTGACCTTCCCCAGCACCGAGGGCAGGCTGACACGCCTGTAGTTCCCTGTATCCTCCCTCTAGGCCTTCTTGTAAATGGATGTCACATTTGCTGACCTCCAGTGCTCTGGGACCTCCCCAGTTAGCCAGGACTCTGATAAATGATGTCGCATCATTGGAAATGCTCCAGACCAGGTTGGGTGGGCCTTTAAGCCATCTGATTAGTGGAAGATGTCCCTGGTCATGGCAGGGGGGTTGGAACTAGATGTTCTTTAAAGGTCCCTTCTAACCCAAACCATTCTGTGACTTTATTGTTCTACGAAAGTGACTCAGTGAGCACTTCTTCCAGCTTCCTCAATATCCAAGATGAGCAGTGAGTATGGCAGTGCGTGGTGGCTTTGGAATACTGGAAAGGATTGAGAGGCACAGAAGGAAGAGGAACTGCCAAGAGCTGTTGGTATAGACAGCCCTCAGGATGATGGCTGATGACTTTCTCAGGAACCTGAATGTCCTTTACCTTGAGTGGGTTTAGTACATGTTGTTTTTGCACAACAGTTTTTCCCAAATGACCTCTTAGGGTATTTTCTTTCAGGCCTGAGTGTGGTGGGCTGAGTGCTCTTTAACAGGACCAGCTTTTTAAGGGACAAGATGTACTTTCAACTAATTGCCTCTGTGCTCAGGTTCTTTCTTCATTTCCCAACTCCCTGAGCAGTGCCCTTATCAGCGGGGCAGAGGTACTTGTTAGAGCTTTCAAAGAAATTATATAGAGAACAGACTGACAGTTACCATCCATGGAGAACAATCTGTTTAAAATAACATCACCAGAGGCCCAGATTACTAATTACACTTTATTAGTTGCTTGATATGAGTTTTCTGAAGAAACAGTTTATGTAAAGCTACTGTTTATACCAAATAAACAGCGTGAAGCGTTACTATGAATACATGTTATGAGATTAAATGTAAAGGTTATCAGTGGCCACTGAAAATGTGGCCTTTTCTGAAGACAGATAAACCTTCTTCTTTTTCACCATCTTTTCCCCCATGCCCTGGAAACATCAGTAGCAGTTAAAGATACAGGCACTGGGACCTGCATGAACTGGTGGAAAACCTTGACTGGTGAAAAGGAGGCAGCTGGTTACTCGGTGTGCTAAATAAGTTCAGCATCTCAAAAATAAATCTCTGTCCTAGTATGAATCAGTAGTATTTTCCATATGGGCGAGAAGTGTGTATCTTCCAGTAGCCTGTCATGCAATCCCAGGGACTCCTCTTTGTCTGCTTAAGGTCTGGGAGTTATGGGAAGTCTGCATCTCACACCCTTCACCGGTCTGTTTACCTGTGGGAAGGTATTTTTATCTTTTTATCTGTTTACCTGTTGACCTGTGGGGGCTGCATTCCCTGACTCCCTGTGCATCCCTTACCTTCTCCACATGGGCTGATCTAGTGGGGCGATGGGAAGCAGCAGCATGGCCATGAGGGTGGCTCTGGCTCCCAGGACCTGGGAGAGCCTAATGGGAGGTTCTCCCTCCCCTGAGGAGATGAGGTAGAAGGTGTGGGATGAGGAACCCTACTAACAGCCCCTGGAAAGCCCAGCCCTTGCCCCCTGAAGGCTATTCCCTGTCCTCAACCCCCTCAAATATGTGCCCCAGCATGTCCCCCACACTGCCCCCTCCCTGCTGCCTGACTGCTGCCTGCAACAGAAATGAATTTGTCAGCTCAGCTTTGACCCATCTCTTGTATTCCCAAAGCCACTGAGAAACCATTTCTTACTGAGTAGATGTGCTTATGAAAATAAAACCATTACCTGGGTCCCCAAGAGCTGAGAGACACATGCACAGTTTGAAGTCCACTGACTTGTGCGTGATGTGCTTTGCACCTCCAGAGAGTGTGACTCTGAGCTTATTTCTGAATCAGGAAACTCAAGGGAATATTTTCTATGGCACCATACTCTTGCAACAGCTACGTGCACTCCCATCCTGGCCTTTGTTAATTCTCTTTCGTTCTGCTGGTGAAAATCATTACTTAAAACACAGTTTAAAAAAACCCTCTAAACAGATGAATGGAAGGAAAAACTCCCCATGACGTCAGCAAAACAGGTACTAATAGACAGATATCAAAGGGATACTGCCTTCAGCTATACACTTGAAATACTCCTGACGTCAGTCTAGGGCACATTTTAGCCTCCTATGCTTTGCATTTAGGAAACTGAAGTGCATTATATATAATTGGTTCCACCTACATAGAATTTGTTGAGGATAAAAGCAACAAGATTGCAGGTTCTCACCACCACGTCTGTAGGCACAAGACATATTCCTGACACCCCAGCAGCCATCCTGCGCCCACAGGGGAGTACAGGCAGGAGCTGCCACAACTCCCAGCCACCACCTCCTGGTCCTTCCCCGCCTGAACTGCAGACACAGACAGATTTTGGTGTGTGCACAAGAGGGACCACAGCCCCATACCCACACACCACACACAGCAGGTGGTGAGGGGGACATAATGTTTTACCAGGGCCTGTGGTGACAGGACCTGGGGAATTGGCTTTAAATAGAAAGAGGAGAGATTTAGTTTAGATATTAGGCAGAAATTCTTTACTATGAGGGTGGTGAAGCACCAGTTCAGGTTGCCCAGAGAAGCTGGGGATGCCCCATCCCTGGAAGAGTTCAGGGCCAGGCTGGATATGGCTTTGAGCAACTTGGTCTAGTGGGAGGTGTATCTTGTCTGTAGCCTGTCATGGACTAAGTGAGCTTTTAACCAACCCACTCTGTGATCCTATGCACTTCACTCACATTTTCAGCCCGGGAGCTGAGTGGGTGCTATCCTGAACACTACAGATTGCACAATAAAATAGTGATACTACTGCAAAGGGTTTTACCTCACAGCTATCCCAGTGCTGATGGCACTGACATGCTGACGCAACTGGGTGGCAGAAAGCATCTGCAAGGGACACAGGACCAGGAAAGGGGCAAGCTCATGCACCTGAACACTTGGATCCCACGTTCCTGCGACTCAGCTGCCAGCATTACCCATCAAAAAAATATGTCGGAGTCACTTTCTGTGAGATGTGTGATTGCTGGCTTGATTGCTGTAATCAGAAAACAGGTTAATTGAAATAAATAAGGGTGCTATTGTATTTATAGCTGCACTCCCAATACAATCCCAACAGGCAGGTCAGGATCCCACAGGAGCTGGTGGGAGGAAAGACCCCGAGATGAGCTCAGTTGTTTGGAGCACGGTGCTGATAACGTCAAGGTTGCAAGTTTGATCCCTGTGTGGGCCATTCAGTTTACAGCTGGACTTCGTGATCCTTGTGGGTCCCCTCCAACTTAGAATATTCTGTGATTCTGTGAAAGGGAGGCAGGTGGGAGCATGCTGCTAGTCAGGTGGACAGGAGCAGCACAGCTTCTTGGCAAGAGTCTTGCAGCAAAAGGCTTTTTCCTGTCCAGGAGCTCTGTCTAGCTCACCAGGGCCCCCACCCTCCTAGATCAGGGCATGGATGTTTTTGCATATCCCTGGCACCCTGAAAAATCTCCAACCCTGATCCACCAGCAAATTTGTGTAGCAAGAATTACTGTCCCGTTCTTGCTTGCTGTCCTGTACACCCCTGATGGGCAGCATCAGAGGGTTTCACAAAACCCTTCATGTTTGTCTCCAGACTTTAGAGAAGCACTCAGTTCTGTGGGTCAGTCCCACCAAAGTCATTCCCCTGGAGAGGCAGGGGGTGCTGAAGGGAGCTGTAGAGAGGTAGCCTGAAGACTTCCTGATTTCCCACCACTCTGCTGCTCCTATGGATGTAGAGGGATACTCCACATGTGCTCCCTCATTTAATGCACCTCTCCTCACTTTCCTCTTGCCAGCTGCAGTTTTTTCCCAAGAAGAAGGCCTCTCCAAATTCCCAGCAGCAAGAGCCTTTCTTGGAGAAGACATAAGCGAGGTGACTAAGGGAACCCAGCAACTACCTGGACTGAGCAGACAGGCCCCAGTGCTTGCATGCTATTTCTCCAAGTTATTTTGCAGTCCCCACCAGAAATAACCCCAGAGGCCCACGACTGCCTCTCACAGCACCCACACCAGCAGAGCCAGCTGCTCCTTCCCTTCCCACTCCCCTTCCACACAGCCGCACATGGATGAGCACTCCTACACCCTTCATACTCTTTAGTGTGGCACAGCAAGAAGAGGAGGAGAGCAAAGGACAACCCTGAACCAGTCACCAAACTGGATGAACCTTTGTTCTGTGGGGATCTCACATCACCACTGATCCCAGGCTCTTGCAGACCTGCAGGGAAAGGGCTGTGTGTGCGATGTGCTAGGACTCTGATTCTTCACACACCCCAGGAGCTCCTGAACTTCGCTGGAGGCAGCAGGTGGCACAGCTGGGTTGGGCCTTTGAAAATGAGATCTTTCACCATTAGACTGTATCTAAAAGGAAGTTGGCCTATATCTGAGGACAGCAGGCAGAGGAAGGACAGACAAAATTACATTTGTGCTCAACCTGACCTACTAAATCAAACGAAATTACATTTGTGCTCAACCTGACCTACTAAATCAAACAGCCCAGTGTGAGGGTGGCAATGTAACATCTTTGCTTCCTACAGATTTGGATTTAGAAAAAAAAGCATTTTGGAAACCTTCCTATAGGTCTTACTGAATCTTTTACTTGTCTCTGCTTTAAAATAAGTGTGCTGCTTTAGGTAACCCAGGCTGGGTCTGGCTGTGTCTTTGGAGAAATTCTGGTTGACCTTCTGGAAGGGCACGTTAGCACTTCTCTGTCTGCTGGAAACATGAACACTCTTGTCCAGATGAGAGCTTGGCTACTGAATCCTGGGCAGCTGGGGCCATGGGGCCATCTCCCACAGGGGAGATGCCAAACAGATCCCCCCACGGCTGGCCCCAGCTGCCCAGCACTAAGCGCCTCAGGGCTCCTGTGGCTGCAGGCAGCACCTCCTGCCCTCCCGCAGGCACTCATTGCTGCACCACCAGGTCTCTCATTCCTTAGTTATGTCTCTCACATTGTATACCTGAAACGAGAATGTTTTGGGTGAGGTGAGAATAATCCACTGGAAGGTCTGGTAAGTGACTGAGGCACTTGCAATGCACACTTCCAGCACCTCTTCCTTTTTATCTCTCATTGGAATAAAATACACTACATGGTAGCGTAGACAGAGAAGGGAAAATATTCTAAAACCCAGAGTCTTGCCATCTGAGAGGGAGCTGCATTGAACAAGCCAGCAGAAAATGCTGCAGAGAGCAAGGGACTTTGAAATGGAGGCCCTCTTCTTGTCGAGCCCCAGGGACTTTCCATCTCCTTCCAGATCAAGTGTATCTCCGTTCAAGTTTCAGTATCACTGTTAGGACTGCTTGCAAGCAGGTTTTAGCATTTTCAGTGCAACCTGATTCTCAGAGAGGCCCTAAGTAACGTGGGAAACCTCGGCTGGCAGCTGCTGTGCTATCCATACACCCACTGCTCATTGCAGCTACGTGTACACCCACTGCTCATCACAGCCCAGAGGCCTCTTCCCACTTTCTTTCTAGTATTACTACCTTGAATAAAAGAATCATCTTTAGGGTCTACCAATTTGAAAAACACCCATTAATTATCCAAGAGACTGGCTAACCACATGGACTTGAGCCATCATGGTGCCAGTGTGCCTCTCTGCTAGGGAGACTTACCTTGCTGCCCGGAGATTTTCTAGAAGCACTTGCCAGAAGAACAGGTTATATCTTGCAGAGTTAAAGAAGAGGGGGACGGTCTGTTTTGCTAACAGCATGCAGCATGCAACCCTCAGCTGCCTGGGGAGAGGGGAAGAGCCCCAGTTCCCACTCTCTACTTGCCAGGTGCCCCTCCTTGCTGCTGGCAACAGAGAGCTGACAGACCCTTTGCCTTTCCCTTGCCTGGTCAGGCAGGGTGGAGGGGTTGACACAAGCCCTGTCCCCAAGACGGCTGGAGGAGACTGTGCCTGCAGGGATCCTCAGAAATGGAGAGTGAGGATTTGTGACTGAAACTCCAAGTCACTGCCTACTCCAGACAAGCAAACTGCGGCAGAGTGGGTGAATAATTCTTATTAAGTGGAAAGATATTCACAGCACAACCACAAAACCTTTTCCATGGGTTTATCGTCAGCTCTAAAAATAAGCCGCTGCCTACTCAAGTTCTTTCTTGCTTTTGATGACAGCTGAAATATTTGCAGGACTTCAATACCTGTGTCTAGCCTCAAAGCAGCAAGGGCTATTTCAGGGCTTAGAGGAGCACCTACAGAAACACAAAGGCCACCGAGCTCAGTGGATTCAGCAGAGCTTTGTGCAGAGCTGCAGCAGGGCAGCGCAGCCTCGGGGCTGCCCTAAGGCGGGCGGGCCGCTCCCGGCCCAGGGATCCTACTGAAATTTCAAGGACATTGCCCACAGCAGAGGGCTTGGGCACCAAGCCGCTGGCAAACTCCTGGGGTGTTTCCTTATACCGAGGTCATGCCCTAGTTTAGGATATTTCTAAGAAGAATACGCACCAGGTGAGCATTGCAAGGCACGTTGACCAGAACCAAGGCCCTAGCACTGATACTGGGGTTAATACTTTCCTATCACCCATGGAATTAAAACATCCTGCCATTACTTAACCATGCCCCACCTCTGGCCAGTCCCCCTCTGCCAAGCTTTGAGGGCCCCTAAGCGAAACTTCCAATGTAGTGAAGGACTATAAGAAGTTAGGAAAAATGAACCCTGATGTGTGTTTTGGTAGAGGTATTGGAAGAAGAATAATTTTTAAAATGGAAAATACAAACTAAGATGGAAAAAAAAGAGATTCAGCCTAGAAAAATCCATAGTCCCCTCGGTATGGGGGCAGTGCTGTTATAAAAACCTCAGCTGTCTGAGACGCTTGGGAGGGTAGCGGTGTGAAGGAGACATCCCTGGGATTTGGGCAAAGTCACTGACACTTGGCAGGGAGCTTTTTTTCCATCTTCAGCTCTCAGAGATGGTTTTTACTCCTCAAGAGTGAAAATACCTCAAGAAAACCTGTTATGAAAAGGTTAGAAGAGACAACTATTTGTGTTTTCTCCTTTACCCATCCAACAGCATGCATGAAGTTTGGAGAAACTTGATGACCTTTGAGACTCCTGAGTCTGGCATAAGTTTGGTTCAGAAGCTGCTGGAGAAAGAGCATGGGGGGAAGGCTGTGGGTAAGGCACAAAACTGGGGGAAAGCTTTTTTGCAGGATCCCTCAGAAGAGGAAAGCCGCCCTGCAGCAAGGAGGAGTCATCAGCTGTGGAGAGGATCCCATGGAGCCCACTGGGCCAGCAGCTGGAACCCCAGCACCTCACTAGGGGCTGAGAGTACAAACCCACTCCTCTCTGAAGCTGAAGCAACCCATCTGTTTGTCTCATCAGACTCCCAGGTTCAGCACCTCTGGCCAGCTGTACGCCACTGCTGATCTGGATTTTATTATTACTTTCATGGTAAATGTCAGGTGAAGAATAAACAACTTCACCTCTAGTTTCCCAGCCTTTAAACCTCTGGGAAATGTCTTTCTGCCCCGGAGCATCACTGGCAGCAGAAGTGACAAGGGGAGAGGGTCCTGAGTCCCTGGCAGCGCACAAGGGAACCACAGGCAAGGATGATGAACAGACACACCCCCTTGGATGTCCCAGCTAATCCCACCTGTTACTAAGAACAGGAATGCCAGCTACCAGGGTTTTCATCCTAAATTCCATTTAGAGATTTTCGATCCAATGTGAATCAAGCGTGGAACCTTTCCTGCCATTCATGGTTAGGTGTCTCTCAGGCTGGAAGATTCAATTAGCCAGGACAAGCTGTTGCCCTGGGGAGCCACTGGCTGTCAGGGAGGGTCCAGCACAGCAGCAGCCAAGGACCAAAAGCTTCCTGAGCATCGCCAGCACCCCAAGGACAGACCTCATGTGCTGGATGGCTTCAGTGCCACCTAAGACCTCTACACAGCCCCACATTCGGTGTGTGTGCTTTCCTTTTGGAAACAGAGAAGTTTAGAGTGTGATCTAGAAAAGTGAGGGTTTTCTGAAGAAAAGCAGTCACTTTCCTTTCCTCCAAGATCTCAGCAATAAATACAGCCTGCAACCTTGGCAATGTGGGCTGACAAAAAGAGTTTACAGGGTTCCCCCATGAGATGGAAAACAGGGATGGGAAGAAGAATGAAGCGCCCATTTTCCAAGGGGAAGTGTTTAATTATCTAGACCTGCTACACCATTTAGACACAAGTCTATGGGGCCGGACAGGATTCATCCAAGGGTACCAAGTGACCTGGCTCAGGTGTTCATCGAGCCACTTTCCATCAGAGGGTAGGTTTAAATTAAATATTAGGAAGAAATTCTTTACTATGAAAGTGGTTAGGCAATGTAACAGGTTGCCCAGGGAGGTGGATGTCCCATCTCCAGAAGTGTTCAAAGGCGGGGCTGGATGAAGCTTGGTGTAGTGCAAGGTGCTCCTACCCATGGAGGGAGGGAGGTTAAAACTAGATGATGTTTATGATCCCTCCCAACCCAATCCATTCTCCACTTCTATGATTTACCAGCAGCCCTGGCTCACTGGGGATATTCCAGTTGACTGGAGGTCAGCAAATGTGAGGCCCACGACATTCCTCTGGAGAGACTGGGATGATCATGGCTTGGCTGTGTGCACAAAAGGCTGTTAAAGACAGGACCCAATGTCCAACATCTTCATCCCACCCACAAATTAGAAAGTGCAGTTTGCTTGTCTCTGCTTGAATTAATACAAGGTAATTAGCGCATCCCTTCAGTAACACTGCACAGGCACCAGATGGAGGGATAAATTACAGCTTGGGAGCTGCTTTCCCAAACAAGCCATGGCAGGCACACGGCACAGGCTGGGGCTGGATTCTAGCCAAGCGAAGAGGTGGCACTACTGCCATCGGTTGTGGGGAAAGAACAAGTGCAATTTTCTGTAACTGTTTATAAGGAAGATAGCAATATATTTCTTAGTTTCAGTAATTGGAATGAGCCCTCTTGACTTTGTCAGAGACTGTTGGATGTGTAACAGCTTAAAGTGAATGGGTTTTGCCATAACTTTTTGTGATCATAACTGAATTGATTATTGATTCATCAAGGGGGAAATGGGAGGGGAAGAATAGCACGTTTTGAATTATCACTGAAGATAGAGGTGCTGACAACTGTGCTCAGGTTTTTAGTGCCTAATTAGCAAGCATGCTGGAACTGCACCTCCTCTCATTACTCCTGATTACAGCCTCACTCACTACCTTTTGTAAAAAATTAGTGCAATGTTTATAAAACTTCCCCCAGAGTTTGTGTCTAAAGGTTTTTGTGTTGCTGCCAAGCTGTTCACCTCCCCTGGGGGCACTAGAGTTCATATATTGACAAGGAAAAGGACAGGGGGTGCTGGGGAGTCATGCCCCCCAAGGTGCTGGTGTAGCTGTCCTGGGGGAGCCACTGGAGCAGCAGCTGGAGAAGCCGCTGCCACCGAAGGCAGGAGCAGCAGCATCCTCTGCTCAGCAAGTGGCTGGGAAAACTCCCTCCACAGATAGAAATTGCTGTGATTTACCTTCCCCAGCATATATGGACCCAGCTCCACTGCACTTATGCTGTATAGACTGGTGGAAATAGCCTGGTCCCCCTATAGTTTCAGGATAACACAGTAACTCACTGGGAGATACACATAAATGGATATGAGCAGTGCAAATCTAAAATTAGAAAATGAGAAAAAATAGGATATTATTAGCAGCAGACATAGTACCTCAGATAATTTACAGGTGTTCCACGGATAATTTTTCCTTAGGAAGGAGATCATGAAGTGAAGTCATCTTTCCAATGCTTTCAGTTTACAAATTACAAAATCTTAAGCAGAGCCCTCATGTTACTCATAAATTGAGATGAAGAAAAAGGTATTGTGACTTTCCTAGGAAAATGAAGCTGACATGGCTGCCCAAGCCAAAGTGCACATAAAGATGAGGAGCAGACCCTCTGAGAGGTAGGAGATCTTGGAACTGAAGTGTGTAGCTTTGTGCAGTACAACAAAAGCACTGCACAGGAGAGAGTTTCCAGGCTGAAAACAGTGTAGGTGGTAATGTCCCCTCTGGCAAGCAGCATTGCCCAGTCTCTGGCAAAGGGTAACCCCCTGTTACAGGATATTCCAGTTGCCTGTGAATCTGCAGCTCTCAAACAGTAGAACTCATGAGTCACAAACTAAATTCTGGGGTTGAGGCTGGGGGTTAGGCTGGATTATGCAGCAGAAGCATCCTGCTGCTGAGCCCAGGCAGGGAGAGGCCAAGAACTTCCAGTCTGAATGCAAAGGGGACAAGTCTCAGACCTACCCCAGAGCTGGAGCTGGTGGGGTGAGTTAGGCTGGGAGTTGAGGCTGAGGAAGGCAGAGGGAGGAACAGAAAGCAGAATCGTGTGGATGCAGACATCTGCCTTGAGAGGCAGATAGAGTTCAGAGGTGGGGAGCAGGTCATATAGAAAATGAGACTTACAAAGAAAGAAATTTGGAGCTCAGGGACAGTGAGGTGAAGGCAAATATGGGGAAGGAGAGGTTAGTCATATGGGGGAGGAGGAAATCGCTGGTTCAAACGGACCATATATGAGGCTACATGAAAATCCTGAAGGCAGATGAACAGAAGGGTACTGAGCTGCAATAGGTAACCTCGTAAGAAAGCCAGCAGGAGGCACCTTAAATGAGGAGACACGTACCACTTAGAGGTGTCCCCCGGGAGCAGCAGGATGAAATTTATAGCTCTGTGATACACAAGGAGTCACATTAAATAATAATAGGTCTTTGAGTTTAAAACATGGAAAATGAAAGCCAGGCTGCTCTCTGTGGCACACAGTGGGAGGATGATTGATCACCGTCATAAATTGAAGAGAAAGAAATTCAGACTCGCTGGGAGAAACTTTCACAGCAAGTACAGTCAAGCAGTGACACAGGTTATAGCCTGGAGAGCCTACAGCATCTCTGCCTTGGGCACTTTCAAAACCAAAATGGACAAAGCCTTGAGCAACCTAGCACGACCACAGACACTGTTTGAGCACAGATTTGGGAAAGGAACAGCTCCTGCTCTTTCACTGACAAATTTTAATTCACCACAGTTAAAAGCAAACAGGAGGATGGCATTGGAAGACAATTCCAAGAACTTGCCATGGGCAGACATGAAAAAAGAGAGTTAAGTGGGAAACAATCTCCTCCAGACTGGGGAGTCAAAGATCAATGCATGGTCACCTGTTTTCTTCAAGTCTCTGTGAAACTCCCTTGCAATCTCATATGATTAATTTTTTTATTTACCAAAGTCTTCAGAAGTTAACCATTCTATCTCTTGCTCTATTAGCTCAAAACACAGTTTTTTGTACATATCCAAAGTTTTCAGTCCTTTTAGATACTGATAAATTATCAGCACAACAAACCACTTCTGCTTCTCCCTGTTGTCTTTCAGTGAAATTCAGAAAGCTACGAAGTCAAGCATGCAAAGGGTAGAAATGGGAGGAAGGCAGTCTCAATCCAGCCTCTTAGTGTGTGCACGTTATCATGCTCATCAAATGTTTAGGCTGAAGCCACCGTATCTTATCAAGAACTTAAGCACAGCAGACTCAAGATATTTATGCTGTCTGAAACCCTCATGACTACCCTGGAGTGGTCCTGAAATCCGGCCTTCCCATAAACCCGACCAATGAGTTGGTAGGCAAGTGAATGGATCGCTGTCTTCACTCTGCAGCTGTTTCACCAAAAAACCGGTGCATTACGTTCCCACAAAACATTTCAGTTTTCACAAATCACTGACTTCTAACAGAATTTTTTTTGCTGGAAAATACCTACCCAGTTACAGCTCTGAAGACACAAGTGCACAAATACAACAAGAGCCGTCCCTGATTAGCGGACCTTACTCTGGCCCTCCGTGGTTTGGTGATCTCCAATCCCTCGAGAACCAGGGAGAGATGGATGGGCTTTGAGGGAGTTGAGACACATTCTGTTGGTGCTCTGAAGACCAGGAGCAGCACAATGGATCGGAGCCAGCACCCTACTGGAAGCTAGCACAGGGCACGCTGGGGTGTTATGTTCACTGTGACAAGTGCTGCTTGGTAGGAGGCCCACTGCATGCTCGACCAGCTGGCACTCCTTCTACGCTCCCTTCTGCACTCCCCTCGTTTGCCCAAGCAAATTGCTGGATTTTATTTTGATGTGGAAAGTGAAACATGTTTCAACGGAACCAGATTCCCTTTTCTCAGAAAGCTGCTCCTGTAGCCCGCTTTTAAAAGCATGTATTACTGACACAAATGCATTGCTTTTCCTCACAGCAGCACTCTAAAGCAAAAAATCCCTAATACACCATTAGTCATCGGCAAAATTCCTGATGACATCGAGTACTTAGTACGTACACATCGCACTGCCTTGGCAGGACTGGCTTAATGTGTTTGAATTCTGCAGCAGAGTGCAATGCTTGTCCTTCCCCAAGAGACCCAGAGCCAGTCCTGGAGGCCAGGCCCCAGGGCACCCTGGTGGGACCATTGCTCTTCTCAGTCACAACCACAATGTTTCCGTCTGCCTTGTTCTTCAGCAGCATGGGCCAACACTAATGGCCATTTCTATTATCCACAGTGGCCACTACGCCTCGTGGTTTACCAGCCCTCATCCAGCAACAGCAACATCAGATTTAGGTTTTACTCTCAGGGCACAGCAGAGGCATAGGGTTAGGCACATATATACCTCCAGCCACCAAATCATGACTTACAAAACAAAAAATCCAAACCCTCCAGTCAGCTGGCCATTCTGTAGCTTGGAATTGCACTTTATTAGTCAACATCATCATCATCATCTATGCTTATTCCAGTATTTTATGAAAGACATACACAGTTTCACAGAATGGCATGTATATAACTTTGCCATTTAGTCTATTACATGTTCTAGGAGGGGCTGTTCTTCTCAAATAGCTGTATGATTGAAACAAAAAAACTTCAGGTCAAGAGTATAAGAAAACTGACTAAGCATGATTTTCCAAGGCTTATTAATTCAGTTTTGAAGATTTAAAATTCTATATGGGATAAGTCAGCTATTACTGACATGTGAATGAAATAATTATGACTGTGTTTAGCTGCATACTTCACTCAGTTTTAGGCTGAAATTCATTCATTTGAATTTTAACCGCATCCAAATTTACTGCAAATGTTTTCTACAAGCCCCAAATGGTATCTGAACGAGACTGAAGTTCTGGAGAAAGAACTGTTCAATTAACTGAGCACAGTAAAGTTATGAGCAAAGACTGCTTTCAAAAGAGTTTTTAAAAATTCAACTGCTTTTTCACACATAGCATGTGAAAACTTCACTGTCGATGTCAGTCTTTTTGTGTGAATAGCATTAATCATCCATAAACACAAGCCTTTGCTCACACAGATTTGAATATGCCACACTCAGGACACCCCTAATGCTTTGACCATTGCTATTACTAGCTCCAGTGATTTTAAGAAAACAAGGATTTTATAATGCAAAAAGTTGCAATCCTGTGGCCCTGTAGATTTTCATCACCATTCACAAGATGGAATTTTTACCTTGTGTGAAATTACTGAAAATGTCTACTAATAACTCAGGCTAAAAGTGCCAACTCTGCATAAAAAGTTAGGCTTCCAACTCCGTATTAGGCATCCACATTGTAATAACCTTTCCAAAGACACTGAGATTATGTAGCTCCTTTTCATTTCAGGGGACTTTTACTGTTGACACTGAAAAAATATTCAGAAGACAAGCACGATTTTACATCATATTGAAACGATTAGTTTCAGGCACTTACATTTCAGCAGGTTTTGTTTTTAAATCTGTAGCCTGATGTCCCATGTAATAGTAGCAGTTTGAAAACATTCACATTTAGATACTGCACTTCAGCATTTGCATGTCTACATTCAGCTTACGTTTGCATGAATATGTCAAAACTTTTTTTAAATTCCTCCTCACACCTTAGGATGAACATTCAAGAACTGACAGATTTGTGGAAAAAACCCCTCAAGTTGGCCATTAGCAAGAAGTCAGTGATTTACATATAATTATCTAGACATCCACAACAGAGCAATCAGCCAAAGAAATGGAACACTAATGTGACAGCTGAATTCTCATCTCCACATCTTCCTTAATATAACTTAAAAAATAACAGCAACAATGTGAAACCAGCCTTGATACAAGGAGACTCGGAACTTTAATTCACTGAATATAATAATCTGTAAGAAGGATTCCAGTAAATCATTAATCACAAAGCATAAAAATAATTTTCAGTGAAAAACACCTCGACCCTCCAAAATTACTGTAGACCTTGCCTGGAGAACAGGAAAAACGCTTCATTGCTTTTCATTTCACCAGAAAGGTAAGTCATCTGCACTGAATCAGCACATCAGATAATGCTCAGAGAGAGATGTTGCATTTAGAGGGTCCATATGCTCTTAGGGAGCACTTGAAAGGTTTGTTCTCTCAGATATTAAAGGTCACAAACTTTCATCACTCCTTGCTTCCACATGAATTATGACTTTGCACGACATGATCTGTTGTCCTCATCAACAAAAGTATTTGAATACATAGCTCCTAATTAATTTAATGATTAATCTTCCTGCATATTGACCCCTACCATCTTACCCAAACCTTGAGGGAACTAAACGAAAAACACAGTTCTGCTCTTAGTACTTCAGTAAGCAGCCACGAAACATCAGGAAATGTTTTCTATGCATGCCCAGCCAGGAATGGAAATTGGAGTCAGATCATGGTTTAATGAGATAATCACCACAAGCAGATGCTAAAATGCCCCTCAGTTAAAAACCACTGAACAGAGCAAGTTAGAACAAGATGCCTTGATTAGGAAAACCACCGAGCACAGGCTAAGCCCTTGAAGCTGCTGTGCCTGTTGCACACAAGAGGGAGAGCAGGCGACCAGCTTATGCAGCTTTCTACCCAGCTTTACCACTAATTTTGCAAGGAGTGTTTTATAAGATGGAATTTTTATCGCACTTCACGTAGGCAGCTGCAACACTAGAATACAGCAGGACAAGTGCCAGGCAGGCCAAATCTCCTCCTGAGATTTGTGGCAGCTGTTTGAAACACATTTTCTTGATGGAAAACACTGAAGTGGGACTGGATTACTCAGGACTCAGCATCCCCATATAAACCCAAGATTTATCTTTATGTGAGGCGGACACTTGGCAGCTGCGTTCTCACATCCTTCCTTCTCAGTTTCCAAAATGGAAATTGGCATTTGTGCACTTAAGAGACAAACATTGTTGTGCTGCCATTGTCATCCCAGGTACGTTCCTTATGGAAGTTTCCAGTTGAACACACAGCTGTGTCTTCTGACGTGTGTTGATGTATCTGATGTACAACACAAACACCAGGAGATGCCGGTTTTTGGACATGCAGGCTCACAGTGCAGCTTGATAATTGCTGTAATGCAGACTGCCCCATCAGCCAGCCTGGTGGGATGTCACTGCTTTTAGAGATTTCAAGGCTCTGGGGCTTTATTCATCTCACTCTAATCCTTATTAACAAGCTTTTGGTACGTGATTATTTTTAAAATTTACCTAATTGTCCAAAAAGCAGCATTTCACTGCTTCATATCTTCGAAAATTTTCTTTACTCACTGAAGGACAAAATTATGATGCATTCTACTTTTTTAAATGGTGACGTTATTTTTCAACTTCCCCCCCCC
>VYXC01009631.1:1086558-1122801 GCA_013397175.1 Platysteira castanea | reverse complement strand
AATATATATTGCCTTGTACACAATCCTATAATGAATAAAGACAAAAGACAGCTTAGGAACTATGGTAACTTTCTGTCTCTTTTCTCCTTTGGTGAATTATGAGTTTTTCTACATGCAAAATATGGGAAAAAAGAGGCTAATTGGTGTTGTGATATATATGTGGAACACACTTCTTGCAGCAGTCTTAGGGAGAAATGCTGCATGCCTTTCATAGTCTTAAAAAGAAGAGGAAAAGGGTACGCCAAGGTTGCATTTGTTCAATCCCATGATTACAATTTTTTTTTTATATTGAAGAGTACTTTCACCACAGAGACATGAAAATTTAGAAAACAGAAAGCATCAGATATTTTCAGTGCAAATACCTTGTATCTCATCTCTGACATACAACCCAGTAATTCACCATTGTCTGAGGCTGTGTGGGCAATCTTCCTTGACATGGAAGATGCAGAGACTGATGTGACATAAGATTGGGATAACGAGCCTCCAGAAAGCCAAATAAATGTGCAAGCATGGAAATAGGCAACTCAAGCTGGATCTTGTTAGCATGTCTGGTGAGAGCTGATCACAGCAGCCACTGCAATGAAGTCACAGTGAAACAGAGTTGAAATAATGTAACGATCACACCTCAAAGCAGCTGATGTACATCAAATTGTGTTACAATGTGATGACACTCAAATTCAGCTGATACTCGAGAGCAGAGGCATCCCTGGATATTGAATCACTTAATAATACAGCACGCTAATGAAACATTTTGAGATCTTCAGTTTTTTTTTTTTTCTAAAATCAGTTACAGAAAATAATCAAAGGGGTCCTAGTGAAGAGTCAGAAAATTTTTGTAGATCAGATCACTACAAGATTACACTCCATGTGACTCACACATATGCATAAATTGTTTCTGGAGGAGCACTCATTAATACAATCACATCAACCTAAAAATCTGTGTACAGTCAGAAATTTCAAACAGATTGAAATAGCAAACTAAACACACACAAAGGCATGAAAAAGCCTAGAATGGCAGGAGGTTTTGAGCACCCCCTAAATTCTCCAAATATCAGAAATCTGCACTAAATACAGTATTTTGTCTTTTGAGGGAATGCTGCTTTCATATCTATTGTGTTAGTAAATAATTGTAAAGCTGCTTCTCTCTATTTCCAGACAGATTCCTGCTGTGCATTCTCTCTCCTGGATTATATAACCTGTGGAATGCAGATCAAGGACATGACTGATGATCCTTCTGTAATTGAAGTTCCCTAACGATGCCAACACAGGTTCCATAACAAAGATCTGGGTACAAAGCACCTTGCTGTCTTCTGAGCCCTTACAATCTCTTATGCAGGCAGCAACCACAAGCCACTGGAGAGAAGGAGAGAATACAATTTATTTGTACTTTTGTTAAGAAACTCCAAGCTATGCCTCAGTTCATTTCAAAACTGGTGATAGTTACAATCTTATATATCCAACACATTCTTATAGAAGTTCCCCAAAGAACATATTTCAACAAAGACCAAAGAAAGTTCATTACTGGCTCACCACACTCTACGATTAAAACTGGAAACAATGGATTTCAGGGGTCTCTGTATTTAAGAGATGAAGCCTGTGTTTGTTTGCATGGTAGTTGACTTGCACAGTTCATTTATAGCAATCAATCACTAGCAAAGCTGCTGCAAAGTGAACCACCCTTGAATACAGATTATGTAGAATATTAATTCAGAAATAATTGAGTACTTGGAAGCTCACAGGTAAAGAGACTAATGTGTTATAAATCTCACATTATGGTGTGAGAGGTTAGAGGACTTTGAAGCCTTACATGACCGAAACCCAAAATAGTACATATTGCATTGTCAAGAGGGAAAAAGGCCCTGAACTTCTAAGACACACAAACCTAAGATCAACCCAGACAAATGTGGGGGGGAAAGTGCAAATCTTACACAGTAAAGCCACTCTTCGGAAGCAAACAATCCATACCTGTTTAAACTTTTAGGAAAGTCACAAGAGTATCTTCAGTGTAATACTGCAGACAACAGACAATTAATATGTACTGAAATATTTTCTACTCTTAGAAATAAAGGTAACTGAAAAGGTGGTTTCATCTATGAATACAATTTCAAGAAACTGCTCCCAGTCAACTTTAAAAACCCCAAACCAACAACAAAATGGAAACAAAAAAAATCAAACCCACAAATCCAAACCAACCAACCACTACCCAACCCTTTTTGGCCTCCTCAGTGGTTGATGCATTTTCAACACTTTCTCAAAGCCCCCACTCTCCATCTTTCAGACCCAGCTGAACTCTGTCACTGAACAAAGTCAGCAGTTAAACAGAAAAAAAAGATGTCACCTCTTTGTGTGTGTAAGTAGACAAAGCTTTGTGTGGAAGAGAATTCATCCCTGTTCATTTATAATCCATGCTGTGGAGGTTTTGTATGCTAACTACTAATTTTGAATCAACAGTCAGAGAGTTAGAAAGATTACAAAGGAAGTTAGGAGGAGTTTATGACATAAATACATGTATTTAGGATCCTTCTAATAAGGAGAAGTGGAAATTCCTGTATGAAAAGGTATGAAGGAAAAAAGCTAAATAAATTCTGAAGTAACTGAAGACTGAAGATTATACATTTCAAAATTTCATTTAGTTACAATTATGAGCCTAATAAGACAGACTATACATGACCATCTTATACCTACAGCTGAGAGACCACATAGCACAAGATAATGTTCCTTCAATGGAAAGTAACTGGAAGCTTCAGATACTGCAGGCTTTAAACTTTACAAACATCACCACAGAAGACAGTAACCAACCAATACAGACTGCCACCTGTACGTGATCCAAACAAAGCGTTTGCAATAGTGCATGTGGAAACACTGAGACAGAGACATGGGGAACAAGCCAGGATGTCCTACCCAGCCTCAAGCTGCTGCTCCAGAAGGAGACAGATCTGTGGATTTTAGGTTAATCTGCCAGTCCTACGCAGATGTCACAGACTAGTGGGGGGTAAAGAGGAGTGGACTCCAAGTGAAGAATGATCCCAGATCACACACAGATACTGTAACCAGCTGCAGCTTCTACTTCTGGTGCTGGACTCTGGTCCTTTGTCAGTCTCTCTCCCATGTTAGCACTGTAAATACCCCTATTTTTCTTCCCTTCTGTTTTCCCTCCCACAAGGTGGCAATCCAAGAAATCCCTTGGGTAACTTGGATGTATATTTTGTGGCAAGGTATAAATTTGTTTTCAAGGGAGAAGAAGTCCAGGAAGAGCAGCATTTAAAACTCCCTTCTCTCCTACCGCAGAGACCAAGGACTTACCAGAAAACTACTCCTAGAGAAGCACACCACCCAAACCATGGCTGCCACCCGGTGATTTCCCTAACAACACATCGAGTAAGACACTTAATTCAGCATATTTAAACCACTTCTCCCCCAGGGCTCAGGGCACTTGGCTTAATACAGAAGTTCCAGATATTTCTTTTGTTTAAAAACACTGCAAAGCACAAAGGGCAGCTGACTGACCATCGGAGCTCCACAAAGGATACAGTATGTATCTTTAGAGAACATACTTTATTTAATAGAAGTTTTTTGCTCCAATATACAAAATAAGGGACTGTAATCCCAATTAACATTTACATAGTTACACAGCAAATAAATTCCACCATTTACAACAACTGACAACTTTCCCACACTCCTCACTGTATTACAGTCAAGAAAAAATCCTATAATGTTTTACATATCAATCAGTTATATTTCATATTTCTGTCTCTTTTAATTTTTTTTTAAGTTGCAGTTTCTGACATCAGTTTAATTAAGAACTTACAATTATTTCAGCTGCGCTAAAAGAAAAATGAAATATATAATTTGGAATACTATCTCAAAACCCCTATATAAAATAAAAGTCAGTATCTTATAAAAATACATAGCAGGAGTAAAACCAGTGAAACAACAAAAATGTTTTAAATTTTGTTACGGTATAAAACATTTATCAACTAGCCTCAGCTTTTAACTACATTAAAACAAAAAAAAAGAAGAAAAAAAAAAGACCAAACAAATTAGCAAAAAGTAATATGACAGTTCTTTTGCAATACTGTACCTTTAGTATGCAAAGGGCTTCATCCTTCTAACATGCACCATTATCCAAACGATTTACCCCTTTAACCCTTTTTCTACTGAAAGCCGAAAATAGTTGTTAACATTATGTGAATCCTTTCAGAAAAATCCAACCATAGTTTTCTGCATCTCCCACAATATTTAGGCTTTACTTTACAATGCTGGTAGTTTAATCATGATACATAATCTTCTATAAAAGAATTCTAGCCAAACCAAGGCATTAGAAACTCTGCATGTTACAAAAGCAATTTGTTACAGTATGACAGTTGCTAAATAGCCCAATTTATTTAGTGACCCTGTTAAAGATTTGTTCAACTGAGTGAATAGGTGAAGTCATTTCCTGAGCTAAAAGATACAGGTAAGTAAATAGTCAGTTATAGCAGCAGACAGGAGACATTCTTTTTAAAAGTTGTAACAGTATCAATACAATAACCTTAGAAAATTACAGTAATGTAAAAATCACTAGCTGACAAGGGAGTGACAAGGACATCCAAGACCTGATTGCCATAATCTGGAACGCACATCCAATGACCTTCCAGAGATTACATTCAGCTACTGTCAGACATTGTACTCCTAAGTGAAGAATGTCAAATAGTTCACATTTCTTACAGATCACGTGTTTTATCAAGATTTAATCTTAATGCTGTTTCATAAACCTAAAACAAGGTAAACTGCTTAGTTTCAAAAATTTCCACTATACAGGACTTAAATATTATTACTTTTACAGGAATATGGTATCTTCAGTCTCATGAAATTCCAAACCTATTTCTTCTTATTACTCAGACATAATTTAATGTTTAACAGAAGTTGATCTGCTTTTAGGAGAGGAAACAATATTCTTAAAATTGTTTACTTCGATCCAAATCATTCTAATTTGCCTAGAGATGAACCATTAACAAATCATCAAAGAAATACAAAGACCAGTATATCACCACTCCACTATGATTTTCTATTATATAAAAGAGGATTTAAGTCTTTTATGTAATAGTTTGATCACTTTTTTCACCCATTAATGAAAAGAGTCTATTCTAATTTAATTAAAGTACCTCAGTTAGACACCAGTTCCTCCAGAAGGAAATCTCTTCTGTGTTATTAATTTTTTTCAGATATTGTAGGCGTTGTTTTTATAATTTGTATTGACTCTCCTTTAACATTTAAACATAATTAGTTTTAATTCAAATTAATATATAGAATTTCCAATACTTGTTAGAATAAAGGACAACACACAAGATCCTAAGTTACAATAATTTATAAATAAAAATAAACTATTACAAACCAAATCTTTCCCCATACGGAGATTAAAAGCCATAATCTTGACTGATTGTTCCCGATCACACATTATAAATAATGTAAGCTTCTCCAGAGAAGCAAAGCATCCTTGCCCCCCTGACACCAGTTTACACCTTCAGTTAAACCACTTCCATCAAGAAGGCAATTGAGTTGGGCCCAGACACAACTTCTTGCTTACATGTTTACCCTCCAAACCTCATTCTTTCAAACTTGAGCACAGGAAACTAACTTCACAGAGAATCCTTTACCTGTTATACACAAAGTCTGTATAAAATACAGATTTCTAACGCTCCTAACTGCACCAGGCTGGCAGCGCAGTGAGAACCTGATTCAAAGGTCACTGAAGTCCAGGAAAGGCTTCAATGGGCTTTGAACCAGGACCACAGAGATGGTATTCCCCAAAGGAAAGCTCCTGCAAGAGTGGCTGGTATGTCTCTTTTTGCTTATGGGTTGCAGTGGAGATGTGTAGTCAGCATGATACCTGAGCAAATAAAACAAAAATGATACAGAATTTTTAAGAACCCCAAACTCTTTACTTAGTTGTGTGCAAACTGTGCTATTGCCCTTACAGCTCCCTGCTTTCCTTCTCTTCAGTGCTTGCTCCATTCCAGGATAGAGAAGATGTGAGACACAAAAATCTCTCTTCACTACAGCTCCCCCTCAGTCCCGAGACTGATAGAAGAGGATGTAACCAGACTCAGAGTTCTTTGAGATGTCTGATGTCAACCCGTAGAATTCTTCAATAGCTTGTGCATCAATTTTCTGGATGTAAAAACATGAAAAATTCAAGTAGGGATATCTTGCATAATATACACATAAAATTAAGTTCCACTCTAAAAATTACTGACAAATCAAATTAACTTTCATATAGTTATATAAAATAAGAAACTCCAAATAATTCTTAAACTTGTTGTGTTTCAGCTTCCCCTCAGCCATCACCTGCACAGAGGGTAGCAGCTTTGTATGTTTTATATATAAATCTTTAAATATTGTTGTAAGTATGCATAAATCCCTGTGTATTGTAAGCAAAAAAACCAATTTATCTGTATCATTATTTGTCTTCTGGCCACAGAATAGCTTAATAAACAATGGTGAAAGACAGTGGTCATGAATGAAGGATCTTCTTTAAATATAAAAGTCTAAATGCAATTCAAAGTGTTGTACAGTCAAATTGTAAGGCACAGCTCTGCACACACAGTTATTGCTCATTTAGACTGGAGATGAAGCCTCTTTTCATTAGCACACCAGTCATTCTACTTTAAATAAACATATCCACAAGGGGGGCGCATGTGCTCTGATTGGGCTTACCTCAACAATATCATCATCAAAAAGCAACCAAAAATCATGACTCTTCACTATTGCAATATAATGTCCTCTGTTAGGGCCGCTGTAAAATAAAATTAGGAAAAAACATAAAACAATAACACATATATATGTGGAGATGCATTCCACTTAATTGCACTTTCTTGTAGAAAAGCAATACTAAACAATGATGAAAATGGCTACCACTACAATATCTGTTTGGATGTGTCTTTTCTTTTTTTTTTTACTCTCTACTTACATCATCTTCATAATATGGTCTTACTGACTGTGCTACATAAAGGAGTGCAATTTCAAATGAGGAATTAGCAGTACAGGCATTGAAAATATAAATGAAATCTTCAACAGAGACAGAGAAGTGAAATCAAGAAAACATTCTGGTATTTCATAGAGACAGAAAAGATCCCAAACTCTTTCTGATTTTCAGAAAGAAAAAGGGCTGTAGAACTGCAGCTCAGTTAGTCTCAGTCATGAATCTCTTTATCTGGTTCACTGTACACAGAAACTGAATTAAACTGGCACTTCAGAAGTCTCAAGAAGCACAGCAATAAGAAGGGCTCCCCATTAAAACTGTGACAATGCTCAGCCTCTTCAGTTATGGAAGACAAGATATTTCACCACAACTACGACAGAAAAAACAACCCAGCAAAACTTTAAGTGTGTCTTATCTCTCATCAGGTTTCAAGTCAGGAAACAGTACAATTTTGGAAACAGCTGAACCTTACAGTTGCAAGTGTACAACCGAGTTAGAGCAGGTCTGGAACTGCCCTGACTGGCTAACAGCACTCCCGTGGTTTTTGTGCCCAGATCAGGGAGGGAAGGTTGCCATCCCTGAGGGACAGGTCTGTGTTCCATAATCACCAGCACCATGAAAACAGGGGTCATCTCCTGCCATGGCTCTGAGAACAGAGAACTCCCCAAGGCTCCAGTTTCAATGAAGGAGGCAGAAATGGTCAGAATCAGACAGAATGGCCAGAAAGAATTTCCCTTAAAATCCCAAACAAAAGTGTCCCAGGAAACTATGGCACAAAGGCTTATTTTTCAAAACGGTCCAATTTGATACCCATTTATCTTAACACTGCTCTTTACTCACCGTGAGAACACTGAATAACTGGAACAAATTGCCGAAAGAGGATGTCAAATCAGCATTCCTAGTTATGAAACTGGGACCAATGCAACCTAATCTAATGTCGAAGTTACCCTGCTTTGAGTTTTAAGTATTTGACCTCACAACATAAGTTATTCTGTGATTCTAGATGTCAAATTGTAATTTTCAACTCTGGGGCTTTCATCTACTCAATAAGCAGTTTGTAGAACAACCTGATTTTAAGCCTTGAAACTTCAAGAACATTTGTTGAGTATAGCAAAATCAAATACAAATCTAACAGTCCTATTTTGAAAGCAATGAAACAAAGTAATCAACAAAACTCATAATATATGAATATATTTCAGAAAACGTCGCTCAAGCCTTAAGGAAAAAACCACACCCTAAAGGAAATGCTTTATACATTATTGTTTCTATAATGCTTTCCTTCCTAAGAAAGCTTTTTTCTCAGAAACTGTTTTAAAATGTTATTATTGTGGTGGTTTTTTTTTTTTTTTTAACATAGTTAAGTTCACATAAAGATCTTTAAAGACCACTTTTCACAATGATCCGTCACAGTAACAAAGCCATAATTTCTGTCAGGACTGGTCATTTCTCCCCACAACACTTTTTTTCCTAAAAAACGTTTGTTTTTAAGAGGTCTTTAAACACTGTTGATTTATATGATACTGGGTGTTGTTCTTCTAAACACACTTATGCTTATACAAAAATCCCTTGCTTAAAACAGAGTTATTACCTTCCACAATGAACTACCACAGCAACAAGGTCGTACATTCTGTCAGGATTGGTGGCATCTCCTGAGGTGTTAAATAAACGAAGCTCTAAAGGAAAAACTACTCTATAAGAGAGTTTTGTGTACCGATGCAGCTGATCCATGTATTTAAATCTCTTCAAATGGAGAGCTAGAATCATAGGCAGCTTTTTTACTTTCATCCTGAAAAAAAGGAACAAAACCAAAAAACCAGCAGTATTTCCAATATTCATCCAAAAAGGTCAGCTGATATCAACAAACAAGAAACCTGTTTTACTGAAGTCTTTAAAAATTTTTGTGTTTCATTAAAAGAAACCAAAATAATCAGCTGTTTAAAAATATATTCTGTGTTGCTAAACTAAAGGGAGATTTTTAACAAATGAGAGAGCTGAAAATGTACTTAAAACAATAAGATATAGTATATAAAAACAGCTGTGATGAACTCACATAATAATTTAGACATAAATACCACATAGCACAGAATTCAAGTTTTAAGTATATTTACCCATAGCTTTCCAGAGTTCCCAAAAGCAAAACCTAGATCTCACTTGATATACAATGCAGGTATTGCAAGAGTTGTTTCTGAGGTCCTGTTCCAGCTGAATTTCCCAGTAAACCAGCCAAGTCAAACAAGCTTTACAAAATAAGCTTTGTTACACCACTTTGTCACAGAAGTATTACTCCAAGTTTTCCTAGCCATTTCCAAGCCATTCATTTAAAATTTCCAAGGGACACAAATGGCCCACTGTTGTCCACCTACCTCCTGCTATCCAAACAAGATAAGGCTGTGCTCTGGCACAATAAGTTTGTACAAGTGTTGCAGCAATGTTTTACGGCAGTCAAAGCCAGAAAGGGATCTGGTTTTACTGAGGGCTCACCAGCCCCTTATCCTAGCACGAGGTATTGAGATCTCACATCAGTGCCTACAAATCCCTCTCAGCCAACCATAGCTGGCCTGGCAGCAAACACAGACTTCCAAATCTCTGGGCAATAAGTTTGCCCAGGCTGACAGAACAACCAAACCAGAGCGCTCTGCTTCTTGGCAAAGCCCAGTGCCTTAGATCAGCACAGTGCTGAGTTTTTCAAACTGCTTTCAGCCCCAAAAGGCAGCTCAAAAGTCCCAGCAATACAGGCCAGGTTTCAGACATGTCTGTTAAGACCATACTTTCAGAATGTCTCAGGAAATTCGTAAAAGACAACCCTTTTTCAAAAGATAGGGGACTGTGGACAAATTCTTTGATAACTCACCTGCCCCCAAGGGAACTAGGAAATGAAAACAGCTGGAGAAGGGCAGAAAGAGGACAGAAGCAACTATTTTTAGGGAGAGTTACATTTTTACTATATTATGGCTATAATTTCTGCTCTCTTTTCAAAACTAAGTCCTCTCCTTATAACGCAACTGAGTTTGATAATAGGAGCTCTTTCAGTGGTGAAGGAATCTGGTACACTATCTTTGCTAGCGGAGTAGATCCCATCACAGATAAACTGTTTTACAGAGATGGAAGAAAAATATGACTGCAGTGAAACTGAACTTGAGCCCCACGAGAAACCCAAACTATAAACAATCAAAGCTGTGTTTTGCCATACAGAAGTGCCTACAGTACAGGTTTATGTCAACCCAGTTGCTATTGGTCAGGGATCACATTACCTCCCACACAGAAAAAGAGCTCAGGCAACAGAAAACAACAGGCCAGGCCTGGATTCATAACCTCTACCAGACACCAATTAGTAAGCTTAGGCAACGAGTGAAGGCAGACCTGGCAGAAGAGATATGCAAAAGCTGTGTGTGCAATCTATGGTAAACCAAATAACCAGCAGCAGTGGTATAACCAGTAGAGCATGTCAGGGTTCCCATTCCTTCAGCCAAGCACTTTCTCAGATAATAAATAACCCCACAGTACAGAAAATGACAGGTTTTTCAAAGGTGTAAACAAGACTAGAAGAATTATTAGGCAGACAAGAACCGTTTTTAAACATAATGATTTTCAGGCTTCCACGGAGCTTCTGATAATTTTCAGGAGTACTGTCAAGCAGTTTAGCACAAAAAATTAAACACTTTTAAGAAATCAGAAACCCGGTTAACAACAATAGTTACAAGAAGTGCCATCAAAATTATTCTTTCAGCAACCGGAAAAATTATTTTATTTTCAAAACAAAACTAAGTTTAAAAAGTCACATACAATCAGTGACTTTTCATCATTGGTGATCATCTTTGGTTAGTCACTGATAGTTTGTTTTAACTTGGCTTTTTAACTTATTTTTGGTCTTAAGACCCTTCATTTTCTCATCTGTAAAATAAACAATGATCAAAGGAGTCCCTAAATGCTTTCCATGGATTCTCATTACTCATGGAAATAGACACATTGAATTCCAGCATGAGGAATGCAGGCAAGTTACTTTTAAGTGGAAAAAGAGTAGAAAAATTAAGTGGAAAAGAGTGTTCTCTCTTTGACACACACACACACGAAAAGAAATACCAGAGTATTTTTATTAAATGCATGGGTTATTTTTCTCCTTCCCGAAGTGGGATGTACCTTTTGTGCGCTTCTTGCTTACTGCGACATTCTTCACAGTAATACTTGTATTCACTGCAGAGAGTTTCTGTGTTGCTGAAACCCCTGAGTGAAAAAAGAAAGCTGTAAATACTAGGTTTTTTATATTAAATAGCCACATAAATGTACCATATCAACATAACTTTATACACTTAAATCTACATGAGATAGAACCGTCAGCTTTTAGTTTTACTTCCTGCTTTCCGGGCAACGGGTGAATTCAAATTACAAAAATTTGGATTGTTGTGTCTACCTTAAACAGTGAGTGATTGAAGTATTCTGCTCCACATCAACTGAAAGGTCTAAGAAGTCTTCATCCTTGCTGCTTACCTTGCATGAAAAGAAGAACCAATAGAACATAGTTAAAACAAATGATACTAATTTACCTCTGTTTTTCAGTAGCACTTTCTATTGACAGAATGCATCTTTTACCCTATAGCATCCTTTTAGAAATTTTTGCAAGTGGGCTTTCTATTTCAGAGATTTGCTATATTTTCTGATTTTGTTCAGGAAGGGGGAAGTGTGTACGAGTCTCAGGGTGTAGATAATGCTAGCTGTCATCGTGCTGTGATTTCAGATCAATGATATTAATGCCAAGCTTCTTCTACACCTCACATTTTTCAAAAGAACAGAGTCACTGAGAATCTTCTGCTCAGTGCTTTTACTCCTGTTCTTCTCCTCTGACTCCCTTGAACTGAAAGTTATGTATTTGCATATCATAGTGAACCTAATAAACAGCATGAATATGTTGAAGCTTCTTCCGCTCTAGATTAATCCTCTTAAAGGAACAGCAGACAATAAGTTTGGCAAATGAGAGCTTGGGGCTTGGTCTGATACAGGCAGAATAGTAGCCAATTCTCACAAAAATGTAAGAATAACAAGTAAGTAAAACAGAACATCCTAGAAGCAGAAAATAAATTCCACCACAAATCCTGACAAATGCTGAAAAAAGCCACGGCTGCCCTGAAAACCAACTACGTTATCGAAGTTTTAGAAAACAGTTATGTGCAACCTTTTGTCTGCTAGTGTCTCCTCTCTGTATCTAAAGATACTCAATGTCACCCACGAGAATATCCTCTGCCTAGATACAAAGTAAATGCTTTTAGAAAATATACCTGGCTGCAGTTTCTTGGCTTAAAGCAGGAAAAGTGAAATGGCTACAGGAGAAGTAATGTAAGTTGATCTTTTAAACATGAGATTTATGTTCCTCTTTCAACTTAGGATAAAACAAAAGTGTAAAGTTCTCTGATAATCAAGAGATGAGAAACACACAGCTCCTAAGGGCAGCATACTTGGAGAAAAAAAGAAAAAAGCAGGTGGTCAAGACAAATATTTTTGAGAATTAATACCATAAGGCAAATCCAAAAACTCACGGAACTAAGTTGAAAGCTTCTGTGAGAGGACTGGGCTCCCACTGTTCTGTACCTAGGCTTTCCAACAGTTAAGTGTGCATGCAAAAAAACGCCACTATGTCAGTATACATCATTTCTATTGCAATATTCAGATGCTCAAGTGTAATGTTTATTATTACTTTTAGAGAGATAACAGAACGCATATGGAAAACTCTCAAAATGTTTACAGTGGGGAAAGAAAAGCCACCTGCATCTTCAGTGTGCTGCACATTTCCTGTATTCAGGGATGTACTTCAGTTTAATTGTCTGGACAAGTCTTCAAAATATCCCATTGCAAATCACTCTTGGAATTATCAGACCTGAGTTTGTAACACTAGGAACTCTGGTGGAAATCGTCGTAACTGGGGATTAAGAATGGCTCAGAAAAAAAAATCAGTTCTAGAAAATACCCTGCTGCTGCAGTCTTCAGCTAGGACAGCTGGAGTTAGGGAGTCATGTGATCAGTGTTATTCAGACATGTAATTAGATAATTCTTCCTCTTTTGGTCTAATCAAAGAAAATTCCGTGGAACAATACAGATTTCCCAGGCAGCTTTATCCCACGCAGAAGCTGTAAGGGCAGAGAGGATATGGAGAGGAGGGAAGGGATGTGTTGTACTTGGTTAAAAAGAGATTGGTACTGAAAACAGAAGTTCGCAAAAAGACAATTTCCATTCTCTGTGATAATATGGCCTTAAGAAACCCCACTCAGGTTAGCCAGTCCATTGTGCACTTAGGATCATGAGGAACCATTAAGGGCTTTGTTGCAAGAACAGCCAAGTTGATTTTTTTCCGATTATGTTGGTAATTCATTAATTGCTTTTCTTAATTTTTAAGTTTCTTTAACCCTTAGTATTTGAACAGATTTTTCTAACATTAACTCAAAGTTTTAATTTAAAAAAAAAATTAAAAGCCACTCTGCAGTCTTATGAGCCCCCCCTCCTTCTGTAAAAGTTCTGTTTCAAATAAACATCACTGAGCTTCTTAGACTACAACCACCAATGCTATATATTTCAATCATCTATAGAATGAAAAAAGATGGGCACGATCAGAAAATCTCATCACTTGCAGAATCGAGCCCTGATGTGTTCAAAAAGCTGTCTGAGTGCTCCTAACAGGAACATCTGAGTAATAGTGAGGAATTTGGATGTTCCAGTGTTCTGGCTGAAGAGGATGGTGTGCTGTTCTCACGTCAAGGACATAATCTGCACCCACACAGCTCAGCTGTACTCTGATGACCAAAGCTGCACAGAACAGAAAGCTCAGAAGGCTGACACTCACAGAATCCATTATTTCTTACAGCTGGGAATTTCACTGGCAATACGAATCTGCTCACTGGCAAAAGAGCTCTTGCAGCTATAGACTTCCATGTGTGCTAAGAGAGAAAGCAGTTTTAAAGGAAGCTGGAACAAAATGTGTAATTTATCTTGGTTTAAAAAAAAAGAGGAATGAAAATCGGGCATAGTTAAAGGTTCTGTAGTACTAATGTAAGAGAGAACACTGAGATTTTCCTTACTGCCTTCTCTCAGTCCAAAGTAGAATTGAGCCAAGGAATTTTATGCCTTGTAGAGTCATTTCAACCCAAGAGCAAAACCACGACCTGGAGATTGGTATGGTGGTTTTGATAATTTCCTATATTTCTCTGTAGAAGTACTGGCCACATTTAGCTGTTGAAATTTAATCTTAATGAAGCCAATTACATTATTTTCTGGTTTACTGTTATTCTTCCTTAAACTGTGAGAGAAATCTGTAAAACCAATTAACTTCTAGATCATTTCTATAAATTAGCCGTAAAATTTATATTCATTTTGTCATTCTGCCTCTATCAAGGAAGGGTGAAAGCATTTTAAAGAGAAATCACAATAAAAGCATGTAAAGGCAATTTACAATCCTTTTTGTAACATATTCATTTAATAGTGTGGCTTGAGTCACAACACAAATCTTTGTTAAAGCATCATATCTATGTTCCTTATACTCCACTGTCCATACTTAGACTGAGGATACATCTTTAGCCAGTTCAATTTTTATTTTTAAGATGGGCTAATGAAACAGTGTATCCTGGAAAGAAGCTGTTTTCCATAACCAGGACAACTAAATTTAGAATAATATTTTGCTTATTTTAGGAACATTGAGTAGTTTGTCCAGTTAGAAGACAATCACTGCCACTTCGAGCAAAGATATATGTTGTGCTTGATAGTTACATATGCAACAGATTTCCAATTTAAATTGAAAATATACTAGGGCTATTGTCTTGTCATTAAGAAGCACTAATTCATCCACTAGTGCTTGTAATCACCCACATGAGCTATTTTCAAGTACTCCTAACATTTTAAGTTATATTTCTAAACACAGAACTAATCTAAATGCCAACAGCTTCTAATAAATATCAAAACAATCTTATATACTCACTATATTTGAAAATAAAACACTATTCACAGTGATATTACCTATTAATGTGTCCAAATGTGCTAAGTGCTCATTTTCAGGTCACTGTGTTTTAGACACAAGCTGATATACTAAAAAGACAGAAACTGATAAAATAGTTTCCAGATTACTTTGATTATTATCTTGCTCAGCAATAGCTGAATATTTCTATTAGCAATAGCTAATAGGAAAAAAAAAACCTGACAATGTTAGTAGAATTCTCAGAATTGTGACAGGCCTGATAACTAATAAAATATGCTGGCAAAGAGCATATCATTGTTTTAAAATTGCATTAAGAACGGTACCTAGATCAAAATCCTGACAGCAGTAATTCATTATGCCACAGCAAGGAAAGGTAATGATGTCACTTGTGTCAAACGACTTAAGCTAAACTCATGTTTCAAAGGAAAAAAAAACCAGTTCAAGAGCTAGAAGAGAAGCAATTGACAGTTGACAAGAAATACTCATTAGGGAGGGGAAATCTGCCAGAAAAGAAAATATGGGAGCTTGGAATCACCACCTAAGTTACTCATAGTCTGCAGTTACATTATACACGACATTATGAAGCTCTTTCTTTGAAATAAAAGAGGTGGGTATTTCTAGAAGACTGAGAAAATTACATGTGAAATACACAGATTTGATGAATTCCTCCTTTCCAACGTCATGCTGACATATCTGTACTACCTAATTAAGTTAAAGAAAATACGTATGAAAAGTTATACAAAAACCACAGTCATTTAGCTTTTTTACAGTCTCTAAGGAATAGAGATGACAATTACTGTAATTTTCAAATCATGCTGCTTTTACTCTTTCTCAGGCTGGTAAAACTCAATTTTAAGCTTTTATGAAATACATTCTTTCTCTTATTGAGAGAATAAGAGAAACTTCTCAAAGAATATTTTTGTACAGCATACTCAGAGAAAGAGTTTATTTTTCAGGGTGCAGTATTAGAAGAATTCCTGTGGACAGACATTTAGGAAAGGATTACTTTTCGTGAACATGAAAGTATGTTTTTTGAGAATCCCAGTCTACTATCCCAGTGTCAAAAGCCAACCATTAGTATCCTGATTTCAATGGCTTTAAATTTAAAACCTAGGAGTCCGTGGAAACTGATTCATAATACTTACTTATGGGATCTATCACTAAGCCTGACATTCAGTTATTAAGACATTGAATTTGAGAAGAACCTCACACCCTCAAACTGCAGATTTTTGTTTCAATATTTACTGTGTTTATTTTGTTTGATCTAAATTTTGAAGGTGACTATGATCACACTGACAAAAAATCCAACTGGGAATTTTCCTAATATTGACCAAATGTCTTTTCCTACAACTCATGCATCAGCTGCTGGAATGTTCCCACCAATGAAGAAAAACTGCAAATATTCACAGAAATAGAAAGATTACTAAAGAAAGAAACTAATCTAGTCTGTTGGTCTGCTGGCATAAATGAATCGTGAAGCGTGCAGGTCGGAAACACGGCAGAGTTCGTGTTTACAAAGCACATGAGGACTTACAGTTTCACAGGTAAGACATCTGGTTTCATTAGTTAATGTTCCCTGAAAGATTTCGTGCACCCAGGTGGGGTCTGGCGGGCTGTTGTTTTCAGTGTCCACGTTGCCATTAGGCAGGCGCCCGTTCTGCTTCTCTTGTTTCCTCTCCTCTTGCAAGATGTCCGCAATTGTATTCAACAGATAGTTTAGGAACTCGTGTGCATCCTGCTGCATGTAGTTATCAAAAAGCTCTGCCAGATAAAGCAGAAGGTTTTTTAGTTGATTGGTTAGTGCTATACTACAGATAAGTTTTTAAGAGAGTCAGATTTCAAAACCAGTCCTTTATGTCACATTTTGAATCACTCATGGCAATACAACACCAATCCAAAATGCCTACTTGACAAACTAAGTCAAAAAAATAGGGGGTGGGAAGAGGGGACAGCAAGTCAGCTTGCACTGGCAGAAATCACTCAGCTGATCAGAATTACCAGAAGACTGCAAGAAAACCAGAGCACAATTCAACTGCCTAAACACAGGTGTATGTGGAGTGCCACCTGAACTTGTGTTCATCCTGTCCAGCCTCCAGACGCCACTGGATCTCCTAAAGAGGCTATCCTACCTCCGCCAAGCTTAGGTTAATGGCTGGGATAACATAGATTTAGTAGCAGTTACTTCTTTCTCTCTGACCAGGAATTGCTAAGAGGAAATTTACTTGCCTATTTAAAAAGCATTCTCTATCCCCAGCTAATATTGTACAAGTTTTCTATTGCGCAATTACTTCACTTTGCTAGCAGTCCAAAAATGTTCTAAGAGACATGTCTTCAGTACAGGAGAAGAAAGATGAATGAAACAGATACTCAGTGAAGCTCAAGTTTTGAAATGCATACAGGGACTCCATGGAAGCTTTACTGTCATTCACCTGTTGGCATCCAGGAATAAACTTCAAATTAAAAAAAACAAGTCCAGGGTTATTAGCTAAGTAGGGAAACCCTGATGCTAATCTAGATCATTTGGAGAGGTTAAGTAGTGCAATAGGTCACGCAAGAGTATGAACCACGTAGTTTATTTAATGAACTACTACACTATTTTTGAGATGAGTAAGTTCAATCTAGCCAACTGCAAGGTCTTTATTTCATCAAGTAAATCAAGACAGAACAAGAGCTACAATTCTCTTGAGATAAAATATTTCAGAGGTTCTTCACAGTGTAGCATCACAGGCCTCTCAGGGCTATGTGCCCAGCCAGTAATTAGCATTAACTACAGCAAAATGAAAGCTACAGATTGTTCATCTTACAAGTAGAAGAACTTTATGCAAATGTTAACAGTACACCTTCAGCTGACTTCAAGACAGCAGCTGCTTCCCAGCCAACTAAACTTCAAGGTCATTAAGAGAGAAACATAGAACTGCTTGGGTTAGAAGGGACCTTAAAGGTAATTGAGTTCCAACCGCCCTGCTCTGGACAGGGACAGCTTCCAACAAGGTCAGGTTACTCAAAGCCCCATCCAACCTGGCCTTGGACACTTTCAGAGATCAGGCATCCACAGCTTCTCTGGGCAACCTGTTCCAGTCCTCACCACACTTGCACTGTGAATTTCTTCATAATACCTAATCTAAACCTGCCCTCTTTCAGTTTAAAGCTATTCCCCTTGTCCTGTCACTACACACCCTTGTGAAAAGCTCCTCTCCAGTTCAGAGATGTATAATACAGGCATGTTGTACTCAGACACTGAAAATAAAGATGGAGCAGCAGCTTTGTAGTCTGGAATACATGAAGACTATGTCCTCAGTTATGACCCTGGTATAGCTGGATACTGACTGGAAGAGACACTAGATTGGTGTTGCACACCTACCCGTTTCTTAAACCTGAACTTCTTTAAGGCTCAAAATTACATACCTTTACAATAAGCACTTAATAGCATATATGATACCCATGTAATTGCAGCCTGAATGTAGCTACTTATTTGTACAAAAGGTGAGAGTATCATCATTAAAAGAGACCCAAAAAGACAGCAAAGGTTGAACTTCCACATCTGACTTCTCTACTGAAGGTTTTCCAATTGCCTTGCCCTGTGCAGAATTTTAGTGGCATGACATAATTGCACATTACAAAGAACGCTTTCTATAATGAACTTAATGGCTCCCGTGGTTAGCTTTCTGCTTTCCATCTGAATGAGTGTCTGCATTTGTTATAATGAACTGTTTCCATAAACGTATCAAACACAAGCACACTTACTTGAGTAGATGTGCCACGAAGGGAATTAGAGTTTTCTACTCTGCACAGGCAAGTGATTGTACAGTACCCAAGAGCTTTTTTTTAACACTAACATTACAACTCACGGTGTGCATTTGCTGGAACAGCCATGTCCAACTAGGAATGTCATTACATTATTTTATTTCTTGTTTTTACTACAGAGATAGTCATCATACCATTTAAATGCTTTTTCAGTCTGCATTCACAGTCTTGGAAAGACTGCAATAGTATGAACATGTCTATCGCAGAAGTGTTAAGTATGGTACCTCAAACAGCTTATTTAAATATAGTAATTGCTTCCTAAGGAAAAAAAGTTGTAGTTTTGTGAAAATGCATCCAAACTGAGTAGCAGATCACAAGGCTTCATTTATATTTTAACATCAAATCATTTTCTAAAACATTCTGACCAATTAGCCCTGCAGATAAGAAACAAGAAATGTGAAAAATCTCTAGAAATCTCTTGAAATTTAGGATAACAATGACATAGAAAAGAAAATTTGCCAACACTACTTAGTGGTTTTAAAATTAATTAATTCTTTTAAAAGTAGGTCAAGTTACATATTGCATAAATTCTAAATCAATTTAAAAATGTGGGGGGTTTTAAGCTAGATTCTTACGGACAAGTCTTTCCACACACGCAGTCTGGGAGACTGATTCCTCCATTCATAAAGTATTTTTTAAAAACAAAGAACAAAGGTCTTACAGTGAATTTTGATTACAAATATAAAACTCACAGAGAAACAAAACTAGCAAGCAATTTCATAAGCAGCCAGTGACAATATGACTTCAGTTCTACATGAAGAGGGAGAGACAAGGATTCTCTCTCAAAACTGCTCCAGGGCTACACCCTTATTGTGTTTATACTACAGCACCAAGAACATCTTCTATGTGTAACAAATATATAGGTATTCCACTATGTCAACTTCAGAATTAAACTGTAACTGGTATAATTATTACAGAAGAAAAAGGAAAAAAAAGTTACCATTTTCTTTTCGTAATCTTGTTATAAATTTCTTGGGAGGTATTACTCCAACTTTTTTCTTCTGGGTGGCTATACTGTGGAAGAGATCTGCTAAGCATGTAAGGAGATTCTCTTTTTTCCTTGGCTGACTCTTGTACGCTAAGACTTTGTCTCGAAATGGTCGACAAAAATAAAGTGCCTGGAGAACCGAATTGCAGTAGCACGTATTCCCAAACTACAAAACAAAAGAGGGATCTATTAGTTTGCATTGTATTACGGTAGAGAGGTAAAATTAATTCCAAAGTATAACAAGGTGCATAAGCAGGGGCCAACTTTCTGCAAGTCGTTTCTTCCTGACTTTAAGGTAGAAAAACATATTAATGTCACACAAAGGATTACCAAGTATATAAATGCATGAAAAACCTAGGTAAATTTGAACAATACTATTTAATTTTGTCTCACTTAAAATAAGTTTAAAATTAACTTATTGGTAATATTTTACATCTATTTGGGTCAAAATGTTCAAAAAATACCTCCAATTTCACAACTCCCAAAATATGCCCAGGTAAAAATATCTCTCCATCTACCCCACATCAGCCAGAACAGCAAAGAACAGGCACAGCATGACCTTGTACTGTGAAGAAATTCAGCTGAAAATGGAGAGCTTCTCAGAAACTACAGAAATTAAATTCTCCAAATCTTAATAGCTGTCATCGAAGTCAGAAATAACTCCTTTAACCTGTTCCTACATTTTCAGTTCTCATTCCAGGGTGACAAGATTGATTTAAGGAGACTCCTGAATGCCAATGTGACATGACTTGCCTAGGATTCAAAGCTGGGGCGGTTGGTAGCTTGAAATAAGATTGCAAGGAAAAGAGAGCACGATTTGTGTGTGCACACTTCGAAGGAGGCAAGCCACTGGATTGAGAGGGGAAAGCAGAGCTGGCAGGAAAAGCATCCATAACCCACTTTGTACCAGGACACCAGGTGGGACACTCCAGATGTCCCCGGGTGGGACACTCCAGATGTCCCCCTTTCCTCAGACTCCTTTAGGCACCTGAGATCACTGACGCTGTCTGCAGCTCCCCCCAACACTGCAAACATCCCCATCACATCTGTGAAGGCGTTGTGAGCTGTCGGGGGATAAAGTCTTTCTAATTTTAGGTTGCCTTTCTAATTTTATGCTGCCCTCCTCCAGTGAAACCTATTATCCAACACTGAAAGTGTGGGAAACATCTTTACAAGGGCCTCAGCAAGTAATCCAACCTTTCAGCTGCAGTCACGCAACCTGCAAATTGAAGCGTGTACCTACTACACACATTCTCCAAAATGTGGAAATAACACTCAGATTCACGTTATATAAAGATAGCAGCACATATAGATAGCAAATTCCGTGACTTTATTATTGAGATGGGGAGACTTCTGTGGCAAAGACTGCCTTTAAAGACATTTTAAGAGCAGGTTCCTTCAATAGACAAAAAGAGCTAAAAGCCTTCACATCTTAGGAATAACAGGGAAGTAACTACTTTTTGCACTCTCCCAATTAAGACAAACAAGATGCATTGCAAAAATGCAATTTAATTACAAAACTTAAAAATTAATTATTTTCCTTAATTTTAAACTAACGAAATATGACGAACTACTTTCTAAATAACCAAGATGCATTCAAAGAATAAGTAAGAAGCACATTTTAAAAAAATATTAAGATGTCATTGAGGTATCTGTATTAAAAAGTGATGAATTTAACATCCATTATTTTTCTTCATTTAAGTGAGGAAAATGCTCATATTAGCTTCTTTGTCGTCCAAATCTGCAAACAAGTCAATGAACTTAAGAGGAAAACTGGGACTTTTTACCTTAAAGGAAGCTGATGAAATCACACAGTAGCTTCTGTCAAAACATTTAATATTGTAAGCTAACTATTTATGAGTTTATAATTAGAAACAGCCATAAAAAGAGAACTACATTAAAGTGTTAAGAAAGTTCTTAAAATTTAATCAAACTGGAAAAGTGCTAAAATTTTCTACAGCAAGTGTCAAAAGATGAAAAGCAAGCAAATTAGAAATTTCATAAGATTCCAATTTTTAAAAGGAGCAGTCTGATGATAAATTAATTAGAATGGCAACCATGCAGTGAGAGACGAACAAAATATGAAGGCCTCAGAACACTGAACAAAATTCAGATTAATTTAAAATGAATGTATGTTAACCTACATGCCTGTGAATATGAAATAAAAGCAACCAGATTAAGTTCATAAAAGGCTTTCTCCAACCAAATTCAGAAACACAGCAGGCAATAGAAGAATGTTTGAAAGCAAACTCCTGAAGAAAATTTAATTAGTTCACATTTGTTTTCTCTCTAAAGCATCAGTCTATCACTTCAAAACTCAAAATATTTTTAAAATAAATGCTTCCAATCATTAAAAAAATTAAAATGGCACCTGTACTAAACAACAAGTGGGAAAAGGTTGGGAAGTTTCTAGACTATGCAAATACTCAATTTGATAAATGAATAAATGCTGGTCTTACCACCATTATTACTTTAGTTCCCATCTTTGACTCCACTGCAGAGAAACACCCAACACCTTGCTGCAGTGTCCCCATCCTCCCACACCCACTTGACACCTATACTCTGCTATCTAATCCTGGGTGTTCAGCACCGGGCTCTGCTCCTTCCTCCTCCCCACTCCAGCCAGCGCTGCCTCAGAGCCACAACACTTGGGAGTGCAAGCCCTGCACCGCAACTTCGTGCTTGGCCAGGCAGTCTCAGAACAGCAGTAAAAAGTATAAGAAAGACCATCTTACACCATGCATTTCTAACAGATGTAAAAAAAATCCACATTTTCTCTTTTTATCAATCAATACCGTTCTTCTGTTCTCAATTCTGAGAAATCGGATTTTTTCCTTTCACAAAAATACTGCATTCTCTCTGTTTTACACCCTCCCCCCGTTTTTTTTTTCTTTTAGATTCTGAAATCAAAGTTACAGCACCCAAACCTATGTGGAAATAATAAAAATGAGACAGTAGGGAAAACAAAGGCACTGTGCAACAAAACCACCGCACATCCATGAACACTTACAGTCTTATAGCTTACTCTTGTGATGCACATACAGCCGGGAAGAAATGTGGTGACCTAACCCCATTCAACAAAGGGATTTACAAGAACTTAGATCTGTTTGGAACACTGTCTCTGTGCAGGGTTCCTCCCAGCTCTGATGTACTGGCAGCTCCAACAACTCCTCGTTGTTGCAATGGGCCACTCCATTAAGACAGGATTTCTCCAAAACACACGGATCCACTGCAAGAGACTGAACAAGCAAACCTTCTGCTCTACAAGTCTGGTAAACTGCTAAAGAGTTTCCAGAGCAGCTCTTTGAGATTAAAAATCTTATTTCATGCTCACTGGATAAAATGATTGATTTAATTTGTGAAGCACATAGATTTGAATGGTTTTCATTACTGCACTGAAGAGGGAAAGAAGAATGATAAGCAGACTTAATGTTCCTGGTTGTCCATGTGCATGGGACATCACACTACTAACACTTTCATCTTACCACATATCTTACATATTTACTGCTGATTTAGTGAATGGTATTGTCCCTTCAAGTCTAAGCTGAATTTTCCATTCCCATCAACCATCTGCTCCTCCATATGTTTCCCATAGTTGCCCTTTCTTAGGTCTTTTTTTACCTCTCAAACTGCTCTTTCAGCACATCCTCTGAACAATCCCTAGATTGTACCACAAAGCTGGAAAAGAGGTAAGACAGTGCTTCTGCCTCCTTTTCTTTTATGCTACCCCTGGATAAATTGACAGATCTGTATTTCAGGATTGTCGTCTTTATCTAAAATGCTTTTCTGTATTCCAGACACCTCAAATGGCTAGCTATCACACAGTTAGAAGAAAGCTACTGACTTACACATTATTTCCCTTTTTTCCATTGATCTGGACAAAGCTAGGACAAACAAAATCAATAAACAAATTAGAAAAATTTAGCAGTAAATGTTAATGAACCTCTAGGAGATCCACTTCTTGTAATTGCTACAAAAAAATTAGAGAAATCAGTGAAGGCAAAAACTGTGATTTCTGTAGCTTCTCAATCTAATAGTACTAATTTATCATCTAATTATCTAGTATTTCTTCTCATTATCATTATCTCTGTCATTCTTTCTAGTCATTTGCCATAGTTTGTCACTTTCACTTTTCTGGGCACATTTGCATGCTGCAGGCTTAGCACACACTTATGGTGTATACGTGCTGTGTTAGTAAACACAACCTGCAGAACAGATCTAAAACCATCCAGGCATCAACGTCACTGAACTTCCTCAGCCAGCCACTGTACCTGAAAACCAGCACCCGTGTGCCTTAAATGTAAGGGATCCCATTTTACTATTTGTTACAATTAAAAGAATTTTACTCCATAAATTTTTATTGTTTGCAGCTAAATTAAGCAAAATTCCTGTAGTAGACAGAAAGCTATAAGTGCTCTGATATATTGAAGCTGCCTGACTCTTACGTGTATAGTTGAGGGCAATGACAGATATTCCCTCAAATTTCTACTCCATCTGGAGTACAAAAAGTCAGAACTTTTTGTTCTGACTCATAACATATTAGGAAGATTGTCCTTTATTGAACCTTCTCTTAAGGGTACAAACTATGTAAAACTTCAAGCTTAGGTGTACAATACAATTTCACTGTTAAGTCTTAAATCCTCTCTGGACTTGGACAAGAAATTGGGAAAACAGTTTATCTGTCAACAGAGTAAGAGATTTGCGAAAACCTGTTATTGGAAAAATGGAAAGCCTAAGCTCAGCTGCAGAACTGACAGGTATGAACAGTGAAACTGCTCTATTTCCTCTCTGGAGACAAATAACGTGGCATTCGGAGGGTATTTCAGCTTTCATGAGAAAGGAAAAGAAGTCACTTAAATTTAAGTGGTGGTGTTTTGAGACGCATGGAAGCCAGCTTATGGGTGTTTACTGACTCCACAGTGCATGCTCGGACTGCAGACTCTCGAACCAGGTCAGTGCTAAGCACTTGGAGGTAGAGACACGTTACAGTACCAGCACAACATTTAAATAATCAGTTTCATTAAGAAAAGCAAGACAATAGCTCTTGTTAAATCAACCTACTTTAACTATGTCGTTTCTGAAGCCCCAGTAAAGAGAATAATTTAGTATTTCATGTCAGTATTGTGCAATTTCTAACAAGATATACTTTTCATCAGTAATACCAGAAATTAAAAGTTTAAATCATTGCTTAAAACTAATTGTTGATTAAACAATCCAGTATATTTTTTTCATTACTGCTTTCCCCTTTGGGCTGTATTTTTTTTTTAATCTTAATACAAAAAGCAGATATAAATGCGTCACATCATCAGTAGTCTTCCACAAGATTTTTTTCTTTTAATGTATTTATTTTACTTCACTTGCATATTACGAACAACAAGCTACACGTTTTAAATAGCCTTCTTTAAGACTTACATATTTTAATAACATGAAAATGATGTAAAAATTACCCTACAACTAATAAAATGAAATAAAGTATTCAGTAGAGAGACCATTTCAACAATTCAGCAGCATATTTCAACAAATACACTAAGTATTGAAACACGTTTCAATAGTATGAATATCCAGTGACTATATCTTTCAGAATTTTAAGTATTCACTCATCACAGTCTTGTTATTTAACAAACCCATTCCTGTCCTTTCAAAGCAGTAGGTTACGGTCTGAAACTCACATTAACCAAACCAAAATAGTGCTCATTGACTGGAAATTGTTCCGGACCAATCTCTTTCTCCAAAGCTGAGGCATTGGCGCCCTAGAAAAAAAAACAGAAGTAGCAAAATATTAGTGTGGCAACAGTGAATTTAAGCAGCTGAGGAAAAAGAAGTTTTTTGGCAAGGATAAATTATCAAAACCAACCAACCATCCATAAAAAAATCCTGCAAAACACACTGATTACAACTAAAATTTACCTTAGAGATGTTTCCAAATATGTTCTGTCCAAAACCACCTCCAAGTTATATAATTGTCACATATTTTCATGCAATTACGCTGTTTTGATGTTCTGCACTTATTATTTTCAGAGTCAAATTACTTTAATAACACTTGCACTAATGCAGGACACAAAGCAGGTCATACAAGGCCCACCGGCAAGCTCCTTCTAACAAAACTAACTTTCATTCTGCAAAGCACACTTCAGAAAAAGTTAAGAGAGGCAGATTGTTCGTAGGTCTGTTCCACTTACACTGAAAATGTAAGTTGTACAAAGTGCTTTGCTAAACACCTTTAACTTTGTAAAACTAAAAGACAATGCAGTACAGCTACTGATGGCGTGCATCACAAATACTGCAGCCTTTGCCCAAAAAATCTGTTGGGTCTGATCCTCAAAAAGAAGTCAGAGAAGGTAACTTTGGTTACTCTGTGGATGTTGACTCAGCTGGTGCAGTAAACACTGGGTTTCAGAGAAAAGTGTTGTTTTCTTTTTTATTTGGAGACAGAAAAACCTCTATGCTGGAAAATTCAGAGAACAAAAAAAAACCCCTAGCTTCATATGAGTTCTTACACTGATTGCTTTTAGAGAAATGGAAACATATACAACTTTTTGCACACTACAAAACTGATATCTATCTATCTATCTATCTATCTATATCCCCTACGAGACTAATACATGAACATAACAGCAGGTCTAGCTGCAGCTAAAATAGCACATAATATACAGCAAAGAACCTTAAAAATAGGCAACACTCCCTCCCAACAAGTTCTTTCTTTACACCAAAGATATAGCAAATAGCCATTAGATAGGATATCACAACAATTAAATTAAATCAAAATCACGGACTGCACTAAAAACAGCACACAGGATTGCCCAGATTAATTACAGACGGGGAGAAGTGGAACAGAATGAAAATGAGAACTGTATAAAAATGTACACAGTTAAAATGAAACAATGATGTGGCATCTGCCATGGTATGACCGTGGTACCGCAGAACTTTATGCAAACTACCTTAGCAGTTCTGAAACTGGAAGCACATGCTCAAAGGCCCAATAGGAGGTACCAACTTTAACTAGAATAGGGTGAAATATAGCAAAACTCCACATGTGAGACACTACAGCTCTGCTCCATTCACAGCACAGCCCCAGCTGCTTTCATCAGTTACATCCCCTCCAATTACCCAGTTTGATAAAGCCTCTCCTTTACTGGGGATTTAGCTGCAGGGCTTATTACTTTAGAAGCTGTTCTCAAATGGAGATTATAGTGGTGAGGAAAAGGGGTATAAACCCTCATTTAAGATTAAAGCACTCTGTCATTCTGAATATTTAGTTCCGCAGCCTTATTTAAATGCACCCACAAGCTTTGGCAAGGTGAGTATTACAAATAAACCAGGAAAAAGAAGGAACTGTGGGGGCCTTTATGCTATTGTTAAAATCTCTACCTCTTTAAAAATAAATTCAAGAGCAGGCTTAAGGAAATTCTTTCTCTTTTTGAAACTAGGGTGGAGTAGCTTCTTTATTCTATATTTGAAAGGAAAATATTATGATATAAACATCAATGTTTCTGTTTGTACAGACATGAACACTGTACTTAGTTTTCTAGCACAATAAAGATCCAACCTGGCAACAAGAAAGACATGCTGAGATACTACAAGATTGTCATGGTTTTCCAGTTATTCAAAGATGCTTCATTCAAGGCTCAGACTTTCACCTGATTTCAAAGCACTGCATCATCTATGTTTGAATGCAGTTTGTGAATGTTAGTACAAACCAGCATGGATGTTTTACACCAATATAAAAACCCTCGAGCTACTCAGACTTCCCTTTACAGCTCTCTTTTTGTCTGTCGTAAAGGATGCTATCTCTCCCTCCAAAGTAATCATTTATACTGTGCACAGTGTATTGGTTGCAAAGAGCAGAAACAGAGGAAGAGTACACCAAAATGTATGTTCACAACTGACCCATTAAAGCTATTTTAAACCCTAACTATCCCTTGCTTCAAAATGTTTCCCAGACATGATTACAGTACACATTATCAGTCCCAGCTGACTCCTCCACTACGCAAATACAGATGCAGGGGGGAGCACTGCAGCACCACTACTCTGGTACTGTATCACCTCTTGGACACGAGCACAGCAGACGTTTAAGGCAGAAGTGGGAGTGCCTCTCTTTTCATCAGCCAAGTCAGACTTACTGGACTTGGGAACTAGACTAGGGAAATTTCAGGCTGTGCCATACGCCGTGGAGTAGATCATTTATTCCTCTGCCACTTAAATGGGATCCCCAGGGAAAACCCCCATTTTAAACCCCTCTTTTTGGAGGGGCTCGCTTAATAACACATTCAACAGGTGTTCAATCCCCACACTGCAACCTGGCTTTGATATTACACAAGGGACAGATGGGAACATCATCCACCTCCAATTTCCCTTGTCCTTCTAAGGGGAAGCACACAAGGTCATTAGTCAGAAATGAGAAGGAACAGAGGCACAGCAGAAGTCCAAAAAGCGAGTAATATTGCAGTAGTACTGAGATTTACCTCTTTTTGCATTATATCAGTGTAAAGGCTATATAGCTACACAACCCAGCACTGCCTTACATTAACCCCTTCCAGCACAGAGATAGTAATAGTACAGGCACGGAGAACACTCATTTCTCATAGTTGATGAAATACAGCTTTAAAAAGGGGAAAGTTCAGCAACTAAGGTGTGTTTATAAGAACACAATATGAAATCAAGATTTGCTTTTTTTTTTGTTACTGAAAATTGCCTTGGAAACAACATTAAACTATCAATGATTATACAAAAATCTTCACAAACCCAATGAAAGTTAGGTGTAAAACTAAACTACTGCAGACTTCATCCTCCAAAATGATATATCATGTAAGCTTTATTTAATCATGTTCAAATCAGTGGAACACTGATTGCTTTATTTCCCCATTAAGTTAAAGAAAAAAGCTATACTATTGGATTTGTAAATATCGCCTTAAAGGCTAATTTCTTAATGAAGGGATAAGAATCTGTGTTTGCCACAGAAGTCCCTTAATTAAGTTTCTCAACTTTTATTTTTGAAAGAGCTTGAGTTTTCCACAAATCAACACATTTAACATTAGCCAGATGAGGGTTTTATTTCAGTTTAGTGGAATCAAAGCCCAGGAAACAGAGTGCAATAGGAAGGTGTATTATCTTTGAACTGAGTATGGCTGTATTTTCCTGATTTTCAGGTTTTACAAATATAAATCCTCACAAATTTCTAAAATAAACTAAAAAACTCCATTGATGCTGTCCATTTCAATGCAAAACGGCAGAAAAAATGAAGTATAAACAAACGCAGATGGTTTTTCTGTTTGTTTAGTTTTTGACTTGCTAAAACAATAATATCATTAAATGCCATTTCCGCTTTTAGTACTGCCTTTGCTCACAGCCTCAGAGGCCACACTGTTGTGGTGTTGCATGTTGAACTAGTCCTCCCGAGACACTACCAGCTGACACATGGACAGGATAACTGGAGCCAATCTGTAAAACAAATCAGCTGGTGCTTAGGATCTGACACACACACACTTTGGGTTTCACAGCATTCTTGCAGATTAGTTGTAGGCTGGTTTTGCGACCGAACACCAGCTGTGTTCTCTGATGTAGGTCCCTCCAAAAGCCATCTAATTTGTGCACTCTAAAAGTGCTCCCAAAATGCAAACCAAAGCATGGTAAATTGGGATGCCATCCTATATTAAAAATACTGTCTAAAAACATGTCAGCAAGCAGGCAAACAATTGCAGTTTTAAAGTGTCCTACCTTGTCATTATCATCCAACCTAGCAGGCAGAATTTCCCTTACAAAGGCTTCATTCATAACCAGCCTAACATGCTTGGAAGCTTACACTTCTTACTGGGATGGGAGAGGGGGTTTGATCTATCCCTTTCTAGAGCAAATATCAGTTGATAGCTTGGTGGGTCATCTTTGCAGTAGTTTAACAGCTTTACCCTCTTGCTGTAAATTTCCTGAGTAAAATCAAAATTTCACCTTTAAAACAAATTTCTTGTCTCAAAATTTATATTTGTCACCAACATCCTGAAGATCCATTTCTCCCTTCACACATGCATTATGCTAGATCCTTCCCTGCAATGCTCTCCACCTTGCTCAAGAAGCAAGGAACAACACTGATTAAACGTGACTCATACAACTAAACCATGTTGCACACGTATATATAAGTCAAATTTCTAAAACATGACCTTAGCTACAGGTAAATGAACATTACCACCACACAACACAGAACTATTACTCTTCCTAGTGACCAAAAGGCATTACAAGTAAAAGGGAAAATCAGTAATCGGGAAGAACAATGCTCCTGAACAAGTGTAAAATTAATGGAATTATTTATAATTTGCAAAAATACATCTCAGTATAGAAGCATTCACTAGTGCTTTCACTTTTCTGTGCTATCCTTGTCTGTGCCACTAGCAAAGATATACAGAATTTCATAGCCTAATGCACTAATTAATGCACTATGACTGAAGGAATCCTCTGTTAACGAAGAAATGCAGAGTTCTACTCTTCCAGTTATGTTTTATCAGAATTTGTGAATTCATACTTTTCCATGTACTCATAAGAATCAGGATTAAGAGCAAAGAGAACAACTACATTAAATCAGTTTATATTTGTTGCTTCAATTGCAACCAAAACTGAACCGCAAGTCTTTTGATACTGTTTCTAGCCAGGAAGCAGCAGTGAAATATGAGTGGAATTCAATAATCCTTTTTGTTCATTTCTTTGCAAAGGAACAAGCATTATTAATACATGAAATATTTGGATAGTTTCAGTTAATACTTTTTAAATACCTCCAAATAGTGTTATTTTATTAATTAATCAGTCTAAGACATAGTCATGTATATTCATATCATGTGTAGCTAAAACAATACTTTTTTTTTGAATATCGAGTCAAAACACCTCTGCCTGGGTAAGGAAAATTATACCAAATCACAAAATTAATTTCTCTTTGTATTTGGTATGTCTACCAAACCCATCTTTTTGAGCCCCACTGAACATTCACAATGTGTTTTCCTTCACAATTAGGTACAGTCACACTTCCTCATGTATGACAAGTGCATGATGGTGTATCCTTTCGAATACCAAAGTCAAAGACAAGTTAATATTTCAGGAAAATTAGACTCACCTAACTACCCAAAATGCAGAGTGAGTGGGGAAAACACTTTTGCTCAATCCTTGTTTTTGATAAAATGCATCCAGTGATATGTTCCACATACTTTTACTAACCTACATAATTCCAGCTTCGTAAAACAAATATATAGCTTTTGTAACTACCCATGTTCATGGAATCATAAAAAGAATTTGAGTTTATAAAAGATGGTAAAAATGTCTTCCTATTCTGGTCTACTTATGTTTATGCAACCTTCTGGTTTTATGCTACAAGGAAGATCTAGATTTTTTCTTCCTCAACTGAAAGATCAGATAGACCTTACTGAAATAAATCATTTGCTAAAAGCATTTAACTTTGGCAATCTTCTAAGCTACAAAAACAAAAGTTACCCCTTACACAGGACTTTTATACATCTCTCTCCCTCAAGAAAATTGAAGAGAAAAGCCCCTTTCGCCACATTTTTACAGAATCATTCCTATAAGTTTTAATGCATATTAGTTCTTTCAGAAATGTAAAAAGCAAATAAAAGACTACATAACTGACCAGTCTAAATATTCAAGCATTGTCTAGTAACAGGAACCGTTGTTCCCACTGACACAGCTAAAAATTCTGCTGCCAAGACTAGGGTCCAAACTTGTATTTCATTGTTTCTTTGTGCTTAGAACTTGCAAGATGAACATACGCACGTGTGTGGGTAAAAAGAAAGTGGAACACTTACATAAATAAAATTATCCAACTAAGTAATATGTCAACTAAATAAATCCCTGTGCTGGTACAAATACTGCTTTACAACTACGTAACTTTGAGAATTTTTTCTTTGTGTTTCACATTTCACATTTGTTTTATATTATAGTCAAACTCCTACTTTGATGAAAATTGAAAACAAATTTGTCTAAATTAATTAGCATACTAAACAGTGTCACGAACCCAGTAGTTTAAAGACCAAATATAAACATTCATCTTTTATTACCATATTGTAGCATATTACAGCTACAAAAATGATAGTGACAGATGTCACAACCATGCTTGAATCTTAGTGTCATGTTTATCATGAAACAGTCTCCTGATAAGAACTCCAACAGACAAGTGAACCTCCCCACTGTGGTGTAAACTCTTACCCCAGCTGCCTAACACATACTTCTCCAATATTTCCTGTGCTTGCAACAGAGCCGCCACAACAGAACACATCCCCGAACACTCCAGTCCATGGAGCGTGGCAGATCCAGGTCAGCGTGCCAGAGTGAAACGCAGTGGCTGAGATGAGTGGCAGTGGCACATGTTCCCTCTTGCCAACCGTGCCACATGAGCAAGTCAGGCAGCTGGATAAAGGAATGCCACAACACTGCTGTTTCCTCTGTGTTACTTTAGTCCTTTCCTTCTCTGCTGTTTTTTTCTGTCACCTCCTCATTTTGAAGCTGTTTTCCCATAACTTTTCTTTTGTTGCTGTTACTCAATTCTCATTTCTTCCAGCGTGGGTCCTCTGTATACTTTCCTGTGGAATCTGTTAACCTGATCATCAATTAATGTTTAAGTATTATAATTCATGCCTCAGAGGAGACAGTGCAATTAGAAGGAAGAGGAGTGAGTATCTCATAGCCATTTCTGGCTGGCTGCAGACTCTGGCAAATGTCAATTTACACTAAGTGCAGATTCACAAACAGGTTTGAAAACCCTATTGTAAACAAACAATTCCTGAAGCAGTAAGAAAGCCCATAAACGCACACCCCTCCCACAGTTAGCTACAAAACTTTCCTGCAATTAAGAGTTTTTATAAAGCCTCTCTGCTATAACACTCAAGGTAGGTGCACCGCAGCCTTCCCTCAGCTGGGCACTTCCAGGGTCCGTTTCCTCTAGGATGGCTTTCCCACACATGCTTGTTTGAGCTCTAGTACCTCTGAAACATCTTTACCCCTGTGAAATGCGACCGACAGGAGCAAAAGGGTACTTGTAACAGTGCCCTTGGAGAGGAGGCAGGCAGGAAAGGGACAATAGCCAGCCATTCAGTGTGACTCCACGTGTCTTAATCCTTTCAAAACCGGAACAAAAATTTGGATTGTAAGATAAGCAGAGGTTCTCATGCAGAACACACTGTTACATCATACAATCAACCTGTAACCACAAACTATGTATTTGATGTCAGTGCTGGGGGGCTGAAACGATCACTGAAAACAGTCAGTGACATACCCTGTGTGCAAGGTGCTGAGCTGGCAGACAGAGAAGGGAATACACAGACAAATACTCAAAACATGAAGATTTTGATGTCTAATGCTACAGCTTCTAGATTAGCATAGTTTTAAAAATATCATCACACTTTTTCAGGTTGAGCCAACATTATCAACTTTCCACAAGAAACCCTGAAAACAAGTACTACTACCACTACAACTTCCTCGTCTATGTCTGAGGCTGACATCTTTGAGGCTTTTCACAGCTTTTAAGCTACAAATGTAAATTTCTATCTTCTCTTTGCTTCAGCTACTCAAAGACTTGATACCTTTCAACTGCTGGCAAGTGTTTCCTGGATTCTAGACAACAGAAGTCAGAAGTACTAGATGGAATCTGTGAGTATAGCGTGGGGCACATCTTTGTTGCAGTTAGCCTGGGTTACTTTATGCCTCCTCAGCCATGTGTAAAAACCCCACACAGTTCAGTCAGGTAAGACTGTGATTGCAGTTTTACTCATGGATGAGGGTAAAAGACAAAGTGCTACTTTTACTTACTGCAAAGACATTAAAAATAATTTTAAAAAATAGACCACACAATTTTAACCTCATCCATTTTGCAACAAGAACAGTGGCTAAACCACTCAAGGGCAAAGGTATTTCCAGTGCTTTTCCACAATCTCCAGCCTTGTCATTAAGACTTACTACAGCACAAAGAAGCATGGGAATGGTGGTATAGAGCAAAGAATTTTAAGGAAGCTGAAAGGCAATACAACAGTAGGACACATTACTACAGAAAGAGTTCTGTTAACATTGGTATGAACACCGGGGTGTAGATCCATGAAATAATGGAGCATATACAAAGGAACCAATCAACATAGAGAGGATGTCCTCTTGGAAGATCATCCCCAAAAGTACTACAGGTAAACTAAACATACTCGTTATCACTCTTCACTGTTTCCACATCCATACAACCTGCCAGTACTGTAAAATATAATACACTGCTTTATAATACTCAGGGCTTGAATAACAAGGGTAAGACGCATAAAATATAAATGAGTCAGCAGAAGCAAAACTTGAATTCGGATTTAAAAAAAAGAAGTCATGAAATGCAGAACTGCAATGGAAGAGCTTTTTCAGTATAGTTCTAGACTGCTCTGTTACGGATTATAAGTATACATGCATGCTAGGTTTGTGTAGGCATGAACTGTCTCTTGACAAAAATTGTCTGTTACTGGTTTTGTACTAAGTAATTGTAAAAAGACAAGCAACAGTCTGACAGTTCTTGTAAGAGGCATGGGAAAAGGCAAGAAAAATTTGTGAGAATTCTTAGGTAGTTGTCTGGCACTTTATCAAAGTGTGTTGACACGAAGAAGCATTGCCAGAAAAAAAAAAAAGTATTATTCAGCAATTACAATCCTTCTCAATTTTGTAAAACATATGCTTAAACGTAAGTATTTGACTCTTGTTAAAATTCAAAAGATCTGCCTCACCCACAACCACACTGTTCTGAACAACTCCACAGTAAATACCAAGTGCTCCCTCACACTATCTTTACAGATACACTTTTAAGCACTATCTCATATTAACTGCTGAAAAGTTTTTACAGATGGTATTGTATGCTAGGTCCCATATCACAGTACTATGAAAGCTCATGGACCAGAAAGGCCCGGCAAAAATCTTATGCCTGGAGTTTATCCACCTCAGTGCACATGACAATGATTGGACAGATAATATCTAATTACCATCAAAATTTCAGCTTTATGGATACAGATACTTGAGTTAGTAATAAGAAGATTTTTAGTTGAAAAATTTGTTTCAGGATTGACCTAAATCTTAGTGACATAACATCGTTTCTAATAAACATACACACAGAATAATCTTAAACTATCTGCTTGGCCAGTCCAGACACACGGTTTGTATGCAGTCCACAAGCAGAGCAGTGAGGTCTCACACTTGACCCAAATCAAGAGGCCAGCACTGAATTATGCTGACACAAAGGGCAGCGGCCAGATCTGGGTGAAAAGATGTTAGCTAGAATTGCAATAAAAGGAGATTGCCCCAGCTCAGGGATCAATCACACTGATTCTTCAGCAACGTAAAACCCACTTTCAGAGAATGGAAACTCCTGAAGCACATGGTACGTGTCCTACAAAACTGGCCACATAAAGATGTCAGTACACAACTGATAAATTCAAGAAGTCAGACTCTTCCAATTCCAAACTGAAAGATGTCATCTCCCATGTCACAAAAAACATTATTCCAGTGACGAAACATCACCTGAGCAATCCCATCCTATGGGCTTACAGACATTCACTCAGAATTCTCACGGGCCACCTCTGAAATCTGTTTAAGACATGAAAGCCTCTTTGCTGCAAGATTTATCAAAACCATAAATCAGTTTCCAATAATATCAAACGTACGCATTTCCCACTGTTTGATGTTATGAGACATTATAATAGCAACTCAGCAAATTAACAGAGTAGATGACAGAGTGTGTTCTTCCCCTTAATCATCTCTTCCCTTCCCCCGTGGAAACAGATTTGGTAACAAGAACTTTCACATGGCCATGGAATAGGCACAAGAGAGCACAAATGCAAGACCTCCTGCTATGAACCATCAGCACATCTCTTCCATGATAAGTAGTAACTTCTGCTGACTAAGGGATATTTCCTTTCTTAAATTCATCACTCCTCCATCAGTGAATCTACTGAGCTCCTCTCTTTAAAACAACCCAAGAGAGCCTTATCACATCTGTGCTTCTGCTTATGGCTCTAATTCATCACGAGAGAGAGTAATGAGAAAGCAATCACAGGGAGAAGCCTCCTGTCGGGACCTGAATCGATGCACACCAGTCAGATCACAAGGAGCGCGCCTGGCCGAGCCCATCGGGCGGGATGGGATGCCCGCACTTGGCAGGGTAAACCGGGGAGCACCGGCCCGCTCATGGGCGATTCCGGCCCCAGCTCCGGCGCGCTGCACTCGGAGGGAGAGCTACAGAGTGTGTCGGGAGAAGGAGGGCGCTTCCAGAAACCCGACCGTAACCACCACACGCCCGCAATAAGTAGCCCAGAGCTGGAGGCGATGCCCTCGAGCGCTGCCGCCGCTTTCGGCACACTTTGGCGAAGGCTGTGCTCGGTCACCCCGCGCTCCGGCCCCGTCCGCAGCCGGGACCCCGCTTGGCCGCCCGCCCAGCCCAACCCCCTCAGCGCCGGCATCCAGGTTGAGTCTCCCAAAGCCGATTAACTCCGCTCCGCTCCCGCCCGCCACCCACGGCAGTGCTCCCGCCCCGCGCCGGGGACA
>VYXC01009631.1:1062328-1086539 GCA_013397175.1 Platysteira castanea | reverse complement strand
GCTCCCGCCCGCCCCTCCGCCTCCGCCCCGCCTCACGCTCCGCCTCACGCTCCGCCCCGCTCGGCCGGAGGCGCGCGGACGGAACGGGCGGGTCCGGTGGTGGCCCGAGAGTTTGTACAGAGTCATCGAATCGTTGGGGTTGGGAGAGACCTCTAAGTTCTTCAAGTCCAACCGTCCACCCAGCACTACCACTGTGACCCTAAACCACATCACCCAACGCCAGATCCAGACGCCTCTTAAAACACTCCCAGGGATAGTGACTCCGCCACCTCACAGGGCAACCTATTCCTATACTTGACCACAGAATCACATGTGGGTCAGGCTGGAAGGGACCACAGGGGGTCATCTGGTCCAACATCCCTGCCCAAGCAGAACCATCCTGGAGCACATGGCACAGGACTGCATCCAGACACCTGTTGAATGTCTCCAGTGAGGGAGACTCCACATCATCTTGGGGCAGCCTGTTCCAGTGTGTGGTCTTGCTCATATTCAAGCAAACTTCCCGTGCATCAGTTCCTGCCTGTTGTCTCTTATCCTATTACTGGGCACCACCGAGCAGAGCCTGGCTTCATCTTCTTGGCATTTCCTCTTTAGAAATTTACATACAGTGATGAGGTCCCCTCTCACTTGTCTTTTCTTGAGGTTGAACAGGGCCAGTTCCCTCAGCCTTTCCTCGTAAGAGAGATGCTGCAGTCCCTTAATCATCTTTGTTGCCTTCGTCTGGACCTGCTCCAGGAGCTCCATGTCTCTCTTGTACTGAGGAGCCCAGAATTGGACACAGCACTCCAGATATGGCCTCGCCAGGGTTGAGTAGGGGGGAAGGGTCACCTCCTCTTCTCTAGACTAAAAAGAGAGTAGTTGAAATCTAATGGGTAGGCGCTGGGTGAGCACTGGTAGTGGGAGAGTTGGGGGAGAGGGGAGTTGGTGTGTGATGCCTTAATGCAAACACTGAGCCAAGTCCAGAGGAAGAGCTCCTGTGTGGCCCAGAGAGGTGAGGAGAGTGAACAGGCATAACTCACAGCTAAACAATAAAAGAAAGTTATCGAATAGCGTTAAGAAAACTTTTGCCTCCTATCAACTCAGTCACTCATGCCAAGATAACTTCCAAGTGACTTCTCTCATCCCAACAGCAGCTGTAAAAGCTGTCTCTCTGGGGTACCTCCCAGGAGGATGGGGATGTGGAAAGGCCCATGCCTATTAATTCCTCTCTTCTTTTTCCTGCCTTGGCTTTAGATGACCAACCCATTGGTTTCTGTGAGTCTGGGATTTGCATGCCCCAGCCTCAGACATCTTGGAAAATAAAGCTGATGTATAGGGTAGTCATACCAAGTACTTGAGGGACCTACTTGAGAAAGAGATTAATCATGTTGTTTGTCTGCGGACTGTAAGAGAAATCTGGATGACTCGTTCAAGATGTTGATACCTGCACTAAAGAAGCACAAAGCTAGCCAAGATATCTACCACCCTGTCTTTTCTCATACATAAGAAAAACCTAGTAGATCAAGATGCATTTTTATTACAAACAATGTCAATGCACACAAGGTCTTGATCATAAATCCATCTTTTCACTGTAAAAAAAAAAAATTTAATATCTATAACATTAAATCATTACAATTTTTGTGATCTTCAGAAGTAAATGTTCTTTAGCAGCTAAGTTAATGGAATAGTAAATTTTCCTTCAGCTGAAACAAAGAATATGACTTAAGAAGGTATTATAAATTATGAACTCTACTGGAACCTGAAATATCATATAAAATCATTTTATATGATACCTGTCATCTAGAATTGTATATTTCAACAGTATAGTAGCTGAGAAAATGAACACCTCTTGGATGACTACATTCTGAAACTGTTGCCACAGAAACCATGGGGGAGGACAGCATCAGGGAAATGAGAAAGAATAGAAAGAAAAGTCGTGGATTGGCCATTTATGAGCAAAAAAGGCAAGAACGGGTATTTAGCAGGATAGAAGTGTCAAACCTTCAGATATCCAGCAGTTCATCTACTGAAATATATTTGCTGCCAGAAACATCTCCAAAACAATTCCTTACAGCATTAATCAGACCCACCACAACAGATACTCCTCTATCATCCAGAGAAGACTAAATCTTCAAAACATTACACGAGAAAAATAAGGCGGTGTGCTGTCTCCCTGAAGCAGAAAACCATGAAAAGCAATTGCACTATTGCAGAAGCTGATACCGTTATCTGGGAGATAATTCAGTTTTGAACCAATTATGTGGCATCAAGTGGAACCATCCAGGCCAGAGAATACTGCAGGAAATTTTGAAAGGCACTCAACTGGAAAGTCAGAGATTGCCTAGAAGTTTCTTCCTGCTCATAAATTAGAGAAAGAAGGTAAATTATATTTGTTGTGAAATGCTCTTTCTGTCTCTAGTTCCAAGGCAAAAATTCATTCATTCTGGAGTATTGGACTGCATTTCAAAAAGCGTGGAGAATGTATGGCTGTGCTGGCCTGTATCTGGCAGGTGTGCGTAATCGTGGCTGGAGACTAAGCAGAGCAGCTGGGAAGATGCTAAATTAGTAACATACAGAGAGACTGATTTTGTTCTAAAATGCTGTGTAAACTGAGTTGCTGTGTTAAAAGCAAACTGAACTGAGGCCATATAGAATGAGGGGAAATACAGAAACACTTTCTATACTATCAACCATTAAACTAGAGTAAAATGTGAGGAAATGAGGAATAGAATTGAAAATTATTCCTTAATTGTCATCATCAAGCCCTTTGGGACAATTGGAATTATTCAAAAATTAAGTATATTGGGTGAACTAAGGAAAAATAGGGTGAGTAGACCAGGACTGTACATATGTTTGTGTATGCTTGAGGCTACAGAGTGTTGAAAACAGAATGACTGTAATTCATAAAACATCAGCATGGTAACTGACCTGGTCTGAGAAAAGATATCAGTCCTGTCTTGTATTGCTGGGGACAGACAAGATCCACCTGAAAAAAGGCAACCAGAGCATCTTTGCCAACTGGCCAGCCAATCTGCTGAGGAGAACCTCAACAAGAAATAAGGAAGTTTCTTGATCACAAACCCTGGGTTTTGGGGTAATTTTAACCTGTCTGATATCTGCTGCAAGTATAACACATCAGGATGCAAGCAATCAAGGAGATTTCTGGAAGGCATCAAGTATAACTTCCTGAGGGAGGCTGAGCCAGCCAGGAGTGTTTCGCAGCTGGATTTGCTCTTCTCTAACGTGAAAGAACTAGGGGATGTAGTAATTGATCCCTTGGTTATCAAAGCCTGAGCTGTAGTGACTGAGGAGTGGAGTACATGATCCTGTGCAGTCCATGAATCCTGACCCTGGATCTAGGGGATCAGACAAGTTTGTTCAGGAAACTGGTAGATGGGATGCACAGAACAGCAGAACTGAAGGGTAAGGTTACTCAGGAAAGCTGGCAAGAGAGTGCCAGGATCCTAACAGTGGGAAAAACAAATAGAGGTATTAGTGTTTTCAGCACTGAGAAAGGAAAACTGATATGCTGTCAAGATAGAAAGAGTAGCTAAATGAGAAATTAAATTCAGTCCAGGATTATTTTAAGATCTGCATTGTTTGGTAAATTCATCCTATTCAGAGACAGTATATTTCAATATACACTCAAGTAGAGTTACTTAAAAATACAGTGAGCAGCTCATATCTGCAGAGGTGAGGAGCTTTGCTGTGGAGAGCAGTGATTGAAAAGAAACTTAGGGTGGTCAGGGGCCAGTCTAATGCTATGGTAGAAGCAAATAAGGGAATCCTTGCCTATGTAACAAGGAAACCAGGGATGTGGCAAGCAGAAAGAGACATTATTTTCCCTTTAGATATGGCACTGAACAGATTTTTGTGGTAATACTGCACTAGCCTCTGGTGTCCTTGTCAAAAGAACACTGAGAAATTATTTGAGGGAGGAGAAAATTCTTTGTATGGAGAGACTTTAAGAGCACACTCTCCTTTTCAAAAAGACTGGAAGGTGGCTACAGTGATCTTTAATCTTGCACAGCGAGAGGCATAACAAGAAAAATACCTAAAAACTGAAATAAAACAAATTTTAGTTATAAATGGCACACATTTTTTAACAGTGGAAGACATTAATGGTTAGAATATGCTGCCAAGAGAAATGGCACCTACAGTATCTTCTAAGGGCTTCACTAAAGAATGGATTCTTTTCTTACAGAGGTACATTAGTTGAACAGATGGAATAATTTCACTGCCCTGAAAGTCTCTCAGAGCATGTAGTTGTTGTTATTGCATAGCATCTGTACTACCACAACATCTAAGAATAAGTTAGAGGCCACAGCACTTCACCTCCTCAGTCAATATGTGAGACACTAAAAAAACCCCATTCTATTGAAGGACTTACATTCCAAATGTACAGAGACACAGAGGAGCAAAGAGAAACTATAACAAGGGTAAACTGCTGCTGCTTAACCTGTACCTCCCCTTGTTTCATAATCTTGTGGTTTGGCAAGCACCCAGCTTACTCTAGGGTGTGTGGGCAGGTTGGCTTCAGAAACTGAAGAGTAGGCACGGCACAGGTGTGTTTGTGCCTGTATCATCTATCTGTGACTATAGATGGTTTCGCTGAATCTGGCGCATGTCGGGTTTTCATTAATGTTGCTTGACAACAGAATTGGTCCCACAAGTCTATTTACCCCTCTGCTAACCAGCCAAACCACCAGCTGGTTGGACTATTGCTGCATTAGGTGAACGCAGACATACCACACCTGTTCTTGGACTTGTCCAGTGTGGCTGCAAGAGCATACTATAACAGGATAATTCAGGTTGGATGGGACCTCTGGAGGTCTCCAGTCCAACCTTCTGCTCATAGCAGAGTCAGATCTGAGGCCAGAGCAGGTTGCTTTGTGTATATGGCAGTTAGGGACATGGGCTAGGGTGGACTTGGCAATGCTGGGTAAACACTTGGACTTGATTTTAAGGGTCTTCTTCCAACCTAAATGGTTCTATAATTCTATATACCTCCTCTTGTTCTGGAAACTCTTAAATTTGGATCCAGACGGAATACTGGGGGTGGAGGGGAGACGGTTTTGTCCTTGCAAGAAAGCCATCTGAATTCACCATCTGTATTTTTATTGACACATATCCCACTGAAGGTCATCCACCATTCTCATCATAGATTAGCCAGCCCTACTATGGAAATTCACCTTACTGTGTGGACAATTGGCGTTCCAGGATTTGTGCCATGAGGCAATAGAGAGTAAGACATAAAAGAAATCTTCCCCAACTCGTATCTCATAATTCCAAGAAAACCTGATGCTGCATAAATTATATAGAACTGGAATCTTAACACATTATGAAAATTGAAATTGGATCCTTCTGGGAAACTGAAGAGACAACAGGAAATATATTTGGAAAATAATGTTATCAAACCACGTTGTACTAACTGTCACATAGTGAAACATCTGTATTAGTAAATTATTTCTGTAAATTACACTGAGGGTACGTTTTCAGAAAATACAGCTATTTTCATAACAGTTGTACGTGCTCTCTGGGAGCCATGACAGGGATGGTGCTAAACTACCTGGATATGGGAGGATCTGAGCAAGTAGTTAAACAAGTGATGCATTTTATTCATAGGTTCAGAAGCATAAGTTGTCCTAGTTGTAATCATAAGCAATATATTAATAAATTATCTTAGGTAAGTATATAAACTGTACAAATTATGATGTATAATTGTACTATAGATAAGTATTATTTTATTTCAGAACATTTTTTATCAGTAGATCTCATAATATTTTACAAAGACATGTGAGAAATAATTATTATTACACCAAATCTGTTAAGAAAGTGGATTAGACAAGAGTCCTCTGACAGGGTAAAATTTGCTTATGATGATTTTCCCCTTACATTCATTTTAGAAGATCAAAGCTTTCCTCAGTAAGGATGTTGAGTTTTGTTGGTTTTTGGTTGGTTTGTGTTTTTGGTGGTTTTAGTTTGTTTTATTTTTTTCTTTTTAAGCAGAGGGCAATATTTGTTTCTTGCAGAGTTCGCACATGGAGATATTTTGATACTTTGATTTTCACAGCTCAGCTTATACTGGGCGTCTTGCCATATATGTATAGCTGGCATACAATTAATCTGCTATACAAAGGATAACCAGCATCTGAGACGTTAAAAGGGCAAATAAAAAATGTTATGCTACTAAACTGAATAAAAATTTCTACAAATATAAAATACACATCAGTTACGAAAGATGTCCAATGGACTGTAAAATGTAAGAATTTAGTTGTGTTGAAAATAACAGTCGATTTCCAAACTACTGTTTGAGTCTTTAGACTTCTAAAAGAAGGTGGAATTCTAACTGAAAATAAAGTTCCAATTTGTAGAAAAAGAGTCCATTTATAAAATGGTGACTCTTGAAAGATGTATTGTATTCTGTGTATAGCTTGGGTCTTGGTGATCTTGATATAAAAGGACATGGGCTAGGCACAAAAACAATAACTGTGTGCTTCTTTACACTGTTCTGAACAGAATCTTTTGGATAAATAGAGCCACGAGTATATTTAAAAAGAAGGAGGGGTTAATATTGTAATGAAATGCTTGTAATAACAGAAACTTTAAAAAAATTAATGGCTTTGATCCTTGACGCAGGCACTTGAGATGCCATTGTTTCAGTAACTCCAGTTTCTCCTTAGTCTGAAACTTCATGAGTCAGTGACCGTGTCTAACACTAACTTGGAAAATCCATTATTAGAGGTAAGAAGTACAAGATGCTTCCTCAGTCGCTGTGTTCTCCACCAGAATACCAAGCAACGCTTCCCGTTGCAGTCAGCAAGGTTTTATTTTTGTGATCTGCGCAGCAGTTCCCCAAAAGCAAGATTAGCTGTCATGGAATAACAACAGTGACGCACAATCTGACAACAGGCAGCCTCCAGGTGAAGAGTTTGTATGGTTACAGTCTCCCCCACTAATCAGTTCTCTACAGTACGAAGATATAAGGGAAGCTAAGGAGGAATATGTAAACCAGCATGGAGATGGATATGCAGTAGAAAAAAATATCCAATAAGAGGTAGGAAAAAATACTGGAAACTGCTTTGGGGAGATAATAAATTTGTTAAGGAGCATTTACTGTTAATAGCCCATGTCTTTCATGACACTAACGGGTGGTGAATTACTTTTGTTCTAATTGAAACATATGTCACAGCAATATTTTGTCCTTCCGCTGATCTAAAGCTATTGTTCAAGTCCTTGATGCAATCATTTCTCAAACAATGCTCTCTTTGTGAGTAATTAAGAAGTAGAATGATTTTGATTTCTTCTCTTGCAAGATGTACACTCTGGAGAATCCACAGTTCCCCTCTGTACTTGCAGATGGTCAGTTAAATACTCCCATCTGGTTACACTTAGTTTTTTCTAAAAACAAAGCTAAATAAAACCCCACAAACAAACAAACAAAACAAAAAAAGAAAGGAAAAAAAACAAACAAAGAAAAAATCCATACCCAGCAACCAACCACAAGTTATCGCATGAGCAGCAGAACTAATAACGCTCCATTTCATACCGTTTGTGCCCTATGTCTTTGTACTGCAGTAATCCAAGCATCACCTCCTTGTCTCGTATGGTCTCATTTCCTCCTTCCATTTCCCCTGCAATTTCATTTCCTTCTCTCTCTCTGCAGCACTTTTTGCCATTTGCCCTGCGGGATTTTTTCCTTATTTCGGCCCTTCAGCTGCCTCTCTCCCCTGGATAAGTTGCAGCTACCTTGGAGCAGCCCATATGCTGATTAGCTCACATTGCTATTTTGCTTATTCCATGAAGGACTCCACAACATTTCACGAATATTAATTAATTGATCCTTAACAATAACCCTGCTCCATATACAGTGCTATAATTCCTATTACACAGATGGGGCAGTTGGTCAAGTTTATCCTTTGGTAATTCTCTGTTTCACTTCTCCTTGACTGACCATTAATTTGTTCTTTTCTGGCTGCAGTTTTTGTTCAGAGAAGCTATTGTTGTCTCATTGACAGGGGTTGTCAGACTGTAGCCAACTCTCATTATTTTATGGCAAGCCTTGTGATATTTGATAGCTGCCTTGCAACCACAGTTCCCGGGTTCAGGTGATGAGAATTACTTGAGAAATTCACCTTATTATAACAAGTTTATGGCTCAATAAGCTAGAGAGCTGAAAAATGATGGCAGGACTGAAATTGTTCACAACAGGGTGAAAATAAAAGCACATGTACTTCTCAAAAATACAACTGTTTAAAGGCATTTGTACCTTGTGATGTCAAGATTTCTGTCTCAGGTTCATCATTTATGATACTGGTATGTGTAAGACTGCAGAGCCACAGACCATTTCCCAGTTTGGAAAGGAGACAGAAAGCCAATCACTCAATGAAGGCTAACATTTTCTGAGCACAGATTCAAACTCTGCTAAAGCACCTAGGAAAGAATACGGAAGTGGAATTATAAACACATGTGAAGTGCTCTAATGCAGATAACAGTGTGCTTTTTACTCCTGTAGTTTCTGGATGTGATCCTTCCTTCCTTTTCTTTCAAGAAAATGCTATGAAAGCAGGATAGGATTTTCTTTTGGCATCCAGAAGGTATTTAGAACTAGAGTCAAGACAATAATGTTTACTGAAAGATTGTTACCATGAGTTTGCAATAACTCTGGTTACTTCATGCATTATTAAAAAGAGCATTATGTAGCACTATTAAAATTGTAAACATTCTACTTTGTCTTTAGGCATTCATACAGAAAAACAAATTTAATCTGGCATAGTTGGAAGATAAATTTAAATTTGTGCTTACTGGAGTTCAGCTAACACTAAGTAGAAAACATTCCTTTACCCGAAATGAAACTAGCAATATTTTATATAGCCCTTTCCTTCCAGCAAGGTTCTCTGCCACTTTGTAAGTAATTAAAAACAATTATGTTACTAGCTGTGATCAGAACAATTATGAGGAATGCAAATGGCTACCTCAGATGCCAATATGCTAACAGAATGCCGTAGAGTATTTATAGAATAGAAAATGATTCCACCCACATTTTTACTTTGTACTATTCCATTCATCTGACCTTTTTAAACGATAGCACCTTTTTTTGTTGATGACTGTGATCATCTTCAATAATAGCAGAAAGTATCTCAGAAGTAGCAGGTGCACAGTAAGCAAGTTAACAGGGACTGTTGTGTCTAAATGGGAACTGACAATCAAGAGAGGTGTGTGGGAATAGGGGCAAATGCACAGAGCCTGCTAAGTGTGTGGAGGCTTCAGGAGCATGGAGTATTCAGCCTGGTAAAATGAAAGTGTAAAGGAGATATTCTGTGCAAATAGTTACAGCAAAAGGGCAAGCATCATTGTTCTTCCAGCTAGAAGTACGCATAAGATCAGACATAAACAAAGGAAAATAGCATCCTAATCATTAAGCCAGTTCATAAACTGTAGTTAGTAACTCCCAAGATGGCTAGCAAAGGGCTCAAGGTTGGAATGTGAAAGATCGGATTTTTAATAATATATTTGAATATTAATTCTATACGTACATTCAGTACATTATCAAAAGAAAATCCCCACAAAAATCCCCACATTATGCAGATTTACTACTGGCAGCAGCTGAGTTCCTCCATGACAAAGGAGCAGAATTATCTGTAATTATCAGCTGTATCAGTGTAGGAGTGGCTAATCACCTTTAGCCAAAACAAGTACATGTTCAGTGAAGCTGATGGTGACAATATAAGGAGTTGCTTGTTGCTGGGTAACTGGTTTGGACTCAGGAGAGGTTACATAGAGACAAAAACGTGGTAACACAAGAAGTTTGAGAAAACACTGAATGGCGATACCAGTTGAATAACTGAATAATGGATAAATTGAATAATAAAACCAGTTGATTGAGAAGTTGCTCTGTTAGTAAGGGAAGAAAGGGACCTTAATTGCTTTTGGAATGAAGTCTGATAAATCTAAAATTTGATAAATGTCTTGTATTATTTGGTATTTGTAAGAAGATGGTCACAGTTACAAAACAAGTTCTGTGGAAGTTCTCGATGATTTCTGTAGGGGCAGTAGTACAGTATTCAAATACACAGTATACAAATACAAAGTAGAACGCCATGTTAATCAAATAACCAATTGAATGACAGAATTTGTTCAGTATTTCAGATTTCATGTTGCAGTCTAGATAATGGTGGAAAAAAGGCCATTTGTTTCACTCCGGTGCCAATCCACCTGCATTGGGGAACATTTGAATTGGCAACCAAAAGTACCACAACTGTAATGAAAACTTCCACCTATGTGTGACATGCTGAGCCCCATCACAATTCTTGGTCTACAGAGTCTTTGTCTTTTCATTTCTCTCAAAGGCAGGCTGTCATTTTCCCCATTCCTTTCCCCATGATATGTATCACTGACAATGCAGCTCAGTACAGCCACCTGTACTGGCACTTCTGCAATTCACAGTGAGCCCTTTGAAGAAGTTTGTCTGCACCAGTCTTTTTTGGAAGGTGACTGGTTGCTTAGACACTAATTTGATTGATTTTAACTCCCCTGGAACTAGGGTCAGGCTTGTATTTACAGAAGGGGTTTTGTGGATAAAGAGATGAACTAACTACAGAAATAAAAAGGTTGGTTGTTAGGGCTAGAATCACGGGGGAGCTGAAGAGACCATAAAAGGGGACAGAAGCATGATTCTGAGATGCCATATAACACGATCCTTTTGGAAAGAATGAACAATGGAATAACTGGGTCAGCTGAGGAGGTGACACAGATTACTTTGGTCAGTAACTTTTCGATCAAAAGTGCAGTGTAGATGCTGTGGATGGGGTAACCAATTAACTCACAATCTTGATTTTCAATTTAGGCTTTTAGTTTTGCAATGTTATCACAAAAGGAACTGGAGATTTTAATCCCCTTTAACACCTATTCTCAGTTATTTCTGTTAAAATTTTGCTTCAGTCCTAATCAGCTATCTTTTTTTCTTTTCATGTAATGAATGCATTATGTGAGACACAGGAGACCTACACCCTACTGAAGGGGAATATTTTTCATTTTTCACCTCAAAGCCCTTTATAAACTCTCATTAATTTAAATTCCTTCCACACCCCTGCTGAATAACCCAACACAAATGGAATGTCACACTCAAGATCTCTGTATCACTTGGTCCGCTGAGTGTAGGAGCAAGCCAGATCCCACTGTGCATTAAAATTTCAGTGAAGGATTGCTGGCAACCCCATGTGCAGAATCATCACAGCACAATTATTCTTTACAGAGAGCCATCATCCAGACAGATGCTGCAGAGAAATGTAAGAAACAAAACAGGGCTCTCCCAGAGAAGATACCAGGATCCTGACTGTGGGAGCCTGGGGACTGAAATTGGTTGGGGTTTGGCATAGTACTTTCCACTCTGAAAAACAAAGTGATGTTTATCTACTCTGCACTCCTCTGACTTCTAATGAGTCCTCCCTTTCAAGCTCCCTTCCCCAGCACTTTTGAGTTGGCTCCCACTGAAGCTGTTTTCCCTGTCTTGCTTTACCTCCAAGCCAGGGAAAGTGGGAGGGAACAGGCTACCACGGTGTAGAAAGATTTCCGCAGTACATCAGTGGGTGGAGCACCGGTCTGGGACCTTCATGGTGTTTTGGATCTTCATGTTAAGCTGTGCGTTGCTACTTTTGTTCACCCATCTTGGGTACCTGGTGTTTCTGGAGCAGAACCAGATGTGGCGCTTGCCCTACAGCCTAGAAGAAATTGGAGTCTGGATCCTACAACTTGCAGTTTGGTCAGGGAAGAGCAGTTTAGGCTGGGTTTTTGAGAGGACAAGGCAGGGCAGTAAGGGGAGCACATGCAGTCTGGAATGTGGAGCTGCAGGTCTCCCCCACATCTGCTTGTCTTTCAGCTCCAGTTTCCAAACCAGAACTCACCCCACAAATTGTGCACCTTTATGCGCTGGAGACAGCCATTATTAAGAAATCCTTTTGTGAGCAACATGCAAAGGCTCTGCAATCTTTAACTGCCCATCAGGTCTCAGTTTTGGAAAACCATGTATGAAATGTTGGTAGGTAGGCTGGACTTCTGGACTTCTGCATCAGACTCAGCATGCCTAGGGAATGATTCAATGGAGACAAACTGCGAAACATGATTGCTTCTTTGAAATGTAGAGCTAAAGAAAGGTCCTGGGAATGTGCTAATCAAGGTAAAATTATGAATAAATACATTACTGAAATTTTGAATCAACCTGTCATGTGATTTATTCAGGAAAAATTATGTAGCAAATTCTGAATGTGTTACTTGGCCACAAACAGAGCAGAGTTCAAGTAAGTTCACAGTTACCACTCCCTTATGAACAACACTTTCCGTACATGTTTCCATACGTGTTCTGTATGTGGACATGGGTTTCACCATGTGGTGTTTCTTCCCCATTCCCTCCAGGTCGATGTGGAGATTTGCCCTCCATGTAAATTACTGCTAATCAGCTCACTCACTGTAAATGCCTAGCTTCCTTTATCCAATAATGCCTTTTAGGATTCGGCTTCCTGTCTTTACTGTGGTTGGTATCCTCCCTGAAATCTGCTGCCAATGCACTTCCTTACCTAAGAGGTGTTCAGGCTTGTAACGATCCTCATGCTTGGAAAAGTTTCATGGTACCTAGGCTGAATGCACATTAAATTATATAGATTTTTCCCTGCACAGATATCAGGTGCTGTAAATTCTAGATTTTTCATGGTGACAGGATGGAATAGACACATTTTTCTAAATGTAACACTTTACTCCAAAAGATTTCATGTGGAGACAGGGCCTGTCTGTCAGAACACGTCCTGCCAGGTAGCTCTGCAAGCAGAACCTGACAGTGTATTTAATCCTCCATATCCATTCCTGCGATCCATAAATATTAAACTTGCTCTAAAGTGATGATTGAAAGGGCTTGAGTTTTGCAAGACAACATAGTACAACTGTGAAGTTAGTCAGAGGATCAAGTGTGTTTTTATACGCTGCTTTAAGTAATCATCCCTCCCCTAAATTAAATAAGTGCTTCGTTCATTCAAAACAAAAATTTCTGCAGTAGGGCAACTCCTCGCTGAGACAAGTTTTGAACCGTCCCTGCATGTTTAGCTTGGGGGAAGGAGGCCCTATCTTGACTCACTGCAATCAGCTTCCCATGGTGATTCCTGTCTGCTCCGGTACTGGAGATGCACAAACACAGAGTCACTCTGCCAGCTCGGGAACCTGCTCACCATTCCCTTCCTTCTCGGGCACCTCGCAGCCGACGCAACCTGTGGCACTGTAAGGACTCCTTGTAGACAATCCGCGCTTTATTTATCTGGTGGAAATCTCTGCCACACAAATTGGACATTACGGCATCACAATACGAAGAAACCTCATTACAATACTAAGAAACCCCAAACCTGCGCAGCCTCTTCGCCTCTGGTGTTGGCATACTTCTCCCACCCCGCTTCCCTGCCCGGGAATCCGGGATCTCCGGTCGGGTGGCCGTGACTGACACCCAGCAGCGGCAGTAGGCTCACTCTGCTGCGAATTTAAATGTTGGTGCACTACTTTCATGTCGTAGAACACCCTGCTGGCTGCTTGTGTTTTACATTTCCAAACTTAATTCCTTATGGACGGCGGGCCAGCTGCTCGCCGCAGGACTCGCTCCTCGGGATCCCTGACAGACACATGGCTCGTCTTCCCTGTTCCCCGACATCCCCGCTGCCAAACCCCTCCCACCCCATCTCAGAGATGGGTCAGGCTGGCAGGGACCACAGGGGGTCATCTGGTCAAACCTCCCTGCTCAAGCAGGGCCATCCCAGAGCAAATGGCACAGGGTTGTGTCCAGACGGTTCTTCAATATTTCCAGTGAGGAAGGCTCCACAACTTGTCTGGACAGCCTGTTCCAGTGTGTGGTCACTGCACAGTAAAGAAGTTCTTCCTCATGTTCAGCTAGAACTTCCTGTGCATCAGTTTCTGCCCGTTGCCATGAAAACACATGCACAGCCATGAAACCCCCGGTGTTTGTCCCTGCTCTAGCCAAAGAGTCAGACTGGTGCCGCTGCTGTTTTTCGGGATCAGCACCCCGGGGTCGCTGCCCCTCAGGACGTTCCCCTCCGGCGGGCGAGCGGACTCCGCAGCCGCACTTCCCGTCAGGCGCGGCGCGGGCAGCCCCGCGAAGGCCCCGCTGTTAAGGGCGGGCGCTGCACCGCCTCCCTTCCTTTGGAGCCGGGGCGCCATTTTGTGCGCACGCACGGTGAGCGCCCGCGTCCGTCTGCCGCTCCGGGGGTCGCGGTGGGAGTACGGGGGGACGGCCACATGGAGTGGGGACGCGGCCGGAGGAGTCGTGCTGCCGGCAGGGGTTGCCGGGGGAGCGCCGGCTCCGATGGGAGCACCACGGCCTTCCAAGGGCGGGGAGTGAGGGAGAGAGGAGGCCGCGCGTTGGGGGTGGCCGGGCCGGGCGGTGCGGGTGACCGGGCCGGGCAGGAGAGAGGTTGCTGAAGCAGGGAGCGAGGTGCGGGTGACCGAGGCCCGCGCCGGGTGCGGGTGTGGGTGCGGAGCAGCAGGGCTGCAGCACGTGGCCGCGGGCCCGGTCGCGCCGCGGCCGCCGGCGGGATGTCGGGGCTGGGAAGGCGGCAGGGGTGGCACCTCGGGGCGGACACCCACGGGATGGCTCCGTAGGCCTGCGGAGCATCTGAGCCTTGTGTCAGGCGTAATAGTGGCCCGTAAATGTGGTGGTGGTGGTGGAGATCTTGCCTTATGGATGCCTTGTAAGGAGAGGGTGGGGGAGCGGGGCAGAGGTGTCATCGGGGGACACTTCACAGCGCCACAGTCAAGAGGATGTATCCTGGTGCCTGGAAAGAGCATGTGGAAGGAGTATGAAACAACCAGCTGAAGTCAGAAGGAGAAGCTTAAACTGGATATAAGGGGAATAATGTTAATGGGAACAGACAGGCCTCCAAACAGGCTGCCTAGGGACCCTGTTTGTGCAGTGGGGTCTAGAGGGAAAGGAGCAGCTGAGGTCTCTCGAGAGACCTCATCACTACAGCTTCCGCCTGGGTGGAAGTGGAGGGGCAGGCACTGATCTTTGTGGTCACCAGGGACAGGACCCGAGAAAGTGCCATGAAGATGTGTCAGGGGAGGTTTAGTTTGGGTGTTAAGGAAAGGTTCTTCATCCAGGGGGTGGTTGGGCACTGGAACAGTCTCCCCAGGGAGCTGGTCACGGGACCAGCCTGACAGAATTGAAGAATTTTCTGCACAATGCTCACAGGTACACGCTCTGAGTCTTCAGGTGTTCTGCACAGGGGCAAGAGTTGGTCTCAGTGATCAGTGTGGGTCCCTGCCAGTCCTGAATATTCTTTAAACCTTGAGGGGTTTCAAGACCTGACTGGACAAAGCTTTTGAGTAGCCTGGTTTGATCTCATGGTAGGCCTTGCTGTAAGCAGGAGTTAACTGAGTACCTTGCTTGCATCCATTCTAACCTGAGTTCGTCTGTGGTCCTATAAGTACTGATTTCTTTGGATAAGTGAATACCATTGCTTAAATTCAAGCAGTGTCAGTTGGAGTAGGTTTAAAGACTACTAATCTGAAATATCTGAAAATTCCATCAGCTTTGTGGTGAGTAAACTAGTAGTTCTGATTAGTTTGCCTTTGTTTTTACAGTAATCAGCCAAAATGACGAACACAAAGGGAAAGAGGAGGGGGACGCGTTACATGTTCTCGAGGCCATTCCGCAAGCATGGTGAGTATCCCTTACAGTACCAGCTCTGCACTGATGGACAGCTGCAGTCCCTGAGGATGGGCTGTGAAACAAGGGCTCATGCCAAAGGATTTCTGACAACTTGAGCTAAAAACTGTAGAACACAGAGCTCTTACTGGAAATGCATTGGTATTCTGATTGCTTGACAGTAGTCACAGTGCTAATTCTGTCAGTGCTTGAAAATTAATTTGAAGGTGAGGAAAATATTTCAGCAGTTACTTACAACATACAGGGCTTTTTCCTCTAATCAATAAGCAGTTGCATTTATAATGACATATTAAATAGTTTACTGTCTCTTCAACTTCAGCATTAGGAACACAAATCTAATTTTTCTTAGCTGGGTATTTTAAAAGCTTGAAGTGTGTGAAGTGTGTAATTAGTGCTTTAAAAAAGGGTGGTTTGATTTTTGAGGTATTTAGGAAAATTTTATCAAATGCATGATCTGTATCCCCAATCTTTTTTTCATGTGTGTGTGAAATTCTGGGCTTCCTAAGAATTGAAATTTGTGTCTCTTAACAGGAGTTGTCCCTCTGGCTACCTATATGCGGATCTACAAGAAGGGTGACATAGTTGATATCAAGGTACTTTCTGCAGTGCTGTGTAACTAAAAGCTAAAGCGGTGTGGTCCTGTGCAGTCTCCAGTTCCTTGGGGTGGACTCTTGTTAGTTGGGTCACATGTGTCAACACAAGTACCCGCTGCTCACTTTGGGAGCAATAATGGAATGACAGTGCTTCTGGACCAGTAGTAACACTTCAGTGGTATGTGGGGTTTTGTAGATGTATATTATTAGGCTGTGCTTTGTTACAATGTGTTCATCTGAAAAACAGGAGTGAAATTCGCCATAGCTAATGTTTGAGTTGGCTACTGGCACTACTTCCATAGGAACCTCAGCTGTCATTTTAGATGTTCTGTTTTGCCTGACTTGAGCCTGCTGTGATTTATGGTGGGGCAGTTCATAGTTATGTGGTTACAAAGCTATATTAAAACTAGAAATCAAGAAATAAATGTAAGGATCCATCATAATATATTAATACAGGGAAAGAAAGTGAGGCAGCATTTCCTGTCACTTGGTATTTTTCAGAACTTGTCTTTTAAAGTCAACTGTATTTTCATAACTGAGTTGTAGTGAGTGTGAAAGCCTTTCACCAAGGATTCCTACTTTGTTGAATCCTTTGGTTTAGTTTGAAATGCCATGTTCTTGTAACAGTCACACAGAAGGTGGTGTGTAATTTCCTTGTTTGTTTGACTCTTGGAGAATGTACTGTTCAGAATTGACAACTGCTGATGCACTGGAGCTTGATGATGAATGTCTCTTGTGATTGCTTGCTCTTTCTGTAAGCAAAGTGATCAGTCATTTCACCGACACTGAAAGCACCCAGAACTGACATAGCAAAATTTGGTAGTTTTCAGATGCAAAATGCATGGTTATAAATTCCAACATTAAGATAAAGTGGGAATATTTTAAGATGAATCTCAAATAATTTGAAATGTGTACTTTAAATTAGTTCTGAAAGAAAAATCATTGATGGTACCCTTCTCTCCCCCCCCTCTTTTTTTTTCCACTTCTTTTGCTTCTTTACAGGGTATGGGTACTGTTCAAAAAGGCATGCCCCACAAGTGTTACCATGGCAAGACTGGAAGGGTGTATAATGTTACTCAGCATGCTGTAGGCATTATTGTTAACAAGCAGGTTAAGTAAGTAATGAAATTCCTTGTATTGAAACTTGGTATTTGAGAAAGTTGATCTGTAATTGCACCCTCCTTTCACTTTGCCAGTTTGACAGTTATTGTCTTGATTGGTCATTCAAGGTGGGTAAAGTGTATTTCCTTTTTATAACCCAAGCAAATGATGCTCGTTTGACTTGGATCCTGTCAGAGGAAACAGTTCTTGTTTTTCTTACCAGCACCTGAAGTCACATTACCTAGCAGATTTTCAGCCAGTGTGCTGGTACTGAAACCCTTTGTAAACACTAGTCTGTAGCTGTATCCAGCTGATTTTTCTACAGTTTAGCCAAAAAAGGACAAGTTGGTTGTTTTGTTCCAGGAGCTGGACTGCTGCACATGGGTAATAATATGACTTGTTTATATGCTAAGAGGCTAAAATTATGTATTCTCCACAATTTTAATTTGAAATTGTCAGCACATTGTTACATATTACACTGTTACACATTAATAAGCCTTTAGTTATATGTAAGTTGTATCTGATGTGCATCTGCAGCTGTGTGTTGAGGTATTGCCCTTAAAAGAAAAATTACCTGTAATTGAGCTTATGGAGTTACTTTTTTAAGGGCTGTAGGTCTTGATTTAAAGTGACCTTTTTCAAGTGCAGATTAAAAACTGACTCCCTTTCTTAGGGGCAAGATTCTGGCCAAGAGAATTAATGTGCGTATAGAGCATATTAAACATTCCAAGAGCAGAGACAGCTTTCTGCAGCGTGTGAAGGAAAATGAAAGGAAGAAAAAGGAAGCAAAAGAAAAAGGCATTTGGGTTCAACTGAAACGTCAGGTAATGTTTCTACTGGGGTCACAGTCCTTCTTCAGGAGATGACTTAATTCTTTAAGTAGTGACAGCGTGCAGTACGTTGGCATCTGGACTGTGTGGGATGTTTGGTGCCTGGGCAGACCTGCTCTGTGCTGGATGAAAATTGTAGCTGTGAACAAAGGGTTGGGTGCTTCCTGGTCTGCTGCTAATCTGCAGCAGCTCTTGATGGTTTTAGGGTCAGTAGAGTCTTTGGTTTAGTTGAATTTTTAGTTGCACCAGGTTCTATTGTAACCCTTGAAGGAAAGAATTAATAACCAGACTTCAGAGAACAGGTAATGGCTATTGCTTCTGGAACTGCAGGATACATTACTCCGTGTTCATTGGGTGGGTGAGCTGCAGAGAGTAAAGCATAGGTTTTTAAATTCAGCAGCAAGAGTCAGGCACACTTTATAGGTATTTATGAGACTAGGAATGGTAAAATTGCTGTAACATTTATATAATAAGGTGCTAAATGATTGACAAAGTGTTATTTTCTGAAAGGTTTTTGAGCTGTAGTGCCATGAGTTTTCGTTTCTTATTTTTCTGTTTACAGCCTGCTCCACCAAGAGAAGCACACTTTGTGAGAACTAATGGCAAGGATCCAGAGCTGCTGGAGCCAATTCCCTATGAATTCATGGCATAATGCACATTTAAAAAAATAAATTAAAGATCTGGTTTTGGACAAGTGTATGTGATTGTGGCTGATTCATTTAGTTGGGTTTGGATTTTTTTTTTTTGAACAGATGCTTTAGAAACCTTTTATTGAAGTTTATTTATTTAGCTTGCATTTACCATGATGCTTAGTCATTTAAATCATCTGCAGCTTTTGCTGACGAGTTTAGTCATTTACATAGATTATAAATGGTAGGAACACTGAAATTTGCTAGTGCTTAGTAATGATTGTGAGGTATTATGAGGGGACGTGGAGTATTTCACTAGCAAACTGAGAACTTGTACCAAGAACTGTCTAGGATCACTTAAAAGCTTGTTTGTTTGTTTGTTTGGTTTTTTTTGGAAAAGAGATAATGGGCTTCAGATTTCATTGATACAAGGTTTTGGGTAAGGGGCCTCATAAATACCAAGGAATTGTTGAAACCATTTTTGAAAACAACCTCTAGAGGAATGTCTGTAGGCAGATTTTGATGTTCCGCCATTGTAGCCTGCAAAACAGTATTTAGAACATCCCCATGCCAATAAGCAATCTTACAAAATAGTAGTAGTTTAGAAACTTTAATTCCAAAACTGCCATCCTTTGTATTTTGATTTTTTACATTTTAATTGGCTGGCATAGCTAAACACTTGGATTTCATATATTTATTGCATGCCTGCTGAATGTTGTAATTAGTTCCTCTCATCCCAGATTTACTGATCTCTCACAAAAGCCCAGTGCTACCTGTGCAGTTTCTTACATGGAAGAAGATCTTCAGCTGACTGTTTACTAACCAGTGCTGATTTAGTGAGCTTTGTTTGGAACAGCGTGAAGCTTGCTAGAGACTGCTGAAGGTAACCTGCTTGGTTAGCCTTGAAAATGCACAATCTCAAGCTTAATTGTGTTGTAGTTAGAGGGGAATAATATTTTACCTTGAAGTGTCATGTCAGGCATTGCTCAGCTACCTTCAGTAAGTGATGTAAAACTAATGTCCACGTGTAGAGAGAGAAAAATGTTACAGAAGTAAATGACCTCAAGCTTTTTGTAGGTGTTGGCTGTTGAAAGTTACTGAACATTGAATTGCAGGGCAGCTTTTAAGTGTGGGAGTAAGAAACGGAGAGATTATGAGGTTTGCTTTTTACCTAACTGAAATCATGGGTGTTCCCATTCTTGTGGAGTGTTGGTTTTGGACCTTGAATTCAGAGTCTGGCTTGGGCTGCTATTTAAGAGTGACGGGCTTTAGGTGCTGGAGTTTCAAAGATCCAGTGGGCAGATTGCTATGTTTGAGGTTCTCCAAGCTTCCATCTCGGAAGATGCAGCAGGCTGTATAGATGGAATGACTTTGAAAGTGACTTAGAGAAGCTTGCCCCTTAGCAGACTGATCCATGAGAGTGGTGATGTATTTTGACACCAGAGGTGTTGGATGTGGAGTGCAGCACCGTATCCTGAAGCCCTCACTGTTTCACCTTATGCACTTGGCTTTTACGGTCAAGGGGCTTTTCTTGGAGCAGCAAGCTTTGTGTACTTTATCAACCTCTTTGGCTTGTCAGTTTCCACAGCCATTTAAAATTGGTATTTGCCTTCCAAGATAAGCATCGTTTTCCACTAGGCTTTGTAGGAATTAAGTGGGAGGCTATTGGATACAAACTTTGGTGGTGGCATTTTAAACTTGCTTCTCATGCATGCATGTCTTAAGTTGTTTTGGTTCCCTGTTTGGTTTGTACTCATTTGTCAAAATCGTGCTGGATTAGCTGCAGCAGCATGGTGGAATGATTAGCATCGTAAGTGGGGCATAGTTCTAAACCTTTGAACTTACTTTCAATGATTTGGAATAGTAAGACTGGACAGTGTTACAGTGGTCTTGTTTAAGAGCTGTGCTCCCCGAGACACTGCATTGCAACACTTTGTAATTTATTTAGTAGAAGTGTTTTTAAGGTTACTATGCCAACTGTAGTTGGTCGTAAATGCATATTTGGAAGCCCTGTGTGGGCTGGGAAGAGAGGGAGGAAATGCTTTCCTTGGTCAGGATTCCCAGAAATGACTGAAAATGAAGCTGGATTTGTACAGGAAGAGAGTAACCTTTTTTTTTTTTTTGGTTTTTAATGTTTGGACATTTGAACAGACAAACTAAGGTGTAACCTGTTTGGGGCACTCAGTGCAGTGGGGTTTTCATGGTCACCTAAGGTTTGCAGAAGCACAGCCCAGGCACTTAACAGATCTCAGTACCTGCTGCTGAAGTTTGCTTCCTGTGTGTTCAGCTGCCCTGTTTTTGCACAGTCCTGACGAAAGAGGGAGATCTGTGAATTGGGAAATGCTGAAGAGCTGCCTGTTGGGACATCTCCGGTCCTGAGATAAAACATGAAGCATGTTCCTTACAGGGTTTGGAGTCCCCAGTTTGGCCTTGCCCTGGAAGGGGTTTTACCCACTAAACCCATGAGCTGTACCCAGTTTTGTGCAGTCCTGGTCTGAGGCTCCTTTACTGCCACAAACCTTTACTGCTGGTTCCCTGCCAAAAGCCCTGGCAAAATCTCCTGTTGTCCTAGAGGAGCAGCAAGGAAGCTGCCTTCTGAGCTGTCAGCTTCGTCTTTTGTAGCATGTTGGCAACACTGGGATTTGAGGTTTCCTGAGGACTGTGTAGGCAGTGTTAGACAGGGAAGGTCAGTGAAAGGGCAGAAAGGACTGGGAAGGAGGAGGAGGAGCTGTGTCAGTGCAGAGGCTGCAGGCTGAGGAGCCCAGGAGGGAGCAGGTAAAGGGTGCACACCTGAGTGGGGCAAGGGATTTTATAATCTTCCCATTGTGTGTGTTGGATGGAGTAAATAGTCTTGATGTTCTCTCTTTTGCCCTTCTCAGTGCAATCCTGGACTCAGCATATTCGTGGCCCTCGTGATGAAAAAGATGGCTGGCATCCCAAATCCACGTGCTGGAGTGTCAGCAGGGGCTGACATCTAGGGGATGCCAAGAGCTGTGCACATACCTGCCAGAGAGAGTGGCCTTCCCTGTCCTGGCATAGGCAGGACAGGCTCACCCTGTCCTTGCGGAGGCTGCGAGGCACCGTGGGTTCCTGTAGTTCAGCCTGGGTTGTGAAAAAGACAGGGTTGAACTGGGCCCACCCTTGGGTAGGACCTCCTGACTGGACTGCGGGTGATGTCTCCCACAGTGCAGGGGCACCCTGTTGCTGCCAGTGGCCTTCTTGCATGGGAGGAAGGTGCCAGCTGTCCCTGCAATGCTGAGGGTAGGGGTATGGAAGACAGGTTATGAGTTTTCTGTGGCCATGTGTCTGCTTCAGTGGATGCGCTACTGAGGTCTGTGTAAGAATCGAGTTACAACTGTGGGGATTTACATGGCCATAATCATCCTTGCTTGGGCATAGGATAGGGAGATCATTCTCACTAGCAGCACCTGTACAGCTTAGGAACCCAGAAAAATAAAAAAAAAAAAAAAAAGGCTCCAGAGGCTTTCAGGATGTCCTCCCTGCCACCGTCACAGGAGTAAGGCACCTACTTTTCCCCCAAAAGTACTGCTATTGAATGTTGCCAGAGCTTGGAATAGGGAGATGTGTCAGGCAGCAGTATGGCATACGTGGCACTGAGCAGTGTTGCTGTGGGAGAGGGGATAGTGGTGCACCATAGGGATAGTGGCATAGACCATCTGCAGGGGGTGGGTGAAAAAGTACAGCCTGGCGCTTCCAAGTGGGGCCTGCAAAGCAGAGAAAGGCTGCTTGGAATAGCTTTGAGTCCCACACATCCTGGGGTGCTTAGTCTGAGGGATGGGGACAGCTGATCTGAGCCCCCAGCTGCTTCAATTTACTGAGCTGCTCCTGTTGCCCCTAGGTAGGTGTTGATGGAGCCATAGTCCATCACACCCTGGACATTAATTCCTTCACAGGGCATCCTACCTGGGCTTGCACAATGTTATCTCTCTGCTTGCCCTTTGTGGGTGCTCCCAGCAGCACGCTTGAGTTCCACAGCTGCGCAGAAAGGGGCCGCTCGGGGTTTGAGAAGGGCGGTTGGTAATACTGCTTTCACAGCTCAGCGCCTGGGAATCATCTGCCTGGAACGGACCTGTTTCAGTAGGATTCCTTGAGAGGCACACTGAATGTACTCTGATAGCTGTTCTGTAAAAAATATATAAAACCAGCTGCTGCTCGCACTGTGAGGCCAAAGACAACTGATCCCCTGATAGTAGGAGCAGATGACAATACCAGGAACCTCTGGAAACCAAAAGCTTTTAGTGATACAAGAGAAATCTTGTTTCCCAAAAGAAAAGAGCTCGCTGGCATGATGGGGAGTGGAGTAGAAACTTTATGGGCAATAGGTTTTGGAAGTTAAGAAGGGGCCCTTGTGTTACCATAGGGGTTCTTAGGCACTGGAGTAACACAATCAACAGTGCTTCTTCCACCATGCTTTTCTGCAGGTACTGCTTTAACTGATGTTAAGTAGTGTTGTCTTAACTCAGCTGCCTGTGTGTGAGCATCCAGGGTCTGTTGGGCCGTCTGAGCATCAACCCCACATCCAGGGCCCAGCAGCTCTCAGAGTGGCTCCATCCCTCCATGCCATGAGATCAGTCTTTTCGGGTACCATCGACTGTCCTCTTCCATGCTGTGTCCTACTCTCATGTGCTATCTCCCTGATAAAAATTAAAGCAGCCTCTGAATATTTGTCTTTTAAGCACTTGCACGCTTGCAAAGCAGCGCACAGCAGAAGCAGGAGCCAGGGCAAGGGTTTGTGGAGACTGAAACATCCACACAGCTGCTTGCAGGTCTCAGGCTCATTTAAGGGCAGCCTGTGGTGGGGCACCATTCTTCTCCAAAACTTTTCTACTTCAGAAACCCAAAAGGCCAAATCAAGAACACTTAAGTTTCATGGCTGGCATTGCTTGATCCACAGGCTGGGTTTTCAACAGTGGCTGTAGAGGAATATGTTCAGGTGTGGGAAACTATTAAAATAGTCTGAGGTAAAAGAATAAATTATTTCCTTTCTTTCAAGACTGGAGTCCCTCACTGCAGGGAGGGTGGTGCATAAAGCCAAAGCCTGTTGCAGCTGGGGCTGGTGTGTGTTGTGGAGGTGCACATCTCAAGCCCAGAGAGGCTTGTGCTGGCATCTGCCCGCCTGCCTCGGGTGGGCGGGATGCCCAGCAGGGTGCTTGCCCCAAACGGGCAGGGTGCATGGCCTGCCCAGGCTGTCCCCCAGCGCCCTGCGCCCGAAGGTCACGCCCTGGGAGCGGGGAGGGTGGGAGAAGGGTAAGGGGTACAAGCCGGGTGGGCAGCGAGGGGATGCGTGGCGCTGAGGGCGGGCGCGGAGGGGGCCGCGGGGCGGTGCCGCCGGGGGGCGGTGCA
>VYXC01009631.1:995830-1062311 GCA_013397175.1 Platysteira castanea | reverse complement strand
GCCGCCGGGGCCTTTAAAAGCCGCCGGGGCCGCCCGCTCCGGGCGCTGCTGGCAGAGCCGAGCGGAGCCGTCCGAGCCCTCCGGCCGCCGAGCCGCCTCTCCCATGCGCCTGCCGAGCATGTCCCAGCCCTTCCTGCTGGCGCCCATCGCCGAGTGCCCCCCGGGGCCGCCCGGCGCCCAGGTCCGCCTGGCCGTGCTGGGCGCCCGCGGCGTCGGCAAGAGCGGTGAGTGCGGGGCTGCCCGTCCCCTTCCCCTGCCCGTCCGTCCGGCCGTCCGTCCGTCCCGCCTAACGCGGCGCTCTGTGTTTAAGCCATGATCGTGCGGTTCCTGACCAAGCGCTTCATCGGCGACTACGAGCCCAACACAGGTGAGGCGGGGGGCGGCGGGGCCGGGCGCGGCGGGCCCCGCGTCCGGCGGCTCACGGCTCTCTGCTCCCCAGGCAGCCTCTACTCCCGGCTGGTCCGTCTGGACGGGGACGACATTGCCGTGCAGATCCAAGACACGCCGGGATGCATCCAGGTACGGAGATACTTTGGATCAATCGGTTCTTCTCTGCCACCCAAAGGCTCAGCTTTTGAGCCCGAATTTCCTGCATGCTCAGTCTCCTGAGACAGAGCTCAGGCTTCCCTTTGGACCTGTTTGATGGTGCTGTGATACAGCCTTCATACTTTCATGACCCGGTGCTGAATCTGTGCTCTCTGTTGTACCGCAGGTGCAGGAAGACTGTGTGCAGGTGCTGGACTCGCTGTCCAGGTGTGCGAAGTGGGCAGAGGGCTTCCTGCTGGTCTACTCCATCACAGACTACAGCAGCTACCAGTCCATCCAGCCTCTCTACCAGCACATACGCAAGGTGCACCCCGATGCCAGGACTCCCATCATTGTTGTGGGGAACAAAGCAGACCTCCTCCACGCCAGGCAAGTACAGGCAAAAGAGGGACTACAGCTGGCAAATGAACTGGGCAGCCTGTTCTTGGAAATCTCCACCAGTGAGGACTCTCAAGGCGTCTGTGATGTCTTCCAGTATCTTTGCAAGGAGGTCAGCAAACTACAGCATGCCGGCAGCACGGACAGGAGGCGGTCATCCATCATCCCTCGGCCCAAATCTCCCAACATGCAAGATCTAAAGAGACGTTTCAAACAGGCTTTATCTTCCAAAGTCAAGTAAACCTCCCAGTGAGATCCTGTGTGACTCAATAGAATTTATTTTTGTAAACTAGTTAATAAAAATCTTTATTTTTGTACTAATGCCAGCAGAGTAGAAGTAAGTATGTCAAAGCTTGCAATTTCCTTGCTGTTCTCTCATTTGACTGGTTGGGTTATTTTGGAAAAAGTGAAAAAGCTGCATAGCAACTAAATAGAGGTAGTTGGAAAAGGGACTTTTGCCAGGAGGCTTTGATTCCATTTTTTTGAGGGGGGAGGTGGGATTTTCTGTATTAAGCTACTCATATGATTTTCTCTGGAGGCCTCCATTTCCTGTTTGTAAAATGAGAGTGTTAATGATGTAAATCATTACCTGCCTTTACACAATGCTTGGAAAGTCCTTGGTGGGAAACTTTGTAGGAGGCAAAAAAAAAGCTCTATTAAACATGAAAATTTAAAACTGTCTGTAAGAATTCTGATTATAACAGGTCTGCTTTACTCCCTCAAAGCTGCTGTTTTGCTTGCACCTGTAATAGGCTGAATGCTGATAGGCTGTTAGGAATGAGCTCCAGTCTCTGATGTGCTTTAGAGATCTGTTCTACAAAATTAATCCTTTGAGCCCCAGGCATTTAACAGGAGGGTTGAGTTTCTCCTACAGATTGCTGTGGAACAAAGTGCTGAGCAATGCGCAGCAGAGGAGTGTGGGGTGGCTGTTGCTTTCTCTGGAGATGTGTGATGGGAAGGACTGAAGCGTAGGTTCCCTGGACAGAAAATAGCTACATTTAAAAGGAATCACACCTTTATCTTACCCAGGGTAATTTTGTAGCTATTGGAAGCAGGTTAGACTTTACTCTTACTTCACACAAACTCTGAACCCCACTAGAATGGGTTTTATTAACAGTTTGCTGGATGTCTGAGCATGGAATGTGGGTTTTGCCCTTCCAGTATGCCTCTGAATTGTGTATGTAAGAAATAAAACTGCTCCATGCTGAGTAGCAGGTGTGGAAGTGGATTAATCTGCACAGGGGAAACTCGCTGTCCTCACTCAAGCACAACTCCAATAGGATTTTATTTTATAGAACCTCATAGATTAAGTCTAAAGACCACTTTCTTCTTTCCTTGCGTTAGGAAAGGCAGATAGGTAACTGCCTTGCAGTTAGTGGCACTAACTCTTCACTTTTTATCTGCAGATGGGTCTTCCCGATGGTGGTAATTGAGGGAAGGGTGACTGAGCAAGTTAAAGATGATGCTCTGTGCAGAAGCACCAGAGGCCAGTGTGAGCACTGGGCAGGGGTGTGGGATGCCAGCAGCACTATTCCCCACCCAGGGCTATGTGCACATCTTCAGTCCAGGCATGGCACCTGGATGTCTCCTCCCTGAAGGCCCTGTGCTGCCCTGCCAAAGGGCACAGGAGAGCTGGTACCCAGACCTACAGGAGTAGACTGGAACTGGGACTGCAAGCTGGGTCCAAAACTCTTGGAGTTAATTCATGTCAAAAGCATGGCGACAGCCTGGACAAACCAAAGTACTGTTTAAACGTGTTAATACAATATTTAACACATGTCAAATATTTCTTCATTGTGATAGTTGCTCTGCCAGGCCCAGGACCCTGGGCTTGAGGGGTGCAGGATGATGGGGTTGGTGAGGACGAGCGCATCCCTGGCAGACTTGAACTTGCCATATGGACCATGTGTCCACGGGGAAATTTGAAGAGGAATTGAAAAATCACAAGTGGGATATTTTTGAAACATTTCACCATCTTTAAACCAGGATAACAAACTGTTTTCAAGAGAAAATACCACTCTGGTACAGTTTTGGTTGTTTTTTAACCTACAGCTTTTGTCTTTGGAAATTTTTTCCTACTTATGTATCCAGTACAGAGTTTCACCAAGCAAGTTGCTAAAAATATTCAGTGCAGACACAGATACAAAATATGCTAAAGGGGCAGGTAACGCGTAGGGGACAAGTCTGCATCTCACCATGGTCCTCAATGGCCAGGTGAAAAATCACATTAGGCACTGACTTAGGTGCCTCCCATTGCCCCTGGCAAAGCAGGAGCTTGTATCACTGTAGTATAGGGGGAGAGTTTGTGCAGGAGCCAGTGGGCACTCGAGGGGCAGGGATGGGCAGGAGCAGGAGGATGAATGCTGTCGTTTTCCCCATCTTTCTCTCATGGGGAAAAAGCTAGAGATGGCTCTTGCTAGATAGGCACCCATGCTCAGGTCAAGGCTCAAACCCTCTTCTCCACCCCGTGCTTCTCATGCTGTTGGGCTGCTTCAGCCACATGTCAGGAGCAGGATGAGCCCCTCAGGGATGTAATGGGAAACATGGCTGAGTAGAGCATGCCCATGGCAGGGAAGGAGGGCTGCTCTGATCTGCCTCCAACCTAAGGCAGCAGCTGCTTTGGGCCACTCTGGATAACACTCTTGGGTACAGGTACATAAATGTAAAACTGTAAGTTTTTACACACAAGTGTAAAAACACTTTTGGGTACAGGCTTTTATGCTGTTTGTCTGAATTTTCCCTGCCTGTCACAGATCTACTCTCACCCAGAAGTTTTCAACTCTGAGCTGACAGATAAAGCACAGGAAGAACCTGCTGGCTCCCAGCTCATTTTACCCCAGCATTTTCTTCAGTCCTGAGTGAGCAAAGAGGGGCACTCCAGAGCAGGGAGGGCAAAACATCTCTCAAGTACTAGCAGGGGAGCTCCAAAACCTTGTTTCTCCTGGGCCATGGCCTCTTATGCCCTCCCTACTGAATGATTGCCATCCCCAACCTCTAAGCCCTTCACACAGAGGGCAGGGTGGTTTCAGGGGGTAAGTGGTGCATAGCCTGGCCTTTCTCTTTGATCAGAGGAAAACATGCATCTGCCTCTTTCCTCCCACCACCTCCGCTATGAAACAGAATCACAGCAATTTTCCCTGACAAGACGGATGAGTGGGTTTTCAGAAGCAGGGCTGTGTGCAGCATCACACACTATTATGGCTGCTACTACATCAGCATCTCCCCCCTGCTGGACTATTTTGTCTACTTATCTCCAAGCTCTGAAATCATCCAGTAATGCTTTAAGACTTCATGAATTTTAAAACAGCAGCTGCCATCAACCTGTTCTGTACACTTCAGCTCAGAAGCTGCACGTCCCTAGACAGAGATAGGGATGTTTTCTTCAAAAAGCTTTATGGATGTCCCCTTTATTTTCTGTCCCACTCGAGCACCTGGACCCAAGCTGCTTCCTCACTGTCTTTTGATGGGGATTTGACTCTCAGCACAAGAAATGGTCAGTGCTGCAGGCTCATGCTGTATCCTGTGGTTTGTATCAAGGATCATGGACAAGGCAGACTGTGAGCAAGGACTGTGTTCACACCACGGGCAAGAGCTGGGTTCAAGCTTCAGACAGGGAACAAAAGTGATTGAGATATGGATGGATGGATGGATGGATGGATGGATGGATGGATGGATGGATGGACGGATGGATGGATGGACGGACGGATGTCTAGAAACAAATCTGCATCCCATGCCTAGATGTCCTGTAAAACGATTTTATTCCTGTGGGACTTCATTAGCTTTTGGTGAATGGAAGGTCTGAATAGATTCAGAATAAAGTCCTAGGCAGAGGTGACCTTTCGTGGCAGTTGCACTTGGCACATGACCACTGGTGATTCACACCAGTACGGCAGCAGGATCCCTTCAGCTTCTCCTGAAGTGAGGATCCAAAATCTCTTGTCCTTCTAGGAGCAATACCATTGAGGGTGATGCTGTTGTTGGGTCACTGCACTGCACAACAGGCCAAAGAGCTGTGTCCCTGAGGTACCCTCAGAATGACATCCCTAAAAAGCTCCTTGCGAGTAGAGCATGGCTCACAAAACAGCAGCTCAAATTGGATCTGGGGTAATTAATGACAATTCAGATTTCCCTATTGATTCTCAGACTTGCTCTTCCACCACTCTCCTCATTTCCCCTATCTAAAAAAATGAGAAAACCAAGCCTTTTTAGTGAAAATGGTTTTGAGAGAATTGGCTCATGAAGTTTTCTTACTACATTCAATGCTTGATGCTTTTGACTGAAAGAACTATAAATGTATATTGTGACTCGTTATGCCAGTGCATATTGTAGAGCATGATCAGCTATATACTATCTTGCCATGCTACCAAAAGAAAAATTGGGATATAGAATGAGCTTTCATTTCAGTGCCCTGTGATACTTGATTTACAACTGAAAAGCTATGTAGTGAATTTTGCATAATGATTACTGAGCTTCATAGATGTCATAGCTGCTCTTTTGAAAAATGCACTTGGTTGTTTGCTATCCACGTTTTTCCTTTGTGACAGAAAATAACCAGCCCTAGGAGCAATCCTCACCAGACACCCTCACAGAGTGAGCTGCTGTGTAGAGGTGGCTGCTTTAGCCCCAGCCTCTGTCCTTTGGGCTTTGCTGGGTAAGTGTTTGGGCAGAGGTACCCATGTAGCCAGGCTTGTGAGGTTGTGGTTCAGTAACTATATTTTGCTCTTGACCTGTGCACAATATTTCCATTGAAACATATCTGGGAAATTGCACAAGGCTATTTGTCAGCCTGCATTACTGGGAAGCAGTAATTAATTCTTAAAGATGGAATATTTCTCTTCTAAGGTATTTGGCTCTTTCTGCATTACTAAAAACATCCTCTTCTCTGGTTTCAAATGGTCTTTGTAAACATTTTGTAGTAATTTTACCCCTTGGGATGGTAAGCCAGTATCAACAAATATTGTTTCTGGGAGCAGCTCAGAGAAGAGGGGACCACACTCTCCCCCAGCTGGGGCAGTGAGGTGAATTACAGACTCCGGTCCTGCAGCTGATACTTCCTTCCACTCCTGCAAACAAATCCCAGAGCAGGCAAAGTAATGTGCCTGTTGTTTTGGGCTCCGAGCCCAAGCCCTTCCATGAGCCTTTAAGAGCTTGGTGGTTTGATCTGAACCACACTCAGCAAGCAGACCTCCCAGTGATCTCATTTCTTTTTGGTATTAAGAAGCCCAAACGTCCCTTTTACCCTCGAAGACAGATCTGGCAGAAGCCCGAGGAGTGCAGAGATCATGGAGAAACCATAGCGACAGCAGCATGGTATTGGCAGCCCCTTAGGATCTGAAGCAGATAAGGAAGTGTTGCCTTCCTGTAACGAAACAGCAGGCAATAAATATGGATGTGATTAGGCTGCTTTGGGTGAAAATTCACTGGTTGCACTCAGATGCCGAGAAAGAAAAGGCCTGGCTGTCACCCCAGTGTGCCCAGCACCAGTGACATGGGCAGCTGTCCCCCAGCCTCCAGGGGTCAGCCCCGGGTCCTGCCCGTGCCTGGGGATTCTCCCCTCACCTCAGCTGAGGCGTCTCAGCAGCGTCTGAGTAAAGCACGCACTGCAGCCCGTGGAAAGGAGATATGTCTGAGGTAGAACATTTTGCTCCTCCACAGGGAGAAACTGCCCTGCATGGTGCCCCCATCGTGGGCAGCCCCCCCCGGTCTGCGCTCCCCAACAACGAGGAGATAAGCTCACGGTCCAGACTTACAGTGTTTTTTCATTCTTCACCATCTTCGAGCCTCTGAACTGTTGGGGAAAAGCTGGCCTGGGCTTTAGATATGAAGTAACCACTCCATCAGTACAGACAAGAGGAGCATTTGAGGATTGTATATCAGCATTATGATTTTTTTTTCCCTTTCTCTTATGCCTTCATGTCTCAGACAGCATATAGCGGCTAAACCAGAGAGCTCTGCTTGGGTTTATTGCATCCTTCAAGGTGCCCGCTATCCCATTCAAGTGGCAATCTGCCTGTAGATTAAAGGTACTTAAAACACAGCATTAATCAAGAGGGAATTTTTACATCTGCCCAAGTACTGCCCACATATGGCCTATTAAAAAGCCTCCTAATGGACTGGTTTGTGGCTGTTGCACAACAAGGCTTTGGCTGTTATTAGAATGTGCATATGAGCTACAGCACCTGCTCTGTGCTAGGGGCTCCCCATCCCTCAGCCACAGAGCAGGGGGAAAGATGCTGTGTTATTTTAAGGAAGACCTCAAGAAAGCACTGGTGCTTCTGCAGTGAGCTCAGTCAGGTGCAGGTGGGCTCCATTTCCTTCAAACAGGCACCAGTAAGTGATTTGCTATTAAAAAATGTTTATAAAATATCATATCTGGATGCTCATGTGTTTTCAGCACATAGCAAATGGATGCAGATGGAGTGTGACTTCTGGTGACCCTTCACTATTTAAACAGCAAGATACAAACATAAGAGTTAGTCCGAGTCTCATGTGCCTCTCTCATGCCAATGATCCTGCTGTAGAAGAGCCTGTCTAGAATTAAGGGCTATTGGCAGGGGGCAGAGGTCTTTGCTAATTCAGGCTCATACCTTGAAGATAAAATATGCATCTGGTTGTTGAGGTGACTCCTAATTTTAGCTCTGTTGTTGAATAATGGAATGGCATTAATAGTCTGATGTAAACCTGTCCCTATTTCCTATGCAAAATTACCATCTCGGTAGCGAAACAGACTTCTTTGATTTTGCCTGGATGCTGAAGAACACTGCACAATAAATATGCATTCAATTAGCTTAATGCGAGTGAACAAAGACGTATTGCCTGATATAGCTGCAGTTCCAAGAACTGATGCATCAAATGCAATGAATTGTTTTCCCAGGCTTTTGATTGTTTCAGGGATTTCTGATCAAGCTTGCTTAGAAGGCATTATAATCTATTTGACTGTGTTAATGAGACATTCAGATATGAAGCTGATAAAATAGAAGGAAGATGTGAAGCAGAGCTGAGTTATTTTAACCTGGGCAGCGAGCTGTCCTGCTGGCTGCACTGTCGTCCTGCACAGTAATGGAAAAACACAGGAGGAGACTGGGATTTTCAGGGGTCCGCCTTCATGTGGACACAGCAGAGGAGAGGTAAGGAGATGTCAGTTCTGCTCCCAGCCGCAGCACACAGGCACGTGCCTGCGTGCTCTACGATGGGAACTGGTAATCATTAAAGCTTCTTGCGTACCTGGAGGCAACGCAATGGGCTCCACTCACTGCTTGTGCCCTTCCTGACCTTCAGCATCCTCCCAGTAGGGAGCTGAGCTGGCAGACATGCCTGAGACACTGGGGAGGTTCCTCCTGGCAACTGACTGAAAGTCTCCACGGCTGTGTCTACGCTGCCAGCTGAAAGAGAGCTGGAGACTGAATCCCAGTCCCAGCATCCACTAGACTGGTCCATACCCACTCTGCTTAAAGCTAATTACTCCTAGATTAGGCAGGTCTACATGAAATAATATTAATTATTTTGGAACTCTTATGGGCCCTCTGAGATACTCAGGTTCTTAATGACTCTTCTTTTTTCTTTTTTTCTTTCCCCCTGCACTTCAAAATACCCAAAATTATTTGAGAGCTGTGTTTGAGCTGATAAGAGTGGTATTTTTAGCATGCAAAACAGATTTTGTGTTTTCTTGCACGAGGCTCATGGAGGCATTTCAGACTGCAATGCCCAATAGGGTCCTGTTAAAGGTAGGAGCTAGTACCACCCCATCCACGCTGTCTTCTGGGAGACAGCTTGTGGGAATGAGCTGTTCCCAGGGCAGTGCCTGGAGGGAGCTGGCTGGGGCCACCCATGGAAGGGCTAAGGCAGTGAGCTGTCAGCTGGAGTAGGTGGTCAGAATTCCACCACAGAGGTCCTCTCCATGACCCTCCTTCAGGCCCCTGAAGACACAAACCTGTTCACTCCAGTGAAGATCGGGATTTTTCTGTATAGCTTGCCACTAATGTAGAGAGTTTGGCTCCACTGTCTTTGTCATTCCCCTTCATGCAGGTTCAGGCCCATTTTAGACCTCTCCTAAGCCACCTCTTTGCCGACTACCCAAATCCATGTCCCTCAGCATCTCTTCGTGGCTCATGTGCTCTAGGCCACTGACCATCCTGTGGAGTTTCTCCAGTTTCTCAATGACTTATTGAACTGCAGGTCCCAAATAGGACAACACTTCTGGGGCAGATTTACCAAGCACTGAGTAGAAAGGCAGCAATAACTACCCTCCAACTGTGCTGAAATCTCATATCAAAGCCCAGGTCCTTTACTGCATGGCTATTATGCAGGCAGAAGGATGCCATCCTACACCAAAGCACAGGGTTTGCACTGGTCTCGTTGAACTCCGTGGGATTTCTGTTGTCACACATCCCAAGTTTCTCAAGGTCCCTTTGGACTGCCTCTCTGCCAGCTCTGCCAAATGGAGATGGCTGTCATTACTTCTAATCTATTACCATCTGTAAATGTGCTGAAAGTGCCCTCTGTGTCATCAGCCTGGTGACTGATGAAAATATTGAACAATCTCAGCTCGTGTGTCATTCCCTGGGGTCCTCTGTTCATTACTGGCTGCCAGATGGCCCATCACAACATTGATTATTATTCTTTGACCTAATGGTCCAGCTAATTTTCAATCCATCTAACAATTTGTTCATCCAATTCATGTTTGCTCAGGTTGTGCATGAAAATTCTGCAGGAGAATTTCCAGCTGTCAGAGCTGTTTCTGATCACTGTGAGTTTCTGATGATGGACAGCAGTCATGAGGTCACATCAGCATGCTCAGGTGAATCCCATCTGCTCACCTGAATCTGAGTACTTACAGCTTCTCAAAGTAGACCTTCATCTGTTGCTCCTCCTACTGGTTTTTCCTCTTCTTCTCAAATCGTGCTGGATTTGTCAAGGTGTGGGAGTAAGCCTTGCCAATGAAAATGTACGCAAAAAAAGCGCATTAAATTAAAAAGCATTGGTCTTTTTGCTTATCATCTGTCAGTGGGTTGGCTCACACATTTGTCAATGGACTCACAATTTCTCCATGTTTGCTTTTGCTGCTAAGACACGTGTAGCATCCATCCCTCACGTTTCTTCTTGTCCCATGCAGTCTAAGCTCCAGCTGAGCTTTGTCCTTTCTGATTTCATCCCAGAGTGAATGAACAATGCTTGCAGGCTCCTTTTTGTTGTCTGCCCATGTTTCCAGTTGTTATCTCTTATTTTGCATGTCAGTTAGTTGAGAAGATACTTGCTCGGACAAAATGCTGCACAAGGGGTTGGTTTGCTCCTAAGCTGTCATTTTCATACTCCCTGGGCCGCTGTTACTGTTCTCTGACCTCCCAGGCCTTCAGCTGGAGTTAAGGTGTCAGGGCACAAGCATTCCTCTTTGGCATCCCACCTCCAGACTGCAGTCCCCTATCTGTTTGCACTTTGGGTCCGTGGCACCAGCTCAGATCTCACCTCATTTCTGAGAACCACAGGCATAGTGCTGAGGAACCCTCCTGTCCTCGGGCATTTCGACAGTTCAGCTCCCTTTCTGTGGGCCTCGTCTTCTCTCCTTCATGTCAGCTGTAGAGAAGACAGCAAATAATGGATTTAAATTGCAGCACGGTGATTTAGGCAAGACGTTTGAACATAATTTCTAAGAGTCTGGGAAGTTAGGTCTGGGAAAGGAACACAGCAATCCTATATGATCTCACTCTGCAGAATTTTTTAAGAAGAAAGAAGAAGGCAGTGGGGTTAGGTATTCCTGTCCTGGGTCTGGAAAAGCTGGATGAATTCCTAAGCCCTGCTCAGCCCCAGTTTTTTGTCATCTCTTCAAGGTATCATCTGCCTTGTTGAGTCATCTCTGCTCACTTCAGCTCCTTTCTCCACATAACCAGGTCCTCAAGGGCTCTCTCTGACCCTCCCGTTTTCTGGTCTAGAAAATGCGTTTCATTCCTTCACTATCAGGAGCTTCATATCTTCATGGTCAGCAGATCCATTTCATGGTTTGAAAAACAACATAGTCACGCTAGTGGGTGCCTGTGAGCACACAGGCTCCTTGGGGAAAGGGGCTGTTATCCTGCCCTGGAGAATGGGGCTGAAGGCTGCCCACCCACCCATCAGCTCCTTCCCAGAGGACCCAGAGAAGTGCAGGGAATGTGCACTGCTGATCTTGAAAGGGAGCTGGAAATATAAACCAGACCAAGTCTCCCACTGGCATGGCTGCCCACCACCAGCACTGGGAATACTGCCAGGTGAGATGGAGCTGGCCACCTCGCTTTGTCTGTTGGAGCAGCTCCCATCTAGCAGGGAACCCATGCTCTCAAGCATGACCATCAGCAGAGGCTCAAACATTGCCAGGGAGCATTTTAGATGACTTCATTCAGAGAATCACTCAGCAAATACCAGCAGAAATCTGGTATAATTGTCATAATTTCCACTCTCAGCAGTAACTCCCTTTTGCCCTCCCCATATGAAAAAGCAATGCAGCTGTGCCCTGTGGTCCCGTGGTCAGGGCACTTCCTGCACCTCCAGCTCAGCAGCATGCCATGGTAAGGTTGCACCACCTCATCTGTCGCTATCAAGTGTGGGATGCGGGGCTCTGCACTCGCTGGAGAGGAAAGCTCTGGTGCCCAGGGTGCAGCTTGGCTCCCCAGGGAAGGCTCCAAGGGCTACCACCCCCGCAAGGGCAGGAGCCCTTCCCACCTGTTTTTGGGGAAGCCCTTGTCTTCCCCAAAAACTTCAGTCAAATCTGGGCTGAAGCTCTTCACTTCTGCATGTGCATTTCCAGAAAAAAACAGCGACATATCACATCCACTCTTCCCCAGCACTCCTGCAGGTCAGGTTTACCCCACGGGAGCCACAGTTAAGGACACTCACAGCCATCCCAAGTCACAAATCTCTGCCCCAGTTAGCTAAAACCAGATGTGATAAAAGCAAAACCACCCCTAAACCTCCACATTACAGAATGAAATCAGCCTATTCCTTGATGAGCTTGTGCGATGTGTAGTTTCACAGCTCTTCAAAAGTGGTTGATAAAAATATTAACTCATGGATGTTCACTGCTTTGTTTTAGTTCCAAGTGAACACTCAGAATTCACTGCAAAACTGTAAGCAAGGTGAGATCTAGTTCTGGGATGGAGTTCTGCACGTTGCAAAGGGTGGAGATAAGGAAGGTGATGTTTCTTTTGGGGGGCAAGTATTGTACCTATAACAGTGTGCACTCAAGCAGTACAACACAACTGCTGTAATAGTTTGTACTATTTAAACAACATTTAAAATGGGGAAGCCTCAGGAGGCCTCCTGAATCTGTCAATACCAATTTTAGTCCTAAGGACACTTTGTGGCATCAAAGGCCTTAATGAAAGATTTCCTAAAGCAAATGGAAATTTGGAAGACTTTTATATCTTACATTTTTTCGTTTCTTATGTTCCTTTTCTTCTCCCAATAAACTCTGTATAATCTATCCACAAGCAGGTAGTCTGAGAGATGATTTTATTACTGACAACTATAGACAGTTTCTTCTGTCTGAAAAATAAAGATAGATTCATGTAGTCTTTGCTGCTGCTCTCAAGAAAATACCACTTTCCTCACCAGAAATCAAAGGCAGGCTAGACTTACCGATTTTTCTAAATTATTTCTAATGTATAAATTTCTGCTTTCACAGCACAAGTCCTGTGGTGTGACTTTTACCTCAAAACCCTCGGCTCCTGGAGACAAATCTCTCCCGTCAGTCAATGCAGATTTCTAACCTTCACACACTAAAAGAAAAGTGATGGGCTATGATCTAATGTGACCCAAAGGCTCAGAAAATTAGAGAACATTCTGAGCTCCAAAGCTTATCTTTTAAACGGTATGATTTTAAATCAGTCTTCTAATGTGGAGAAAGAGTTAGGAAAGAGAAAGGATGGCTTGTGGTGATTTTTCTCCCTTCTCCAGCTTTTCTGTACTTCAAGAAAATGGCCATGCAATCCATTGGAGTGAGCTGAGGAAAGTGGTGTCAGCCAAAATCATTGAGTCATGGAAATCTGGGAGATGCAGCTCTTGAGAGTCCCAGACAGGGGACTCTGCTTTGGGAAAGGAAATGCTGGTGACTGTACATAATCTGCTTGCTCTCCTGTTGCCCTCTCCCTCCAGGATTGAGAAAATTTGATTGATTCATCCCCTATGCTTGTCGGAAATGTTGCTCACTGGGGACTCTGACAGCTTTGTTTAATCTCCCTGGGGCTATGCTCAGAGGCTTGAGCAAGTTGCTGCTATCAACAACTCTAATTTGAACCAGGCCCTTGTTGCTATCAATCAGCATGGGGCAGAGGGTTGTGCTCAGCTAGGAGAGCCCAAGCAGACAGCTGAGGGAGGAAAAGGGCAGGAAGCAGCAGCTTTGTGTGCACCAGCCTTAGCTGAGGGCTGCTGCCTGGGGCACACTGCACCGAGGACAGGAGCTACTGACACCACTTAGCCCTGACTAAGCCCTGGGATGTGGGCATTAGTCCTACCTCCTAAAATGAGCTCAGTAAGCACTTACAGGCATCAATGACATGTGAACAACCGTGGGAGGCTCTTACCCCAGAGCTGGTAGGATCCACCTCCACCAGAAATTTATAATGCTCAGAAAAGACTTGCTGAGTCTTATTTCCCTCTGTGCACAGGCTAACACTGAGCCCAGGAACCTCAGTGCACCTGAGCAAGAGCTTTTGCTGCGGCAGGGAGTACCCTTGGCTGCATGGTGGCCCAAAATGGGGATCTTGCTGTCAGTCCCCAACCTCACAGAGACCAGCATGCGGCAGCTTAAGCTGAGCACATAAGGAGGAGCAGAAGAGAAAGTTACAGGGTCTTTTGTAAAGACTGTTTTTTTCCATTTTCCAGCATATAGTAAATATATAATCTCATCTTGTTAGCATGTACTGGTTTTGCGTGTATAATGCCGATTAAATCTCCGCCGAGTTCTGTGTAACTAACATTTCCTGCTGAGCTCCTCATCAAGCAGAGGCACTGGCCCCAGGCCTGCTGGGGACAGCTCCTGTGGTGGGGTGCAGAACCACCACACAGCCTGTACTCCCTGCCCATCCCTGTCGCCATCCCTGTGCCTGCACCCCTTGCTGGGGTGCTGGCTCTCCTTCCTGCCCTTGTTTTTGCCAAGAGACTGCACATCACCCCTCCAGCCCAGGCAGAACAAGGTACCCTGAACTCCCAACATTCCCAAATGTGAGTTATTAGGGTGGTGGTGGTTTTTGCTGCATAGGTTGGTGTGGATGGTTTTTTTGCCTGCAGAAGGAGATGAATGGAAGAGCTGGTGAGTTAGTGTGTAAACGGATTTGTCTCTGCTGCAGTGACCTGAACGGGTGATGATGGATGGTCCAGCCAGGTGGAAAGGAGGTGCTGTCATCCCCTGCAACAGACCTGTCGTGCTCTTTCAGAGGGAAGGGGTCTCACCAGGGCATCCTCCAGGAGCCTTCTGGAAGAGAGAAGCATTTTGCATACATCCACAGGGACATCTTCCACACCTGGCCAGCTGGGACACCAAGGCTTGGAAAGCACCAGGTTTACTCACGCCTTTATGCTGTGCCCCACACACCTCGCAGTACAGTCTTGAGCACTGGCCAAAACTTATTTCTCTCTTCAGAAACCCCACCTGTGTTAGGCAGTCTCAAACTCTGTGTTTCAAACTCCTGTGTCCTTGACCCATCCTCAGAGCCTCCTCTGATATGCCAGGGTTTCTTCAGTTTGCACTCCAGAAATTTCTGCTGTTCAGATGAGGAGAGAATCTAATTTGGTGGTTTAACTTCCCTCAGGTTACTCTGAAGACACCAGTCAAGCTGAAGCTGGCTTGTGGCTTTTAAGAAAAGTGCCAGGTGATTCCTGCAGCGTGGTGGGTGATGCTTGGCTGAGCCAAGAAGATGGGAGAGAGAGTAAGATAAACCAGGACAAGATGCCATGGGCTATTGTTCTTCCCTACAGAGCCAAACGCTTCATACCCTCGAGCTTCATTTCCTGGCTTACCTGCTCCCCACAAATGGCCTGCAAGGCCATCATGTTTGACGAGTGGCATTGCAAGAAGCTTTTTCAGTTCTCCAGCTCCCCTTTGGTATCCTCTGCTCAAAAGAGTTATCACGATGGCAGCAGTGACCACAGATGGAGGTGTATGTCGGCTCCTGGCAATCTCCACCCTGTGCAGTCTGTTCTTACATAAGAGTCGGGGAAGATGCTTGACAAAAGTATTTTCCACTTAAAGCAATGAAACAGAGTCTTGATGACATCATTTGCTGAGCAGCTACAGATAAGGAGCTTGGGGGGCTTTTTTCCCCCAAAAATGTGGTTACACATTCTTCCTACCAGACCCAAGAAAACTCATCGCCAGCACTGAGCTCATTGCTGGAGATGATGAGGGAGCTTGGGGCACAGGAGGTGTGATCAGCACCAGAATGGCTGTGCCTGGTTCTGCATCCTGCCTGGTTGGCAGTGTCAGCAGTAACCCAGCTGATGTGCTGATACATCCCCACACCCCCACATTGCAGGAAGATTTATCTTCTTTCCTTCCTCAGAAGAACCACAAGAAACTGGTTGAACTGGGCTGCTGAATCTGCTTCAGTCTGCTTCTGTTTGCAAAGCAGAACTCCCAAACTTCCCCACAACCCACAGGAAGAATACATAAATCACAGGAATGGGCCAAGAGGTACCGTGAAGGTACTTTTCACAGCTTTTACCTTGTACCTGTTGAAATCCTGATGCTCCTAAGCAGCTGCTTTGACTTTCCAATATCCAGACAGCTTTGGTATTTGAGCTGCTAAAATCAGAACCAAGCACTTTCCAAAATGGTAGTGAATTGCTTCGTTTGCCCTGGATTGCTCAATGTTCCCACTGCTTTGTTGAGCAGTCAGCCTGTGGGCTGTGATGCCAAACCTTCCTGGGTGCCATGTCTTTAGGCACCAAGGCCCCTGCTGCACTTTGCTGAGAGATATTCTGACGGTGTTGCATCATTCCTGAAAATTGTAGGTTTTTCCGCAATAAGAGCAGAATTACATTTGAGGGTATGAAATTTTACTGCTTCTCAAGGGGGCTTGAGAAGTAAGGCATTATTCTACTGGTTGTGGTGTCTGACATTTATAAACTAAGGAAAATTGTTCTGGAAGCAAGAGCCACTATGAAGATCTAAGTGCTGAAATGAAGGTTTTATTGCAAATGCATTCCTACATCTTCTGTAAAGATTTATTTTTTGTATAGACATAGAAATACTTCGGTTTGTGCTTAGTGTGCTGTCTCATTTTTTTTATTATTTTCACATTATTCTCCCATCCAGTCTGATAGCTATGCCTTGTCTTCTTGCAGTCATTGGCTAACTGCATCATGAGCATCTCTATTGTGTAGAAGCAAGCTGAAAACCAGGCTTTAACACAAAGAGAATGTCAAAGGATGAATAGAGAAGTCAACTCTTTTTTCATTTCACTTTGCTGGGAGTGAAAACTGCCTTTATTTTTCAGGAACAGCAAAGTAGTAGTGTTTCTTTTATGAGAGTATAAATAATAAAACTTCACTGATTATGGTTAAGAATAAGATTCAAGAAAAAAGACCCATTTAAGTAAAAACTTGTTTTTATGCTACTGCTTATTTCACAAAAGCTTGCTAAGTCACGTGCTCTGAAGGGTACTGAGGGGGAGAAGGATTACATATTCCACACCAAGATGACAGAAAATGCTTTAAATTTTTAGCTTGGGGTTTTTTGAGAACAACTAAATCTCCATTGATTTTTCTAGAGATCAAAGCTGAACATACGTAACTGGAAAGAACAGCCCCAGGGAGAGCAGAAAAAAGAAATGCATGACACTTTACATTGATTTAGCTGTTATGTTCCACTGGACAAACTGGGATATATCTAGAAGAGCCATTACACATCGTTGTTTCCAAAGATGGCCTTGATATTTGCAAGTACTTACACACAATTACAGCTTTAAGTACAGTAACAAGTGGTAGAGCTTTGCCCTTCCCTCTTTAAGTCAGAAAGTTACACACAGCGCTTCTGAGTCATCCAAAGGAGCCGAAAGAGGTGGGCAGAGCATCACTATGTTCTCGTTTAGGGAAGGTACTAAAAGAATGGAGAGGAAAAGAAATGTAAGCAGCTATGAAGAAGGAGGAGGAAGGCTTTTCCATGCAGAAGAGATGCTCCTCTGGGTCTTACTACCTGTTGGGAGCTGAACTTTCCAAAATCCTTTTAACTCCCAGTTCCTGGGGAACACATTCAAGGTGTTGCCCGAACATCAAAGAAGAAGAGTTTGAATTAGGTTTTACCATTTCCAGCTTCACATTCTGGGCAGTGAAGCACAACCAAATCAACCAGCTGTGGAAAATCTCTCCTGAACAGAAGGAATTGTTATATGACTATTAGTTAAGATCCAATCAGTGATTTTAGAGAAGCTGCCACCATCAGGTTCTCATGTCACCTTTTCTTCCCAATGGCGAAGGAGTGAACTCAAGTTGCCTTTGACCTGATAAAAATCTGTCCAGGGCTCAGGGATTGGAAACACTGCACATATCTCCCCAAAGAGCAATACATTCGTTTCAGCCTAGAAAAGCTGGTAAGTCCTAGCTAGGACTTACCTGAATCACTGCTTCTCAAACTTTTATGAAGGTAGCCTCACCTCTATTTTGACTTCTTGATTCCTTTATGGGCTTTCAACCCTATTCTATTTCCAGAATCATGAACAACTTTGTATCTTATTTCCTTACTTCTCACTCCCTTTGTTGCTCTGGAAGTCTAAGGACATGCCTATGACTTGAGGATAGATCAGTAATCCATATACTGAACACCCAGATTCTGCACAGCTTTTTCCATACTGCTAAACACAGTGGAGGCTAGATGACTAATTCTGGAGACGAAATACTGCTGGAGACACACCCCAGCCTCACTGCCATGCTGCTCTGGGTGTTCACAACATTCAGGGCTAGCTAGTCCTTCTGTAGGAGATTTCTCTCAAAAAGAGATAGCTGGAAACATCCAGGTTGGAGCCAGGGAATGAGCTCAGTGTGCACAACTGCTTGGGGGATTCAGTACCTGAGCTGTCTCCCTGGGTCTCTTCTACTCAGTAAAGTAGGTACATTCTTTAAAGACTGCTTGTTCTTATACCTTTAGTCCACTTACACGTTTTTCACAGAAAGAAGTGTGGCCCCAGGCCAGCAAAGACATCTATGTCTTAGACAAAGGTGGTATGTTTTTACTGGACAGCCTGGGCTAAGGGTAGAGTCAAGTAAGAGTCACTTGAGCTTGAGTGAAAGCACCACTGAGGTTCAACTTCTGCCTGGGTAGATGTCAGAGGACAAGGGAAGTCCCAGATTACCGCCTGTCCCATCTCCTGATTGACCCAATTCAACTGTGTCCTTCTCTGTAGGCTGTACCTGAAAACGAAGAAGTGGATGAATGAATGGATGGATAGACAGACAGAAAACATATTTGATGTGTTAATTGCCTGAACTGCTAAATTCCCTGGGCTGGTTTCTGTTCTTCTTAGCTCCTCCTGAGCTAGACCTGTCAGGAAGATGGCAGAAAATGGGGAGAGCTAAGATAATGTAAAGTTATGGCCACATTTGCCACAGTTGCCTTTGAAATGGATACCACCAAACATATAGTGTAAGTACAGTAATGCCTGGATCTAGTCTCCAGGACCTCCTGTCTAGTGGGCAAGTCCCACCAAATTCCATTTGACTGAGTAAAATCAGTAATTGCTGTTCCCAGCAGTATCATACTCACCTACCTTTTGGGCAGCAGTGCTTCCACATGTATTTCCCAGCAATACACCTGCCTTGCACACTTGCCTTTCTCCCTTTTCCAGATAAATGAGGACTGCGCCTCTGCTTCATTCTGGGGACATTTGAGGGGTGAGTGTGAGGACCCTGGGCATCAACTCATCTTTGGCCAAGGATTGTATTTAAGGTTGGGTCCTTGCCCATGGTCTCTGCTGGAGCCCCAGACAGCGAGTGCACACACTCAGGACACGAAAACAAGAAGACCCAGGATATTTTGACCTGCTGGCTGATGTGAAGTATTTGCAGATCTGTGGAACAAAGAGTTGTCCTACGCTTTGTCTCCATAAGGATCCCCTTCAATTATCCACACTGGGTCCTGTGACACCTCAGCTTATGTAATTGCCTGAAGGTATATACCTGTAGGGCTGCAGTGCTACTGAGCTGCTACTCCTCTGCCATGGCCATGGAATCCTGCTTTTGTTGGATCGCTGTGCGATAAAGGCTTCATTCACTCTGTAGTGCTGTTGTTCCTTTCCAAGTGGCTCTTATGTTTCCTCTCCCTTAGTGCATTGCTGCAAGATCTTTATAAAAGATAAAAGAGAGCTGATTCACTGTTTGCTAACAACTCCCACATTGTGAAGCAGCTGAATACTTGGTCTCCAACACTCTTTCATTACTGTGGGCCTGGCTTGGCCCTCTCTGGAGCCAGCAGGACTTTATCTCGATATGAATTAGGCCTCAGATGCTGTGGCTAGTATCAGTAAATAAAAGAAGGACAGGTCTGGCGTGCAGAATTATTGTACAGAGTAGACAGAAGCACACTTGCTTTGGAGCTGGGAATTAGGAATTCTGGTCAGTGGGGCTGATCTCGGTGTTCACAGCCCTCCCAGAAGTTGCCCTCCCAGAAGTGTTGCTGTGAATCAGTGCCCTCTTTTCCTGCTGGGTAACGGTCTCTGCTGTAGAAGAGTCACAATGTGGTTCATGAGCAAGAAATTGTACGCGATATTTTATGAAACTGTAGTAAATTTATCATCACAGGTCTGCTGAAGGAAGTATTGGGCAGGCAATGATAAAGGCCAAGGAACTGACTAATTCTGCACTCTGAACTGCTTGGCATAACTTTAACTGGAACTAAGGGCTTTGGTGTCAGTTCCCTCTCCTGGCAGTGTCACCAGCTGTAAGGTTCCTATGTCAAGATATCAGTCTCTGTTTATTCAGATGGCTGGCTGCTTCCTTGGGCAGAGATCTGAGTTCCCAGGTTAGCTTCCCAAGCTTCTTAACATCCATAAGTTCCTGACAAATGGTCTTTGTGCAAGTATAGTGGATCTGCTGCTTCCCTGACATTGGAGAGCAACTGTGCTAGTGGTGGTATATGGAATGGTTTGAGAGGGGTCCCTGGCAGTCTTTTCTGCAATTGTTTTGTATAATTTAGTAAAGTTGACCAAGATTTGGGAAGGACATCTAGGCGACTTTTAAGGTCCCTTCCAGTCCAAACCTTTCTAAGATTCTGAGATTTCCATGCAGTTTTCAATTATTTCATCAGACTCAAGTCTACTTTATTGACTGCAAAGCAAGAATGTTCATTGATTTGACTGAATTGGCCTGTTTCACAAACAGCCTGTGGTTTTGGAAGGACCTCTACCTTTTAAGGACTGCTCTGTGTTTTATAGCTTCTCCTCCTGGGCTGCAGCCTCCAGCCACTGTTACTAGACCTGCAGCAGTTCGCATCCAGCACCTGTGCAGATGACCCAGTGACTCTCGGACAAGGAACCTGGTAAGGTTTTGCTCTCAGCTTCTCTAGTGCACCTCTGCCCATGTGATTTTCTCTTTTTTTGGCTTTTTTTAATGTTTTTTTCTGTAATTAAGTGTAATCATAATAAATACATCAGGTATAAAACAATCTCCTACCTCATAAAAAGTATCCAGTTAAATTGCCCATGTTTGTGTGGGATTCTTTTCCTTTTCACTGGCGAAGTTTCCTTATAAGGAATAATAGCAATGAAGATTCTGTTAAAGAAAAATGTGTATTGAAGGCTTACAATTTCACTGGTTTTCTGTAGAACCATTTACGCAAAGCTGTGAGTCACCAACTGAAATTCAGTGTCTGAAATTGCTGGCAGAGTAAATTAATTTTGTGCATGAGAGATCAGTAATCTGCATGCGTTACAGTCAATTCATAATTGCTTTAAAATCACATGGCAAATGATTATAATTAGGACAGGAGCTGTTGAAATCAAGAACAAAAGAAGGCCAGAACCTAAATCTATTCATTGCTACATTTCTCCTCCTTGAAGGTTTATGAAAGACATCCCAACTCCTAACTGGAAAGCACAGTGGAAATCATCACTGCCCCTTCCAGCTCCTGCTGTGTTGTCAGTGGGTTTGGCAGAAATGCTTGTGAAGTGCAACATTTACTCTTAGTACATGTCACAGGGACCTAGGCATAAAGGCCTTAAATAGGCAGGTCTTGAGAGCAGTGACCTCATTGTCCTGCCTGGACAGTTGAGCCTACCTGGAAAATTGAAATGACCTCTGACTATGACTGTTCTGTCTCCTCCACACCCAGGCTCTGCAATATCTATCACTACAGACCTTCCTCTAAGGGGTTCTCTCTTTAGAAGCAAGGAGGAGTCATCTATACGTAAAGGGAATATCTCCAAAGGTGAAAGATGCCTCAGGAAAGTACACATCATTCTTAAAGAGGTTACTATCCATTAGCCCTACAGACTGCAGGAGGGCTGAGAGCATAGCTAAGTGACTAGAAAAAAGCAGAACAGAATGAAATCTTGCAGAGAGAGATATTCAGCTGGTAGAGGCTAAAACCAACACAGAGACACCCTACCTCCATCCCCTGTCTCCCATACTGGTAGTGCAGAGACAGAGGTATGAGCTGAGCCTACACAAGCCCCAGCAGCCTGACTGGGAGCTCTTGCAACAGCCCCCACCTCACTGGTGGTGCAGAGGCACAGTCCCTTGCTGCAAGGTGCTGAGTGCCCCAGGACACGGTGGGAGACGGCTGATCGCCTGGCAGGGCCAGGAGCTGAGGGAAATGGGGGAAAACCCCGAACACATGCAAAGGGGTGATGCAGCACATCAGCATCTGAAATATGACCCAGGGTTTTGAAACCATCTGAACAAAGACAAGGTTTAAGGGGGCACTTCACTGCAAACTGTGGCTTTTGCCTCTGGTTACCTGTGCTTCATCCACACACAGTGGGCAAGGTGGGAAGCAGTGCCCACGCAAATGGTGGGCTGTGGGACAGCATGGCCCCACTGCTGCCAGCAGACAAGCTCCCCCAGCCCCATGGGAGGACAAAACTTTCTGAAGATAGCTCCACGGAGGAGAAGGATGCTGACTCCAAAATGCGTAGGCATAACTGAATCAAAGAAGTGAACTCACCCAGTTTACAGCAGCTGGTACAGATCATTATTTAACTGAATCAGAACAGAGCAAAAGCTTCCTACTCCATAAATCCAGATGAACATGATTAATTCCTGTGCAATTTTATTATCAACAGATTATATTTGAAGATTTGTGTAAGGGTCTTTTTTTGGCAAGGTCAGCAGTCGTGCTGAGCCTGCTTTCTCACCAGTCTGGAAATCCTCAGCACTCTGTGCACCTTGACACACACACGTGACACAGAGCTGCTGTTTTGGCAAGGTCGGTCCAAGGAGTGAGACCATGGGCCATCCCCCTGCCTGAGACGGGGAGCTTTGCCCACCCCACTGGTGGAGTATGAAGAGGTGGAAGACCCACTGCTCTGCATCCCAGAGATGCCAAGACTCTGGCGTCTGTGTCATTTCTGTTCTTAACCACAACTTCCATCAAAAACATACACCCAAGAGAGAGCTGTTGTTTTCTCTTCACAGGTGAGAGAGAAATAGTATCAGCAGGCAGTTGCTGCTGCCAGGAAAAATATAATCTTCAAGCTGGGAGGCTGCTGAAGTCCCTCAAGCATGAAAGTTTTCTCTCTTCTAATGACTCCTGGGTGACATAGCAAACCCTCTTACCTGATAGCCTGCAGTTTACATGAGAATTGCTTCAGGACTCCTCTAATGTGTGCTTAAGATGAGATTGATCTCAGGAAGGACCCTTGCTTCTCTTGCTAAGGCTCTGACCAGAAGGACTTTCTCCAAGTGACATATCCTAGATCACACTATCCTTTTGCTCTCAGCAAGGCAAGAGAGACAATGCTCCCACCTGGAGAATTTAATAACAGTCCTGAATAGCACAAGAAGCTCCAAGGCCCAGAGACACCATATTAAATATTAGCAATCAAGCATGCCGTCATGCCCAGATTTAGCCTCCCTTTCAGCCACACAAGAGAAAAGAAACTTCAGCAGATCAGTGCATTTTCACGGATAACAAATCCAGACAATGTAGGATACAGGCTGGTGCTCTTTCAAGGGACATGTGCAAGTCACTACAGCTGTTCCCAGGATATAAAATGTTTGGAGTGATGACCAGAGGTCAAGGTGCCTTTGCTCTGATGCAGCTCAGCAGCAGTGAGGCTGTGCAATATGCACCATCTTGGCAGACACAGCTGACAAGGTGGCTATGGAGACATTGCTAGCTAGAAATAAATGTGTGCTGTCAATCACTAGTGTAAAACCAGATGTTGTGAGCTTGCATTTGTGGCTAGCCAGCTGACAAAGTGACAAATCTTTCATCTGCAGGAATAAGAGAGTTTGGCACAATGATGTTTCTTTTGAAATGGCAAGGAAGAAGTCTGCTGTGTCTCAACTGATTGAGAGCAGGATAAGGCCAAGGGAACAAGGGACTAAGATCAAAATCTCTAAGAAAAAAGAGGCAGTTTAGATTTCGGCTGCTTTGAATTTGTGCATTTGTAAATAATTAAGATGATCCTTAAGGGGTTGTGAGAGTGTTTTTGTATGTCCCCAGATAAATGTAAAAGAATCTGGCTATCAATTTAGCTTTTGCACATATATCATGCTCTGCAAGCCCGGCAAGTGCAAGGCTGAAAGGGGGCTGCACAAAGGCTTCAGAAGCTAAGTTCTCTGAACAGCTTCTGAGCTAAGTGGTGGGAACAGATGTGAGTGGATGGGTACCAAGTCACCCTTCTGCCATGAAGATGATCTGTGAGCTCTCAAAATAGTTCAAAGTCATATGTCCTGGAGAATTGTTATTGGGGTGATTGTTCATTGCTGGGATCACATGGCTATGGTTTAGGACCAGAAAGGCTCTTTCCACTCTGGTCTTAATTAAGTCCTGCTGTATGTTTCTCAAGCCTCCCTTGCAAGCCAGACGATGCACCACATTATATTACAACTCATGTGCTTTTTACCCTCTTCTTTTTCCCAGGTCTAGGGCAAGATTAGTTTTTGATGAGGTGTGGTAGTTCTGGAAGAGGGAAATAGGGCAGCTGGAATAGGGCAGCTTTCATCCAAAACTCTCAAGCTTATGTTGTCCCTGTTCATCTACTGGAGAGACCAACAATCAGCATATCAGGCACAGACAATGAGTTTCATCATGCTGTCTGTAACAGGCAGGTACTTGTGAAGTCTAGCCATGTTAACAGCATTCACTGGAAACTGGACTTTTGTTTTCTTCTAGAACAAAACAGGAATCTGCACTTTAAACGAATGGGATGGGATATCTGCATCCCATGTGACGGCAGCTTAGCAAATGTTCAAAGGGGCTTCTTACAGTCTCAGCTGCATCCTTTGAGTCAGTTCAGTATGGCTCAAGCAAACTTGGACAGGACATGCTGCTATTCAGAGGAACATAAAGGCTGTGATGGGCTAAGGAACAGGGAAGGTAGGAAGCAGCAAGAAATGCTGTGGAGCACTCTGCAGCAGCTGGAATTTGAAGGTTGAGTCTGACTTAATTTTCTGACTTTCTTTTGATTAGGGAGAAGATGGTTATGAAGAGGAAAGCCAAGAAGCAGCCTGACTGGAGAGGGTCTAACACTGTCTGTAGAACCAGTGGATGTCAGAGTGCAGTTGGACTCTCATTGACATAGAAGGGGTGAGACATCCAACATCATGGAGATTTTTGTCAAGGAACACATCTCATGAAAAGCTTATCCTGCAGATGTTTCTAACGCCTCTTCACACTTGGCATCTAGAAGAAGATTCCTCAAGGATATAAATTATTAACCATATAATGACATGGACACTCAGAAGGATGTTCCCATCCAGAGCATCATCAGTTGTGGAAGAAGATGCAAGACCAGATATTTATTCAATAGGCACACCATTAGAAAAAGAACAGTGCCCCAATAGCCAGGTTGCGTTATGCAGCATCATGAATTATTAGTCTGAGTAGACTTACAGTCAACTTCCCTGTCTCCTGCCAGCAAGCTTTCCAGTCTCACATACCAACACAGTTCATGTGCAGGGTAGATTTATTGAATTTCCTCAGCTAGAGACTACCTAGCCTCATTTGTTTTAGTCTTAGGTTTTCTTGGGTGGTAAAGGCGCAGATTTCTACATTTTTGAAGTATGCTTAAGCAGTTTCCAGGAAATAGATGCATATCAGTACGTGCTCTAGTGTTACCTAAATGGTCCTTAAGAAATAGGCAGCAGATGTTTTAAGGCAGAAAACCCCAGCATTTCACAAACAGTCTCAAGTTCTGTTTATTTAAAGAATGTACTTAATAAGTCCATTGCAAGCATAATCATAAATAAAGTAAAATGGATGCATTTGCCATGACAATTTTAGCTGGAACTCTTCCGGATTTTGTTTTTTTGGGGATTCTGTAAGAGCTGAAGACTCAAAAGATGACCTTCATCATTCATTAATCATCACAAAACACTTCCTTGAGGGAAAGAAATATGAAAGGTATGTACAGTGCTGAAAGAGGGCGGCTTGATTCACAGCAGAGTCAGGGCTCTGAGCCAGAGGATGATTTTTCTTAAAGAAACGGTCCATCCAGCCCCCGGGTGCATGGTGGGTCCATCCAGCCTGGTGTGCATGGTCGTCCACCCTCTGGTCTGCCTGTGCCTTCCACCCTGACACCTCCTGCTGGCTCTGCAGAGGTCAGGGCTCATCTCTTTTGGCGGCTCAGCTCTGGGGGATGGTGGCTTGGCTTGTTACTCCAGCTCCAGCTCAGCTCTTACTCTGTCACCTCTGCCAGACCCTGTCCTTGCCTTGCTCTTCACCAGCAGAGACCATCTTCTCCTGGGCCTCCTTTTGGTCTCTGGATACACCTGTGCACATAAACTAGGAAAGGACAGGACACAGCTTCTGGCACTGGCCTGCAGCTGTCCTGGTGGAATACTTAGCACACCCCCTGGCATGGTTTTCAGCCCCAGCAGCCACCCTTCAGTGCAGCAAACACCTGGGCGCAGTTTGGCTCCCAAGAGACTCAGTGCACACACGGGTGCAATGGGCTGTATGGATCTACCCCTGAGCTGTGAGTGCAGGCAGGTTATCCAAGCAAATGCAAACTATGCCATGGACACGTTCACTTCACACATACAGTTGCAGACAGTGCGGTCCATCCTTCTGCACTCCCTGCACACTTGGTTGCTCTACAAGCTGTTCTGGGTCAAAAGAAGAGTGAAAAGGAGCAAACAGGCATCCCAGAGGGAAACTTCTTTGGGTTCAACAACACAAGATTTGTGAGATCTCAACTCGTGAAAATATAAGCCTGACTGACAGAAGAGCCTAGGTCTACTGTCACCTTGGAGGTGAGACTCCCCTTGCTGTGTATGGGTGTTTCAAGGATCCCAGTTAATTACTCCACCAGTGTGGGCAGTGCCAGGCTGGGTGTCTTCACCATGAATAGGGCTATGGTTGCCCATGCCCTCTGTGGCTGGGGCACACACCATTTTTCACCAAAGGGCTGCTGGATGCCCTTCATTCTCACCCCCACACATCTTCCAGCTCTCTGAGCTGTGCTTGTGGCCATTTTACTGTCTATCACAGATGAAGCCTCTGGTGCATGTTGCAGCTGATCACATGGTCTCCTGGAGTTCAAACATACTGATATTGTTCTTCCCTTACACCAGATGTCACATCTTCAAGCTTGTTCTATTTGAAGCAGTCACCAACATCTGTCTCCTCACCAGCGCAGTGTGCAGCCAGACCTGGAGAGCCTCGGCTACAGATCTGTAGGAGAGGCATTACAGACTGAGGCCCATACTTGGGCATCTAAGTAAGGCAGATCAGTCTTTAAAGGCATTCAGCATTGCAGATCTCCCTGATTTTGTCAGTTGTTCACTTAAAAGGAATGAGAATGTGATTAGCATGGTACAACTCTCCATAACTCATCTGGGATAACTCCTTGTTTCCTCAAGCACGTCTTCTTTTAGCTAGGCTTGCTAAAGAGGTGAAGCTCTTTCTATACCACGGTTTAGGCTGAAAAGCATGTGTGCAGGTGTTCCTCCTTATTCTGGTACTATCAAACTGTGACTGACATAAGCCAATGTGTCCCATTATTTTCACAAAAATAAATGGCTACGTACAGGAGAAAAAGAGATGCTGGGAACGTCTGCATGGGGAAGCAGGAGAAAAGGATCAATGCCTTCACAGAGCAGGGAAGTTCTACGAGGCAGGTACATTAGAACTACCACAGCCACTGATGAACATCTTGGAGCTGGCACAAAAGAATCTAGCGACTCAGCAGAAATCCACCAGGAAACCACTTCACCTACATTCCCACTGTAAGCCATATTTTCTCAAGGCAAACCCTCTTCATCCCTCCACTTGCCCATGTGCTCTTTTTAAGCCAGACAAAAAATAACAAGAATGTGACCTGGCTCAGAGGAACGTGAAGTTGTTCAGGAAAGATACATAAGCCCCAGATATTTAGGGAGGAGGAGCGCAGGTACAAGAGCACATCCAGAGACACTGAAGTGACACTGGGCAGCAAATCAAACACTTGTAAGAAAACACACCCTGAACTCTATTCACACACATGCATTTTGCCATGGAAAAATGGGTGAAAAGACCTTTTTTAGTGGGCTTGATGTTGAACGGAGCCCTCTGGTCCCACTCCAGCACAGCAGCTGAGCAAGGTTTTATTTTAAGCACATGTGTAATCTCGGCAAAGCAAACAGGGTTTCTTGTGTGCCTAAAGTTAGGCACAGGCTGAAAATTGCTGCTCTGGCTGTGGGACAGGGTCCTTAACATGCAGGTCATCCTTGTTGCCGTCACAGCTTCTGGGAGTGTACCCTGGGTGCTGAGACCACTGTCTTGGTGGGATGACAGAATCCAGAGCAAAGGCACAATTTCAGAAGACCAGAGTGATCAACTTCTAAGGTAAAATCCTAAAGCAGAATGGGGTTTTTCTGATGTATGACACAGTGTGTGGGCAGATGTAAAAGCAGTCTGTAAATATCTGAGGAAAGTAAACACTGTTGATAAAAAAAAATTACTTAGGCAAGCACACTAACAATGTAATTAAGGTAAATGAGAGAAAATTAAGAAAAGGAAAATTCAAATTAAATACTATGGCATATTGGTGAGAGAGTTTAGGCTGTGAAACTGCTGTCCACAGTCTTTGCTAACTTTCACAGTTCTGCTTCTCATAAAGCCATCAGGCTGGAATTGAACAAATTAACAACAATACTTTGGATTTTTAATTTGTTTTAATTTTAATTGGATTGTCTTTGTATCATTCAATGTATCTCTATTACAATCAGGCCACTCAGTGTCACCTCTACAAGAAGGAAGAGCCAAATTACGCTCAGAATATTAGTATCAGTCTTCTTAACTGGTTTTGGGCAAATGATGCTAGAGCAATGGAGATCAGATGCTGTACCAGGCTGTTCAGATTTAGGTAACGTACTTTGGATGTCCATGTATTTTTCTTTTAATCTTTCAGTGTAAAAGGGCTTGTTATATATTCACATAATTATAATCTAAAATTAGTTGACATTTATTCACACAGCTCTTTTGAATGGTGAAGCTAAAGCACACTGGGATTTTAGTAGGAGCAGTCAGCTTAAATCTTGTGTGTCAACGAAGGAGAACCGAAGACTGGTGCCACAGCCTGCAGTGAAGGCAGGCCTGTCGTTACCTGTGGCTTTGTGTTTCAGACAGCTCAGGGCTTCACTCTCACAGAGGATGTGTTGCTGGTTGTTGCTGACCAACTGCCTGGATCCAGATCCACGGGAGAGTTTGGTCCTGGTGGGAGGATTCCAAATGCCTGTGCTGAGCTAGACAATGGTGTCTAGGTTCTGATGAAGCCATCATTGCCCCTTGGCAGTGTTGCATCCTGGCTTTAGGCAGGGCATGTCCTGCTTCTGCTCCTGTTCTTGTCTTTTCATTCTGCTTTTGTTTCTGCACAGAAGGATACTGTAGGATCAAGGGGAGCCCAAATAAACATAATCCAGGGTCCAGACCCACGGGCACAGGTGGTTGGCAGAGCAAGCTACCACAGCATCTGCAGAGGAATTGTTCCCACTGGGACCATCAAGTCCTGTTTGTCTACAAAACTCCTCTGGATCTCTTGTTGCGCCGGAGTTGGATGAGAGCCACTGGTGCAAGGATGCAGTGCCCAGCCCAGTCACAAACCACACTGTCCCCACCTGGGAGCTGGTCTGCCAGGGCGAGGTCAGAGCTCAGCCAGCCCTTGTGTGCAGTCCCCTCCAGCACTCCCAGCCTGCTGCAAAGGCAGAGAGACAGCCGGTCCCTGTTCTGCCAGTGGGGGTGCAGAGCAGTGAGGTGACCCCAGAGCTGCAGATGCTCCTCCTCCTGCCGTGGCAGTTACAACATTAAATGCACAAAGTGGTTTTTATGGCTTGATCCTTTGCTGCGAGTAACTTCTGCTGTTATTTGCCTCCTTGGGGTTGCCAGAAGAAGCTTCCATGAGAGGTTTGAGGCTTTGCTTTTCTTCCGTGATGATTCTTCTCTTGGCAAAAGTGCTTCCATCTACATGAGCAGCTGGCGACTGAGCAAATAATTTCAGGGAGCTCAGTTTCTGTGGAAGCCTTGCATGTGCCTCCTAATGTAACTCTCCATAAACACTGGTGTCACTGTGAGAGCGGACGGCAGCTATTGCCGTGTTTCTTGGTAAACACAGATGGTGTTTATGCTTAAATATGCCAAATGTGGTAATGGGAGCAAACTTTCAAAGGATTTATTTTTATGTTGTTTCCATTCTGTCCCTCTGATAATTAAGGCTGCTGTGACCTGCCTTTTGAAGGAGGAAAATATATTTATGCAGTGCTATTCAGGTTTCTAAAATAACTAAGGAAGGTTTTGTTTGGTTTCTGCTGAAGGACACTGAGCTCCTGTTTCCCAGGTTTTATTGCCCTGTATTGAAAACTGCAGACCAAGGTTTACAAGGATAATTTTGCTATTGGTTTATGTATATATTAATTGCTTCTAAAGCTTTCTCTATAAAATTACTAATTTTTTTTCCTCCAGAAAACGACATTAATGTAAGAGTTGGAAAGTTTTACTCTATTCTGTATAGGTTCTTATGCCATGCTCATGCAGTAGCATTGACCACCAGTGAGGAGTGTGTTCAGGCATGTATCTGTCTTCTGTGACATGTCTCTTCTCCCATTGCCTCTGCAGGTGAGTGTGCTGGGAAGCCCTGTTTCAGATAAACACTGACACATGCAAGCATGCAAACAAATGTTGATGCTAGAGGCAAGATCTGAGAAAGTCGTACACTCTGTGAAGAAGATGACAGAGGTCCCTCCACAGCAACAAGCATCCTTGCTTTCCTTGTCCCTGTGAAAAGGAGCTTCGTTTCCTTAGGATAAATTTCTCTCCTGAAAGTGTGGTCAGGCATTAGAACAGGCAGCCCAGGGAAGTGGGGGAGTAGCCAGCCCTGGAGGTATTTAAAAAATGTGTAGAGGGACATGAGGGACATGGTTCAGTGGTGGACCTGGCAGTGCAGGGTTAATGGCTGGATTTGATGATCTGAGAGGTCTTCTCCAACCAAAATGAGTCTATGATTTTATTATCCCTCCTGCAGGGACTAGTTGAGGTTTCTTCCCACACGCACATCTGCCATCCCTCTTGGAGGAGAGCCTGCTTCTCTGCTACACAAGCGCAAAACTTCCCACAGATTCCGTTGCTGATAACCTGGAATAAATCCAAGTAAGGCTGCTCTGAAAGGTCAGTCTGACTGGCCAAGCTGGAGCACAGAGCACCCCTATTTGTCTTCTGTCTTCAGGCCAATGCACAGGAAATCTTTCAGAGCTAAGGCAACCTTGTGCCACGAGCACTGACACTGGATGCTTGGGATGAAATAAATGGGCTGTGACATTTCAGTGGGGTCAGCATGGAAAAGATGCTAATGTGACATATCAAGCAAGCTATGACAGACAGCTCCAGAGATACCTTTCCTCCAAGGGCTCAGCACCAGTCATGCTTGTTGTGGGTCCTCAGGATTTAAGTTTTGATCCTTGTTATCCCACTGTTTTATTGCACTAAAGGTCACAGACTCCCTGGCACCTCTTCTATTATCAAATACAACCTGTAGCAGAGTCTCTTACACCGAGTTCTTAAACAGCTGTGCCTAAATGTCACTGTTACAGAAGGAGACTGCATGCACAGAGACTGTATGTTCTGTTGGCACAGAGCTCTTGAAGGGATAGCAAACTAAGCAGAATAAAAGTATAATTTCTTTATATAATTTTAAAATTTTGAAATCATCACAAGATGACTAAATAATGCAAACAGCTTTCTAACCATTTGACCTTCCAAGAATACTGTCTTCTTTAAGGAAAGGTAGAGTTTCACCCCATATTTTGTTGCTTTGAGATAAAAATAAGATTTAAAATCTGTATTCTCCCTTCCCGTGGCTTGCAGATGCAGTGAGGAAGACACTAGGATGTTTTTTTCTGCTACAGCTGTTACCATTTAAATTGTGGCCAACAAGAGCTGAGTGTTATAATAGTTTCAGGAATCTATAAGGCAGCAGCTATGTTAGAGACAGCTGTATCTGTTTTCTTCTTTACTTCATCTTGGCATCTATAGCCGTATTTGCAGACTTGCACAAGAGGCCTCATTTCCTGCACTGCCAAGCATCTTCAGCTTCCACCTTTGAAAACAAGAGTGGGTTAGGGGGCTGAACCCTGGAAGCAGGAGATACTGACTTCCATGGCTACCTCAGCATCACAGCGTCAGTTGGTGAGACAAATAAATGCAGAGTGCAGGAATTGCTGATTACACCTGTTTCTCTCTCAGGGCTACACACAAGTCTGTAGGATGCTTCTGGTCTATGGAGTCTGTGTCCCATGAAAGCTGACCCAGCTGAGGACATGGACTCATTCTTCTAAGGTCAATTCAAAAATTACTGTTGAAAGGATGATTGGATCACCTGAAAGATGGTGGTGGAGATACAGAGGTTTTACATGCACTGAGTAACCTGTGATGAAAGCGTGGCTAAAGGTTAACGTTCGCACGGGTGAAAACCAATGAAAAAGGCCTGGCAAACTGACACTCACAGGGACAAGCTTAAAAACAAGTCCAAGTCAGTTGCTAGAGTAGCTGCTAAACACTCAAGAAACTCATGCTTTCAGTCCTTGTGGTCCGGATCCCCCTACAACTTTCAGAAATTCACCTCACTGGAGATTCGTATCACCTAACTTTAGGTATTGAGGCTCTCTCTGTAATCAGAGGAGAGAGAAAAGCACTTCAAAGGTAATTCAAACTACTGACCTTCAGGAATATGTCTTAATGACCTCTGCTGAATTCTCCCCATCATCCCCATCACTACCTTTCCTCTGCTGGGAAATACAAAACTGGATGCTATACGTAGAGGTGGTATAATGAGGGCTGATTAGACGGGATAATCCCTTCTCTTGATCCACTACAATGTTCCTTTTACTTCAGCCTGTATGAGCAAAGGCTGAGAAACAGTCCATGTACTCCATCCTTTTGCCCAGCTTGTGGGAAATGACTGGGCCATAGGGTATTTCCCTGGCCTTGTTACCACCCCATGGCAAGAGCAACACTACATCTCCATTCTCTATGGACCCTCGGGCTTACTTACAAAAGTCCATATGAGTTTTGATGTTTAAATTGGAGCAGGACTTAATTTTACATCCAGACTCAAAGATGGGAAATATCCTGACAACATTTTAACAGGATGTGAGCAATATTGGTTCAGAAGAAAGAGTCTGGTGCACAATTTAGAATGATGATTTCTTAAAAGAAGCCCTGGAATTTGGTTTGATATTTGCAATGACTAAGTAACAAAAATAGTCACAGTCAAACATTAATCCAGAAGAAATGAGGCATGAAGGATTAAGACATAGAGATCACTAGATTTTCCATGTCATTTGATTTTAAACAGTTTTTAGGAATTAGGAAAAACAACAGAAGTGCTTGTCTTTTTATAAAAAGGACATTTTTGAGAGAATGCCAAGTGCCCTACAGCATCCTGAGCTGAATCTTAAAATAGGCTGTTGAAGCGTGGCGCAAAAACATGAAAAATATTTTAAGAGCAGTTGGAAGGGTTTGGGATTGAAGTCCCCAGCTAGAAACAGAAAGAGGTTTCGGGAACCGTCTCGTCCTCAATCCAGGCCGATTTTCCTGGACCTGCCTGCCCGTGTTTCCCTGACTTACTGGCACCACCTGGTGGCGTCCCAGATAATGCGGTTTATCCAGAAGCGGCCAGAGGAATTTCTTCATCTGCAGGAACGGATAAATCGAAACCACAGTAAACTCTATTCCGGCACTCAGAGTATGATTATTAGAGACTATCAATCAAAAAAACTTGCCCTAGTCTCCTTTGAATCTAAAACAGTCACGTTGCACTTATATCCAAATTCTTGGCAGTATCATAACTGGGCAGGTCTCCAAGATTTTCACATAACTGATATTTTTACAGAATAGCACTGACATTTATACAGCTGTAAATTCCAAAGGACTTCAAACGCAATAATTGTGAGGTACCATTAAAGGACTGGAAAATGTCAGCTGGGGGTAGGTGAGCAGAACATCTAATGGGAAATGGGAGAATTTTGCCAAAGGACATCTGAGCTAAATCATGTTCTTAAAAAAATAAAAGTGCGGGGTGTTAATATGCAGAAGCTTTCGTTATAGGAGCTTTCTTTACAGATTTTATCCAAAGAGCACAACAAAATGACCTGCATTAAATTTCATTCAGTCTAGTATTGGAGATCAGACATTAAAGCTGCTCAACACTCTTCTTCTACATGGTTGGCAATCTGAACAAATAATTTTCTGCATGATTTCCATTCTTGTACCTCCAGAAGGAGTTTATTTTATAATTCAGAAAAGGAAACATAATATTAATCATCTGCATCACATGTGAAATATACTGTGCTTGCTTATAGTATTCCAATCTTTAGAGCTGACTGCTGGGGAAGCAGTGATGAATGGATGAACTAGCACCCTTCATTGGAGCATGGGGAAGTATTCTTAGTGATCAAATGGAGCTAATCAGGAAAGATTTATATTAGAAAATACATAAAAGAAGTAATAAAAGCAATTTATTAACAGCAGCAGGTGATATCTATTGATCTGCGGCAGATATATAATCAAGGACTTAGATGAGGTTACTCAGAGGGAGTATGGGAGACAGGAAAAACTTATGAGCCCACTAGTTTGCATGCCCATGAAGAGCTGAATAATGAAAGCCAAAGAAGTGGAGATATAAAAGGAAAAAACCCTGAAGAACATGGATCTAGAAAAGGTAGGTAACACCAAATAAACCTGACACTAATCTTCACAGCTGTTATACTTCACAAAAAAAAAGTATTTAGGCTCTGTGGGTATCTGAAAAGTATCTTATTGGATGCCCTCAGAGAAATTATCAAGCAGCTTCTAGAAAATGGGATCCAGCACAGCACATATGTAAGGGTAGGCTTTGAGATGGCAGCAGATCCTTCAGGAACTGGTCATGGTGGGAATTTCCTTGATGGTCAAGGCAGAGGGCAGAACCCCAGGATGGTACATGGAGATGTTCAGTCAGTGCGCAAGAGGACTGGGACATTGTAGAGGAAGAACTGGTGGCCTTGGAGACTGGACCAGCTGCTCAGCTGTATTGAATGGAAGCTCACAGTCCCTGGAAAAGATGCTAAGAAATTCACAGTAATTCAGCCTGTCCTTTGGGCATGGCTAACAGGGAAAAAGAGATTTTTATGTTCAGGGCTGATCTTGAAGCTGCCTTCTCCCAGCTTGAACCAGTTTCCTGTCACAGAATGGTCACCATAAAATGGTATGGGTTGGAAGGCACCTCAAAAATCATCCATCTCCAACATCTCTGCCATGGGCAGGGATGCCATTCACTAGATCAGATTGCTCAGAGCCCTATCTAAACTGGCCTTGAACACTTCCAGGGATGGAGCATCCCCAGCTTCTCTGGGCAACCTGTTCCAGTGCCTCACCACCCTCACAGTAAAGAATTTCTTCCTATTATCTAATCTAAACCTGCCCTCTGTCGGTTTAAAACCATTGCCCCTTGTCCTATCATCTGCCCATATAAAAAGTTCCTCTCCTTCCTTTTTATAAGCTCCCTTTGGGTACTGGAAGGTCCTGTAATGTCTGCCAGGATCCTTCTTTTCTCCAGGCTGAACAACCCCAGTTCTCTCAACTGGTCTTCATAGGAGAGGTGTTCCAGCTCTTTGATCATCCTTGTGGCCCTCCTCTGGACTCACTCCAACAGGTCCATGTCTTTCCTGTGCTGAGGACAGCAGAGCTGGACACAACACCCCAACGGGGTCTCACAGGGGCAGGGTGGAGGGGCAGAATCCCCTCCTGGCCCTGCTGGCCACGCTGCTTTGGATGCAGCCCAGGATGTGGTTTGCCTTCTGGGCTACAAGCACACTCTGTTGGCTCATGTCCAGCCTTTCATCCTCAGGAAGACCCCAGGCTCCTCTGCACGGCTGCTCTCAACAGAGCACATTATTCCTGCTCCTGGTGTTCCTGTCCCAGTGTTGTTCTTTAGGAGCTGACTATAGGTGTGAAGAGATAGCATGAGAAAAGAGGACAAGCTGGATTAACGTTTATGGCACTGCAGATATTGCAATGGCTGCGGGTGCTATTATACTGTGGGAATGCCAAAGTACTGCTCGTACAATCTCTACCAGTGCCTCTCCTTACCTAAACACTCACAAATTATATGCCAGCTGCCAAAATAATAAAAAGCTTAAAAATCACAGTATTTGAAAGTACGAGTGTTGTTTACTTTCTATTCACCTTTGAATTTGACCCTTTGAGTAGTGTATTTACAACTTTTTTCTTTATGGCTGCATTGATAAGAATTTGCAAGGTTTAGCCTCGTGAAAGAACCAGGACATGGAGCAATACTGCTCCAACTACAGCTTTCTGGCTGGTCTGTGCCCACAGCCAGGCACTTGGTGAGCTGTATCCACTCAGGGCAGTTTGTTGAGTATGGATCCAAATGTTATAACCTGGAGCTTAACTATGATATTTCATCCAATACCAATACAGCAAAAGCCACCAGCCTGGAACTACTTCCTTTTAGAAGGACACAAGTATTTAATTTCTGAAAATATGTTTTGGATTAGTTATTATTCTGGTTTTTGGTCACAGATAGGCAGGTGATTTTTTTTTCAGATTTTACCTTCTACTATTCAAAAGGTAAAAAATACTAGAGAAATGACCATTATTTTGCCATTCTCAAATAAATCCTAGGATGAGTGGCAGTAATTTTCTTTAAAGAAAACTTCACTAATTTTACTTCATATTTTTAGTTTCACTCTGGACTGGTTGTGAATTTTCAATTAAAGAAACAGATCCAAAATCTAATCTTAATTTCAGGCGAAGAAACTACAGGGGAATAACCTCCACTGGTGTTTAAAGATTTCCTACAGCTTTGCACTGCTTCCTTCGAAATCTCGGCCTTTTGCCAAACCCCAGAGAAGGTCCGTAGCATGGGACACACAGCCTTCACACAGTTGTTAAAATAATGTATTGGCTTTGACCCTGGCGCAGTTAAACGAGCAGTTAAAACAGCACACAGCCTCCAGTGTCACTTTCTTGGCACGGGTTTTTTTGGAGTCGTAAAAGCATAAAACGAAGCTGAAGACGCGGCCGGTAGATGTCACCCATGCACCAGGCACCAAGCGTGCAAACCTCACCCTGCAGCCACCCAAAGAGCCCCTGCCCACTGCAGGCGGCAGCCAGGGCAGCAAGGGGGCTCGAAAGGAAGGTTTACCTCAAATGCAGCCCACGGCTGGTGCAGGGATGTTCAGAGGGCAGCCGTCATGGGCACCCTGAGTGGGGAAACTCTTGTGACCCATGCTGGACATGGGGAGAGCACCCCAACTTCTGCCTCCACTGCCGGCATCTGTGCAAGGGGTGAGCCCTAAAGGGAGGAGGTGTTACTGTCAGCTCTGCTGGGTACAGGGAGACCTGCCCCAAGCAGGGTGCCGGCATCCTGGGGACCTGGTCTTCACCATCACCTCGTCTTCGTTACCATCTTCATCCCCGTCTTCTGTCACCATTCCTGGGCTGCGGATGTCCCTGACATTGGAACCCCTTGCAGCCCTGTGTGCTGAGGGACTTGTGCTCCCCAGCATGGCAGGTCAAGACTTCCAGCCCCTGTCACTCCTCTTTACATCTGTGTGTCATGGAAAGGAAGATTCCAGATTGTTTTTTCTCCTCTGAAAATCAATTGAAAGCAGCTTGGTGCTATCCAGCTCAATCATTAATTAGCACTGAGCTGACTAATGGTGCTTGTTCATGCTTTCTATAAAACTTCTAAGACGACAACCCTGCAATCCTCCCCAAACCCTGCACCCAAGAGTCTCATTAATCCCAGACATACTGACTCTGCTCAGTCCCTGCATTTTTACTGCGAAAGGTTTAGGAATAGTCAAGCTTGCACTTCAATCTGCTTATCAGTAGGGCATTTGGGCACAGCCCAGGGTTTTGTCACTGCTTCTCTGCTCTGGCAGAAGGCAACTGCTTTGGCTGAGCACCTCCTGCCTCACACCAGTGTCTGGCGCTGGTGGGCAACTTGGCTGTCTAACCAACTCTCACATCTTACCAACTAACAGTGATTCCTGAGCAGAACATTGGGAACTCCCAGCCTGGACAATTGGGAACAACGTCTGATATACCAGTGGCTCAGATTTTTTGTGTGCTCTGGAGCTCTGTGCTCTGGTGAGCCAAGTCATGGGCTTTTTAAGTCACCTCTGTGGTTTACAGGAATTTGGACACTGAAACATAGGATAGAAAAATATGAATTTAGGAAAGAAAATCAGCTGAGCAGTGAGAGATGTGATCATCCCTTATTATGGCAAATGGATCAAAGAACATCACTGATGTTTCTAGGGGTTTTTGTGTGTCAGCCAAATGAAAAGATGACTTTGGACTATGCTGACTCTAGACAAATAATCTCTCCAGGATCCTTAATCACACACACTGAGGGCAGCAACCATGTTACATGTTGGCTGCAACAGGTAGCTAAGTATAATTTTTTTCTAGAGAGAATAACAGGTCTTAGGGAAAAAAAAAAAAAAAAAAGAGAGAGAGAGACAGAGAAATATCACTCTTCTGACCTGTCTGGCAAGACTAGACTTCATTTCCCAAATCAGAATCTTTGAAAAGGGGCAAGTTCTTTGTTTTCCCAACAGGAACAAAAAACTGTCAAGAGAAATCAAATTAATCTGATGGAGCAGCTTCAATCCTGTACCTCTTCACACAGGCACAGGAGTTCCTGACTGGTTGTGTTTCCTGTGGGTGCCACTGAATAATTATTTCAAAGCATGGTACCCTTTGCTTCAGTGCCACAGGACTTTCCTGGGGGGCTTCCAGAAGGTGGAGGAAAATGAACTGTTGTTACTATCACACTCTGTGTATGAAAGAAGTGGCTAGAGACCACCTTCCCTGAGTACAGGTGGGAAAATGAGGAGAGGGCCATTTCCACTGAAGCCTAGCAAGTACAGGGAGTACCCAGGGTTCGAAGAGCTACTGACTTGCAGCCTCTCCTGGGCCATACCCTCCTTGCTTGCTGAGCAGCTCCCTCAGCCAGTGCTCCCCTGGCAGCTGACTTGGCTGTGGGTAACCCCTTGGTCCTCGGGGCTGCTCTGCCTGGTGCCTTCCCATGGCTGCCTGGTTGGACCACTTAAAAGGCCATTTAATTTCTTTGCTTCAGTGGAAGATGCTTGGCCTGGCCTTCAACCACCTCTCCCACTGTCTCTAAATCAGAAACCCACCGTAATGAATAAAACCTTTTTTCTTTTCAATAGTAGCACAAATTCATGTGCTACTCAAATTCTACCATTCATGTGGGCTGCACAGAGTATCTTGATCTATGGGAGAGGAAGACCCAGGAACCACCCCATGCCTGTGCTGTGTGCAGTGTGACTGTGACAGACACTGAGATAAAACCTCTTATTAGACTAATTAATGTAGCAGCAGGCAGGATGTGAGGCGTGAGGTCATGCTGGGGCTCACAAGCCAACCCACAAAAGCCTCTGGTAAGCAGGGCCTGAGGTTGTTTCCACGAGGTGGGGCTCTGTCCCCAAAGTTTTGAGCTTTTCCTGCTTTCCTGAAGGCATGTACAGCTTCTCCCTCTGAGGTGCTGAGGGTCATAGCAGTGGTCCTGGAAGTGGAAGAGGAGAAACATGGGATGAAATTTTGATGGAGTGGTGGTTTGAGGTGCTCAGCATGGGGATGCTCAGTGTCAGCCTCCTGAAAGATGCTGATTCCCAGGAAGTGCTCAGCACACCCCGCCTCTGCAGTGCAACCCTGGGGGCAGCTCAAACCTGCACCCAAAACCCAAAGCAATAATATTTTTGCAAATAGCCCCTGAGCTGGTGCTTGGAGGAGGCCTGTGAAGGCTGAATCCTGCTACATGCTAAACACCTTCTCACCCCAGGTATTGAGAATGTTCAGTCAAGGCAAGATGCTTTTGTGAAAGGGTTTTCCTAGCAGGAATTATTTGCTTCAGGTGGCAGTCTCACAGACACAGGCATTTTCCCCATTTCCCTGCACTTGATATGAGTCATGTTAACATCCCAGTAAACGTGTTTTCTTTTCAGCTACATTGCTTGTAACATTATTTGCCTGAATTAGAGAGAGTTTGCTCTGCAAACGGCATTTACCTTTCCCAGATACAGCGCAGCTGTTCCCTGGACGTTCTCGCAAGGTCCTTGTTTGCACAGACTTTTGTCAGCAAATACACCCCCCTGAACAAGCCACTCACTCTGACTGCCCAGCACTGATAGGAGAGTTGTAAGTCCTGCAAGACACCTTCATCCTTGTCTTCTCCTTTCATTAATAGGTACCTGCCTTCGAGACGGCGCCAACAAGGCTTTGCTCACGCCATCAATCACGGCGCTGGGGCTGAGCGAGCCCTGCAGAAGTGTGAAGGAAAGAAGCAGGCATTATTAATTATTCCTGCAGTGAAAGCTCTTCGATAACACAGTGCTGACACTCACTATGTATCCCCACCAGCACAAACACAAAGGTCATCACTTCCTGTCAGTACCCAACAGCAAACATGTCCCATGTGCCTCCCACATGCATGACAGCATGGATGGCCACTCAGGTGGGATTGTAGTCTGTGGAAAACACCAAAGCAGTGGTGCCTGCTGTGACAGGGGAGGCACAGGGAGCTGTGCAGGGGCTGTCCTGATCCCAGAAAGCAGGATTGAGGTCAGAGCCAGGGCAGGCTGCAAGCTTCACAGTGACAGGGGTTTCCAGGCTTGAACATCAATCTGCAGGAGCCATAACATTCTGCAGATACACTCATTTCAATGATGTGTGGGCACACGTCCATCAGATCTGACTGTGAGGTGCTGCCAGCTTGTCTTGCAGGCAGTGAAGCAGCCTGGGCTCCTGGGCTCTGCTGAGCCAAGGCTGTCCGTGACACACTGGGGAATTGGTGACTTCCAGGGCTTGTGGACCTCTGTTGCAGAGTTGTAAGATGGAGCCAAGGCTCTGGGTGAGACAGAGCTCTGGTGTCCAGGAGAAATCAACTTGAACACGGATCCTTCATGTGGAAGTGTCAGTGTGACCACGGGAGGTACGGGAATGCTGACATGCTGTGTGCTGAGGTCCTCATTGCTCCCATGGTTCTTGCTGTGCATACAGGAGCCCGCGCTCCTGGTTTTCAGGCTGGCTTTCCAGTCCCCTTCTTGTCTGCCTAGACTTCAGCCTCAGATTTAACCTCTGAGGAATGTATTGATCATTTGGATCTGAGGGGAAGGGAAGGGATGAGTCACCCAACAGTGTTGCTGGCTCCAGACAAGTGTTGTCTTCATATAGCTCCTGAAGAGAAAAAAATTTCGTGGATATATGTGCGTAGGGAGGAAGATAGAGAAAAGTGAAGAGGGCAAAGACAACCACCAGGGGCTTTTCATCATCTGAGATGTGACATTTTCTGAGATACACACTGGGACTCCCAGGGAAGGCCTTCTCCTCCTTTCCACCAAGGTCAAGGACTGCTGTTCTGGATACCTCTGGGAAGAACCACTCTAGCTTTGCCAGCAAGTAGAGTACCCAGCCACTGGTTTCCTCCATTTTCCAATCTGCCACTCAATTCTTACACAGAATATTTCAGTTTTGAGGTGGACAAAATTGGAATACCAATCAAGCATATACTGTGGCCATCCCAAACTGAAATTCACAGCATGGGTTGGAACCTGTTTCTTACAAAGTCTGGGATATAAGTAGCCAGCTGGGGATCTGGCTCTCATCTTCCTAGTCCTAAAGAGGTCCACACCAACTGCTTCTGCTCTCAGGGGCAGGTACACCTACAAACTTACACAACTGTGGTCCTCTGACCCCACCAAGATCTTCCAGATCCTCAGGCCAGGTCGCAGTGTTTCTTTGAACTGTATTTAAGAACTTAGTCTTCATCACAGCCAAAATGTTGTGTAAAATAAGAATGCAGTTTCTTACAGCATCCACATTTTCATGCCTATTGCAACTAGTTGGTTTGCAAAAACCAAACTTTAGTTGGTTTCTCAGCAAAAGCAAGTGTCGTGGCAGATGAGTAGTTGGGGGAGATCTTCAAGGGCAGGCCCAGCTTTCAAGCAGATGCAGGAGGTCTGCACCAAGCCCGACAGAGCTCAAGAAGCACTTGGACAATGCTCTCAAATACATGGTGTGGCTCTGGGGGTGTCCTGTGCAGGGCCAGGAGCTGGACTCAATGGTCCTGATGGGTCCCTTCCAACTCAGCATATCCTGTGATTCTATGGTTCTGTCATTCCATATAGTCAATACCCAATCAATCTTCCCAGAATGCATTATTTTCCTTGCTCTGAGTTTCTGACACAGGAGATCAATGCCCTGTAGCTGGAGGGCTGGCTGTAGCTGCCTTTAAACTTCAGAGGGGATAAAGGCAAGACATGGTTCTCTTCCTGGAAAGTGCCTGCAGCAACTCCACCCTCCCAGCTGGCTTGATCCTATCTGCAGTCATTTAAGCAGACATTGAATGAGTAAAGACTCTTACACATCAACCACACACTAAAAGACAGAGTCTGAGGAATGATATTTTACTTCATTGCCAATTTCTTGAACTGCTGTTTCTGGCTTATCCTGGTCGGGGGACACATTCTTATCTCTTTGAAAGCAGTCAGGCACACAGGTGTTACATTAGTGATTCATGCCCTCAGCTAACTCCACAGTCATGTCCAGGTCCAAGAGTATTGATCTGGACTGTTTCTAACTGGTCAAGGCTATCTGAGACACCCCCTCTGACCACGATTCATTGAGAGATGAGGATATGGTGCTCATTACAGACCTGGATGCAGACAGTTCACAGGTAAGGGCTGTGATGCTGTGCTAAGAGTCGGGCTGCTGTGTTAAGAGCTGGACTGAGCTCAAAAGTGCAAGTGCTGAGGGCAGAATGACAAAGGCTTTCTGTCTGCATTGATCACCCAGTGCCAGGAGGAAACCAGTGGCAACTTTGCCCCTATTCAATGAGCTTGAGCTGGTATCCAGAGCCATTTCTTACTGGGCAGTCATGGCTCAAAACAGTTGGGGTCAACAAAGAGGGATTATTTTTATTATCTGATGAAAGCTGAGTAACTTCAATCCAGTTCCTCTGGGCAAGTGTCTACTACCACCAATAACATCTGCAGGTGATCCAGCTGGCTCTCCACACAGCTCAATTACTTGTAGAGGCTTGCAGCTTGCAGCTCAAACTTACCTGGGACTCCCTCAGGGCTGGAGTATTTCAGCAAGGACTCACTCTGGTTCACGTATCTAAATCTGTCAAAGGATGTTTTCGAAGCAGCACAGTGAGGTTGCATAAAGGTGGTGTAGAATCCCTTGCTGTACTGAAAGGTTATCTCAGCTGGAAAACTCTGACTTGGTGCATTTCCAATTAATATGCTTCTGTGCAAGACATGTAACAGTCCACTAGATGAAGTCTAATTTCCTACACATCTTAGTATATTTTCAAGGAAGTTTGAGTTCAACATAAAGAGGGATTCTGTCTGTTGTTATTATCACTGCGCTCTGACTATGCAGACTGAGGACCAGAGAGACACTAAAATCAAATTACCACGACAGGGAAATAGAGCCAATAATAGTTTAAGGCTGTATCAGCTGAATCAAGCAATCTGTGAAAGAAGCATGAAACCTGCTTAACATGCTACTGCTTCTTATCAAACTGGGATTTGCTTTGATGCAGCAATTTAGTTCATCATGATAGTCAATGAGTCAATCATGATAGAATGTGAGGACAATCACATTAGCCTAGAGAGGTATTAAGATAAACCAATGAAACCAGACAAGGAGAATGGCAAACTAGGCAAGTACAATGTGGAAACATGAACTGTTTGCATGGTCTCTAGGAGAATTATATTTACCAAGTAATCTTGGTTATCTAATGCACATGGGCAGGGCACGTCTCTTATTTTGTGTCTGTACAGCAACTGGCTAAATGACACATAAATATAATTGATGATAATATTATCTTAATAACCGCAAGAATAAAAGCCATCCAAGATGAGGTCTTCATTCAAGAAATCCTTCACAACACAACAGGCAAAGTTCAAACAGGCTTTTCACAAGGATGTAGTCAGCATTCAAAAGAATATATCGAAGTTGTGCACTGGTGTTAACTTACAGCACAGCTGCAAAAAACTTAAAATGCGTACCACAAGGTTTCAATTTAAAAAAATGAATCCCACCTAGAATGGAAAGGAAACTAACAATTTTCATTCATTTTTGGAAAAAAAAAAGGAAAATAAAAGAAAGATTACATTTTTTCCTAGTAAGGGGAAATTTTGTAGTTCTGAATTGTGAATATTAACACAGAATCATTTTAGTCCAGTAAAGGACTTTAATGACCAGACAAATGCCAGGCAATTTTTGTCATGTAAGTGTAAAGACAGAAAGTATCAGAAACATTACTATTTTTCATTATTTTCTTGGGTTTTTATGACATCATTTGTAGAGAGTGACTAGCTATCAAAGGATGTTTTGGAAACATCGCAAGGGCAATATTCAAGCTCATCTGTTGATCTGTAGCAGTGAACAAGTGTGGTAAATTTACTGTGTAGCCTTCTGAAAGTGAGAAAAGTTTTCCTGGGTTTTCAGTAGGTAAAGAATTGCACTTGCCATGCATAAATTTGTCCAATCTCACTTGACAGAGTTTTTAAACTTCCAAAGTAATTCCTGTCTAAAAACTTACAGTTGGTGCCAAAAGGAGACAAAGACACAACTGAAGGGTTTGAGTCTTTAGGACTAAGGTTAAAAATTGAGAAACTTAACATTTATCACCCACCTCCTTCCAAAATCTGACATAGCTACATAACAGCTTGCATCATTCTCAGATCTGCTGGTTTAAAGAGGAAAAAAACACTAATCCATTCTAAATACAGCACTGTATCTATTTGCTTTCCCACATAACAGAAGAAATAAAGTAGTGCTTGGATGTTCCTCTGAAGAAGTCTAGGAAGATGATTTGTAAAAAAGGGAGCTAGATAATGGAATATCAGGCTGGTTATGCATGACTGTTACCAAGCAGACAGAGATATGGCACTTATGGCCAGAAATAGCCTTATTTCTTTTATACAAGAGCTTGAAAATTGTAGGTCCTGGATATTGTCATCTGAAAGGTGAATGAAGTGGTGGTAGCCTGCAGTGACTATCACAGAATCAGTTAGGTTGGAAAAGCCTTCTAAGATCATTGAGTCAACCCAGTACTGCCAAGTCCACCACTAAACCATGTCCCCAAGTGCCACATTTACACGGCTTTTAGATACCTCTAGGGATGGTGACTTCACCACTTCCCTGGGCAGCCTGTTCCAGCGCTTGACAACCCTTTAGGGGAAGAAATTTTCCTAATATCCAATCTAGATCCTGGCACAACTTGAGGCCATTTCCTCTTATCCTATCTCTTGCTATCCGGAAAAGACATCAACCCCCACCTTGCTAGAAGCTCCTTTCAGGAACTAGAGAGTTTTTTTACTAGCTAATAAGTCTTAGCCCATGGATTTACACTTCAGTTGGAAATTAGGGTCTTAACTTTCAGGTACAGTGGAGATGGGACCTCCTGACATGGTCTGAGTCTCCTTCACAGGCCACCAAACCTCTTCTCTGGAAGCAAAGGCATGTGGCAGTTCAAGGAGCCAGGTCCACGGCGAGCTTTGCCTCTGAGATGCAATGGCTTCATTCCCTGTGTGCTGTGTCAGATGCTTGATGCATGCAGTGATCATAAAAGAGATAAGTGACTTGCCCGAGGCACACTAGAGTCTGAAAGGCAATATGGCTTTTATGCAATTAATTTACTTCCAAACAACTAATAAACGCTGATAAATATTAGCCCAAAGACAGCAATAAAATAAACACTGTAAGTTGAACTGTAAATTTTTGACAACTGAAATCCTGCAGGAAGATCACAGACTGAACTGTTCACCAGCTAATATCCCATGGACAATCTTGAAGTGCCATATGATTCGGTGTGGGACGGTCTCTCAAAATGTATTGATCCATCCGTTTTCTTTTTCTCAAACGCATTTTTGTAGCAACTCCAAAAGCAGCTCATCTCGTATCATGCAAACAAGAAAATTAGCACGGCCTGCCCAACTTTTCACTGCAGAACTACTTTTGCTGAGTAACACCAGATCACTGTGGGGTAATGTAGTGAGGGAATCATACCCACAGGAATAAAACACCTTATTTAAAGGCAGCTGTGGTAAGTTATATGAGATCTGCTCTTTGTGCATGCTGAGTCTTGTGGTGGAACAGCACACAGCCAACAGTTCTGTGGTCTGCTCCCTCCCTCCTGCACACCCACCTTCTGGCTGCAGGCAAGGACTTGACTGCTGCAGGAATCTGGGGTCCCATCCTGCAGCCCTGGAAGTTCATTCCCAAAATTTTCTTTAGTTGTAGCAGTACAGAATGAAGCCTGACTTTCTTCCCACTGACTTTCTCTGAGCTGGAATACAGCATGGCATCCATGATGTCTTAAGGTGTCCAGTCCATCTTTCACCCTTTGATCCATCCTAGCAAACTGCCCTAGCTATCACTGATCTTGGCTATAAGGACTCAGAACATAAGGCCTTTTTTTCCTGCAATTCAGCCACTGAAACAATTTAGCAGTAAATTCAGCAGACACCTGCAAGGTCAGAGTTCTGGACTAGAGCGCCGAGCCCAGGGGAGGTCATACTGAGCCCAGCATGCTGCAGGCCACCCTCTCTGGCCATGGAGAAGAGCATGCAGAACCACACTGTCATCCCAGAACAGCTGCTTTCAGCATCATAGGGGTAAATACAGAAGCCTCAAAGAAGCACCCAGTCCTTCTCACTTAGTTTTCCTATTAGCCCCAAACCTTTCAGAGCCATTCAAGTCAGAAGGCCAGCAGTGTTTCAGACTGGAACAGGACACTTAGAGTACATTGTAGGATACCTGGAGTATATTGACCTGCCCAGGAAGGCAAGATAAATGGAGACTTGTGGAAACTGGCCAATGTGGCAGCTGCCTTCTTCTCTCAGGACATGGTTAATACAGTAAAGCTTCTGTTTGAGCGTAAGAGAGCTGAAAAATAGGAACAAAGTCTGAAAACACATAAATTGAGAAGCTGTTTGGGAAGCAAGCTATGCAAACAGAGAATTTTTATTACCTCTGATTGCAAATACAAGGTAGAAATTTTAATGGAGGTGTGTGTGCAGATACAACTAGAAAGACTAAATAAGCAGAGAGAAATCCCAGAAGTGTCAAAAAAGCATTGAACTAGGAAGAAAAGTATAGCTTGCAGGCTGGAGAATGTCATAAGAAACACCAACAGAGGTCCTGTTCCCTCAGGCACCCCAGTCCTTGTGCTGATCATTAAGTTTTGTTTTGGCTTTTTTTTTTTTTTTTTTTTTTTTTAATTTAGATTAGTCAGGAGAACTGTATTGCAGAACTACCTGACTATTCCTTGTCCTAGTGACTGCATGAATATGTTCTGCTGGGGCCAGGAGTAGCAGCCTGATTCAGGTTGCATTTGATATGTTCACCTAGGAAGTTGTGGACAAGAAAATTCTGCTAAGTGATGTATGATCAGGGACACCACTTCATTAGGGACCATAAAGTTTTGGAGTTGGGGTACTTTGGTATGTTTCTCAAATAATACTCAATCACTTATATTGCCCTTATCTATTTCGGTCCCCACGGCAATCAGGACATCACCCTTACCAGTCCTTGCTATCCCTGGGAATGGTGCTCCTGCAATTTTCATTACCAGGGCTCCAAAAGTACTCAAAAGCTGGAGATAGCTGTAGGAGGCACCAAGACAACTCGGCTCCACCAAGCCACTTTTTAAGCTGCTTTGGCCTTTACCTCAGAGAAATCACAACCACCTTTCACAGACTTCCCCATCCAGGGCAACACCTTGGAAAACAGATTTCCTTTGATACAAACGACAACAGAAAAAAATAGTCACTACTGTACATAAAAGCAGACATATAAAAATCCATACAGAACTAGGATGAAGGGAAAAAGGTCCTATACATCCAACTTCATTGGATGAATCTTATTTGCAGAATTGAAAGTCAATCGGATGAGCTTGCCTAGAAAAACCAGCAAGCAAACAGCTCTTGAGCTGGTCCAGCAGACCTCATCCCAGTCAGCAGCTTTCCTGCCAGCCTACCTGCAGCAGCTGCACGGAGCTCAAATACCTCTGAGGACTGAGACCTGCAGAGTAAATAGCTGTCCACAGCTGCTGGGAATGGAGTCCTCACTTAATGGTGCTTGAAGCTACCATCACCTGATGCCTTAGGTTTTAACTTTTACGTTTTTCAAATCCTGTACTGCCTGTAACTCTGAAATTTCATATGGCCTGTTAGCTACTGTTCTCTCATGCTGATTAGACGTAACAAACCCAATCTAGGTTTGCACTTCAAGGACACCTTGCTGTCCCAGGCCTCAAAATATGTAAACTAAAGCCTTTGAGAGGAGGGGCAAGCTTGGAGTAATTGCATCATTAACTGAAATTATAATTGGAGAATTAACCCCAATATGCAAATGGACCAAACTTACAAAAGTGTGAAAAACCCGTGACTGGTCGTCCATCTTGGGTGGAAGCTTTTGACTCCCAATGTGTACCTTTGAAAGCCTTTCAAATGAATACCTACTTTTATTGTCTTATCTTGTCTAGCCCCTGTTTTCAGGTAGCCACTTCAAGGCATCAATTCTGGCACCCCGGAGGGGACATGGAGGCTTCTGGAAATCCTCTGGACTGAGAGTGGCCAAAACATGATTTTTGCACATGTGGAGTTGTTTATGCTTTTTTGTTTTACTTAGTGTTTGTTGATTTACAAGTTTATACTGTTCTGGCAGGCTCAGTTGTTTGCACAGGAACTGAGGCCATTACCTGTGATTTGTGAGGTGCACTGTGGGTCCTTCCCCCTCCCACACTCCCCACCACCTCCTCTGAGCACAGCACACCTTGGGGAAGGACAGGCAAAGGAGTCATGCCAGGAACTGGGTACTGCCACGCTAAGCAGGACTATGCCTGGAGATTAAACATTCCCCTTCCTTTGAGAGGGAAGTCATGTATCACCACCTCACCCCTGTGGCTGAGTTTAGACCACTCTGTAGGAGAAAAAGTGACATTTCAGGAGAACAAGCAGGGCACCTACATATGAGCTTGACACTGTAGCATAAGGTGAAGTCATTTCCCTGAGGGAAGTGATGGGTTTCCGATATGATTTGTATTGACCCACAACCCCCTAAACATGGTCTACAGGACCAGGGAACAATGAAGAGGGACTGGATCTGAAAGCAGTTACTTTATACCCTTCGTGTACCCTGTCTATGGCTACAAGTGGAAGGGATACAGCATGTCCCCAGGAAGAGGTCATTTGTTTTGAGTAGCCCTTGCATAGCTGGAGGCAGGTCTGATGAAGGTGTTGACAAACACTGAGTCTTGTTCCACTTCTGAAAGTGGAACTTGTGCACTTGCACAAAACCACGGGGCTGAAGCTGAAACTAAGGGTAAGAGGCTCTGAGCTGTGTGGTGCAGGTCAGGCTGGGTGGTCTGCATCATTTGTCTAGCCTTCAAAATTTCTGAGCACGTGTCAGGAGAAAGGTGGAACTGGGGTTTGTCCAGTTCATTGCACAAAAGTGATGATGATAATTGCACTGACACCCCAGTTTGCACTGGGAGAGCTGCCCAGTATTGCTTGTTATGAGAACCCACCTTGGGAGCCCAGTTAATGCTGAACTGACCCAGAGCTGGCTTACGTGATGGCAGAGAAGCCACGAATGGCCTCATGCCCCGGGTTCCTTCGTGACGTCTCTCCTTGTATCCACTGGATCAATTTTACCTGAAATGTTTGCTGCCCCTCAGCAATGAGGAGGAGGCAGGAATGCTAAAGATATGTAAACAGAGAAGGCAGGGAGGCGTCAGAGCCCAGGGGAAGGATCAATATGGTGTCTTAGCCAAGGGGATGAGTGAATTGTAACCGAGGGGCAGACATCATCAAAAGAAAAAAGAAGGTGTTTTCTTTCTTTAAGACAAAGCACAGATGATTTTGTTGCCGGCATGAGACAAAAGTCCAGATTCCTGGGGAAATCAGGAAATAATAGTAGCAATAATAATATTAGTAATATTATTAATAGCAGTACTATTATTACAACCAGTAATAATTACTATAATAGTAATAGTAATCCAGACATGCCCCTACAGAAGAGGTGAGTAGGGTGTGGGTTCAGCTGCCCGTTCCCTTTGGAGTTGAAATGCAGTGTGCCTTCAGGGACCTGCACACCAGGGATGTCCCCTGCAGCCTGCAAAAGGCTTGCACAGGAATAAATGCTGACTTCCTGCAGTACCCAAACAAGCTTCCCAGCAGCTCTTTCTGGCTGTTCTTCCTCCTCATTTTAGGCACCTCTTTGTTCTGTTTCCTGGCGTCTGTAGCCCCATCTCCTTTATTCCCTTTGCTGCCTTTCCTTCCCCTCACAGCTTCTGGTTCCCTGTTTTGTGTGGGTCCCAGGCTGGATTAAATGGTCAGTGTCAATATCGTGTAAGGTAGGAGAGGCTGCAGGTGCCAGGGAAGGAACCCCTGATGCCACCCAGTTTGGGGTGCAGCACTGTCCCTGCAGGGAGAGAAGTGAGCAGGAAGAAAAGTGGAGAAGCAGGGTTGGAGGGTCCAGGTCTCACTGATCAACTCCTGGGACTGGGAAACAAACAAAACATCCATCTCTTGGCAGAACAAGGATTTCAGGTTCCCCTCTCAGTTAACTGGGTACCAAGAGGTCCTGCTGTCTGATGCTCAGAAATATTGTGTCTTCCTGGGCTCCTCTTCAGTGCACAGGTCTCTCTGCACTGCACAGAGTCTGCTCTCCACAACTATGTCCTCAGTCCAACCACCTGTCCCAGACCTTGTTGAAGACATTCCTAAAGTTTTCCTTCGTAGCTTCTCCTCTTCTTGCAGCCCACCTCGCCTCTCTTCAGGGCCTCCACTCCTGACCAGTGCTTCTGTTCCTCCTGAAAGCCCCAGCTCTGATGGCAAGGGAAGCACAAGTGCCACAGGACACTGACAACAGCCACTTCCCAGCTCATTTAGTCACCACTAATCCACAGTGAAATCACTGCTTTAATGCCAAAAGGGTCTGTGTCTTGCATTTTGTATTTAAGAACCTGATGAAATGTCAAGGCAACAAGCAGCTGATCCCCTCACCGACTGGGCATGGACTCTCAGCTGTGAGGTCACCATCACTGTCTGTTGCCCTGGTTTTTCTAAGCCTTCTGTTTTTAACCTTGGAGTCAGATTCTTTCTCACACAGTTTCATGTAAATAATAGCCAGTGTTTACTTAACGGTATTTTCTGTTTTTCATTCCTTCTGTGATATGACAACTTTAATGAGCACCTTTCTTCTCCAGTGGGATTGAGAAGGAAGTGACATGCTCTCCAATCCCTTGTGGAGTTGGGACGTGTATAAGAATGAGATAATGTAAATAAATCCATCCATTTTTCCTCCTTTCTGCTGAACCTGGCAGGTGCGAGAGCGTCTTTATTGTGTCTCCGCAGACACAACTGTCCTTGCTTACAGATTTCCAGCTGTTTCTTCATTTTTTGCTCCTTCCTGCCACTGCCACACCACACAACAACAAGTCAGATTTTCCATCAAGGATTTCTCCTGCCCATCTGTCAGGTCCTCCTTGCCCTGCACCATTTGATTAATTGGCAAGGCACCAGCGCTTATAGCAGCAGACATCACAACCACTGACGCAAGAACTTTGTTTATTCACCCTCAGCTCTGTAGTATGATACTGAATAAACAGTGTGGGTGCAAAACTGGGTTAAGGCTCCTTTCAGATATCAAGATGCTGCTTTCCTTTCCAAAATTAAACTCTGTGGGAGGGGGTCCACTAACAGAATTCTGCTAGGTACACAGTCATGGGTGGTGGGAGAAGGGACTCTCTTGTGGAGAAGTATTCAGGCTGTATCCATCATCTCTCCAGCACTGGCTTGGAGACCCACCCTGACATGCCTTTGACAGGTTCTGCCTCTCCAGGCTTTGGTTCCTGAAAAGAGGAAAATCTTTCCCCAAAGCTTAGTCTTGCTTAGTTGAATTGGAAGCTCACTAGCTTGGGTGCTGTGGGCTCTGGGCTCCCAGCTGGCTGAAGAGCCTCAACCCTTTGTCACTGAATCCTGCTCATTGAGCTTTGTGTGCAGGTTAACGCGCATGCTGGTGCCTACACATCTGTGAGTGTGTCTGGTCAGGAGCATCTCTCCTCCTCTACCCCATTCCCTCACCCCTTCTCCACCCCATGTGGGAGGAGGCAGTGGGCAGAGAGCATCTCAGCCCTGAGACAATGGATCTTCATCATGGCTTACAGCATGGAAAGGCTGTGTGTCAGGACTAAAGGATGAAACCCTACTGGGGGGACTGTCAGAGGCCATTTAGTGATTGCTCGCCTAATCCTTAGCTTCCAGTTTGGGGGGTGTTTTGTGCCTCAACAAGTAAGAAAAGTGTGCATTTGGGACCTGTCCCTCACCTTCACGCAACCAGAGAGCAAAAGACTTCATTCAGGAAGAAAGCACCTTCAGACATCTGACATTACCTCTCCAGAGGAGAATTGGAAAACACACAAATATTCTAGATCAATCATTTGTTTTATCTGTTGAAAATTGTGGGTCTTCCTCTGGTGGAAAAGGATCTCATGCAGGGGATTAAAACCAGTTGTACTGTTTTTAAAGTCATCTGGAGGCAAGTAAACCTCTGCTTCAGGAAGGATTCAAGGTTGCCTGTGCAGAAACCAAGAGGCCACGGATGGCAAAGAGCTTTAAGAAAAACCAGCCCTCAGTAACACAAGAGATGTGGGGCTGTTTGCTTCCACAACAGCAGCAGCAGCCGCGCTGCTCAGAGAGCATCCAGGTGATTCCAGCCCTGGGAAAATGGGGACGTTATAAGCTTCTGTGTAAAAGTAGCGTCTATCTTTGCTTCCCTTTTAACAAGATTAGTCTTGCTTTTCTCTCCCTCTTTCTTTTGCTGTCTGCTGGCCACCTCCGTGCTCTCCCACTAATGTGATTAGCGGTGCATGGGGACCATACTGGCAGCAACTGTCACAAAGATCTCTGCTTACTTGAGTGCACCTCTTTCCTCAATGAAACATCTTGTGTTTATGGTCACAGGGGGTATTGTTAACTCCTGGATTCGAATAGAAAGGGATATTTACGACCCTCCCATAAAACTTGATTCAGGGAGACATTTAGGAAAGAAAGGGACAGAAGACAGATGTGTTTCCTACCACAGATGCTGAGGAGGTTCAATTGTTCTGCATATGTAATGACTTTTTATGGTTCCTTACAAACGCTTTCCACACTGCTAGAAAGGTGCCTAAGTCAAATACGCATAGTTGCTTACAGAAGACAATTTAGTGACCATACAGGACATTACAGCTTTATATCTTGTTAAATATGTCAGAGATGGGCATCGCTACATGTACAACATGAAGGGGAATCTCTGCCTACACTGAGTCATGGCTGCCCTGCTGCCTTCCCCACTGCAGCTCTGCTTTCATTTAGCATTTCCTGAGGCTTTCAGAGCATGTTTACTGTCATGTCCATATGGTTAACACTTACAGCATCTATTGATTTTTTCTAAGTGAGGCACATTATCGGTGTTACGTTGACAGCTGCCGTTTGCGTCTTCCCAGAAGAGCAGAAAAAGAAGCCTAAGTCTTCCTAACTGTGCAAACAAATAAGTACTTGTAGGTGACAGGACCGGAAAGGTTGCCGGATTATAGGTCTGAAGAGAACAGATGACCAGTGACTAAAGCATAATTACAGGCAAGAGAGGAAAAGGAAGATGGCAAATTGCTATGCTATCCTAACAGCAGCCAGAGGATTCTTGGTTACATGATGCTTCTGCCTCAGGCTGGCTGGTTTTACTTTGTGATGTGAGCTCCGGCAGGGTGACAAGAGGGTTAAGGTGAGTGTACAGGAGGAAACTGGTGTCTCAGGTGGTGAGATGAGCTTGTGACTATTTACAGCACAGTAGATCTGGCCGAAGCCACCAACTCTGGTTCCTCTGTGCTCCTGTGACAGAAATAAAGACATTTCCCAAGAAGTCTTATGCCAAAAATGTTGTGCCTAAAGTAGCTGTGCATTGACGTGCCTGCAGAGAAATGCAGCTCATCCCAGCTGCACCCACCATCCTCCCACTGTCATCCAAGGGATCAAGACTGACACTGGCTGAGTACAAAGTCCTCTGGTCTTCATGCAAACAGAAGAAATGGAAAGATTGGCAGCATGAGATCATCAAGGAGCTTGTGCACTTCCTATTGTGCTCAAACACAAATATTTCCAGCTGGCCTGGTGGTTTGCAGCATAACAGAACTAAGGAGGGTTTCACTGGGGTTGACTCATACTCTTACCAAGTTAGCTATGAACTTAAATCCCAAGCAGGACAGGCTTGAGTTGGGAGTGGATGGTTAATTTTCAGATGTCCAGACAGAGTCCAGCTTGTTATAATTAAGAGCTGAACTGCCATTATGTGGGCAGTGTTATCAGGGTACCTATACTTGCCAGACTGACTTCCTGCAGTGTGCACTTTGGCATGGCAACATCTCAAAAAGGGTTATGACCAGGTTCCCTGCACAGACAAAGTAATTTCTAATGATTTTGTATCAATGGATGCATCTTTGTCTAACAGTTGGGAATACCAACGTCACTCCTGCATTCTCATGTCATGAGTGTCCATTCATTACCCTGGGAAAATATAACATTCCCAGATGGGGAAGTTTTCTTTGTCTGATAAATAATTAATAATGAAACTACAAGCTGCTGCTTGTCTCATATGCTCACACAACAAATGGTATTTTCTTTGCCTGTGAATGAGCAAGGTGAAAACCTCATGGGATAGACAGCATGTCTGCAAAAGCCAAACCTCATTTGCTAGCAAAATCTGCTAAAATGACTGGGGAACAGAAAAGTTCAGTAAAGGCTGGATTTAAAAAAAAAAATGTTATGACTCACAGAAATCCCTGCTCAGGGGAAGGCAAGCTCAGCCACAGCAATCTCATCTCTCAGGAGAACTCAGGTATGCTCCATCCAGATTTCCTCTGACATGGATAGTGGGCACCCACTGGGATTTACCCAACCATGTGAGCAGCGAAGGCAAGAGCAGAGGTTTGCAGGGCCCCTACCCCATGAAGCTGAAGTGAGACACCAGTGGAGCCTGGATAGAATGGGAAGGCACACTGCAGAGAGCATCAGACTCCTCCTGCCAGCAACACAGTGCTGCTTAATGTGACCTTTGTTAATGTTTAACTGCCTTAGGAGAAAATAAGGTCTGGCATGTGTTTCTGGTTTCCATGGATCTTGCATTATTTCCAGAACTGTAGGGTCTTACCTCATCCTCCAAAATGCTGTATTTTCATTACCAACTCTTCTCATCACATGTTTTGCAGGCCAGACCCTGCCATTAGGTCCTCTACCAGCTTTATTGACTTTTTAGGAACAAATCCCTTTATTTGAGAATGTATTTCTCTATTGCCTTCCTTTTGATGTGAGCAGAAGTGCTACATTATAAAGTACCTACTGAAAAGGAAAACCCCTGGGTCCCCGCCCAGGAAACCTGACACAAGGCATATCAGTGACAGCAGCTTTGCATGCATCTGCTGGTCGTGCCTTTGCAATGGCTCCAAAGAGGGTACCACACAGGGCAGCACTGGGCAGAGATAGCCAAGCTGGTCTGGGGCACATCAGCTCCAGCACTGAAAGCCATTGAGACCTTGGTGTCTGTCTGTGTTTGATTATGGTCCCAGCCGCGCACTGACGGAACCCTTGCCTCCAGCCACTCAAACCCACTGGTGCCCTGCCTAGGCAGTGGGTATGTGCCTTGATGATGCTGGCTGTAAGAGCAAGCTCTCAGTTGTTACCTTGCCCACATTAGCCTTGTTTTAACTCAGGTAGGTTTTTGAATCCCAGCTCTCTCCTGCCCCTGTCATTTGACTGAGCCCTGAATGTGGCCTTGCATGTTGGGGTGGGGCACAGCCCTGCCATAAAGGGGGAATGCTGTGAGCAGTGAGGAAATGAAGCCAGGAACGCTGAGAGTTCTTAGCCATAAAAAACATGCTGCAGGCTGTGTCTTGCTGGGCAACATTAGTTCCCAAGGCTTTTTTCCATTGTTGTTGTCATAAAACTTCAGTGAAATCACCTACAAGCTTCAGAAGCTGCATGTGGGAGGGAGTGTAAGTGTAGAGCCCATTGTTGGAGTCTATAGAGACTCTTCTGCTTAAACTGGCTTTACTGGTATGGCTTTGCTGGGCTTAGTGGGATGGTCATCGACTCAGACCCCAGGAATTAATTAATCCTAATTTTCTTCCTTGTAAACAGATGACTGTGCTGAAAAAATTTTTGAAAAAGGGAGTCTTTGCTGGGCTCCAAAACCTTGCTGTTTCATCCCTCTCATTAGGGACAAGGCATCTATTTAGCAGGACTGTTTCATGTGGGAGGCAGAGCTGCAAGCTGGTGGCAAACCAATGGAGCAAAGCACAGAAACCAAACAAACTCAACCAACAGGCACTTTTACAAGGGCAACTGCAAACACCCCAACACATCACTGGTGCACATGTACACAACCTTCTGAGTATGGCAAATACGTAAATGTGCCTCTGAGTGAATTCTTAATGATTCAACTGACCCCCCTGTTTATCATTAGCTAACTGATGCAATCTGTCCTTCTGCCTGCCAACCATCCCCAAGCTGATGGTAGCTCTCCCTGTCCTGATGCCATCCCTCCCTGCCCCTCCTGGGCAGCACATGCCTCAGCAGGTGTTTGACACTTGACACTGGAGCTGCAGAGAGCATTGGTCTGATGGGCACCCAAGTGGCACAGATGTGTGCGTTTTTGGATCATTGAAACATAGAACCTTAGAATGGCCTGGCTTGGAAGGGACCTTAAAAATCATCAGTTCCAATCCCCGTGCCATCCATGAGATCAGGTCACTCGAAGTGCCACCCAACTTGGCCTTGAACACTTCCAGGGATGGCACAAGCAAAGACAGTAGGTGGGACTGAGGAGCAGCATGAACAATAGGAGATATGCAAGAGAAAAAGGATGTGGTCCAGATGTACCACTTACAATTAAAATCTGTAAAGAGAGCTAGTTCTCTCAATGAGGAAAGAAGACTTCTCTCAAGAGCGTGATCTGAATGACTCAGTCCCTCTACTCGCCAAAATCTGCTACAACAGGGAAAGACTGCTTCCTCTGAGACAGATGATGTATTTAAGACACTCATCAGAGGTGTGGCAGCTGCTTGCTACAGAGCAGAGCAACATTTTTTAGGTGAGCAGGGAAAATGGAGGCCAAAGTAGAGAGCCAGAGAGCCTGATGAGTAAATCTGGTTGGTGACTTATCATCGAAGTTGATTGTAGTTTGACTTCAATTAATAGATATGATGTAGAATAGTGAAAAGCATTTGGGTTTGCCAGTTTGATGCAGAGTGAAGAAGAGTTTTGTATTTTTCTCTTTACTGTGATGAAGATATGGAGACTTTTCAAATTAAACAGAAAACTGTTTTGTCTGGAGTCTTTTCCAGAAAGCACAGTGCATATTTTCCCAGCTTTCAGCAGCTGGGGGGTCTGGTGGACTACATCTTCACAGAGAGCTTTCTGTTTAAATTCATTCAGAATTAGGCCTTTAAATTAAATGCTGACCCTGACTAAGTGTCACAGCCAGCACTGAGAGACAGCTACAGTCTTTGGACCTGGCTCTAAAGTGATTAGAGTGACTTGACTGAACGGACTTGTCACTCCCAGGCTCACAATCGATTAACCATGACCGGAGTAACACCTTCAGATGAGAGGGTAAGGGAGAACCATGCACTGCTGAGGCCCTTGTTCTGTGTTTGTAACAGCTCGGTGAAAGGCTGGAATCCCTACTGGGTGATGCCAAGGGCTGGATGAACATGTAGCACAGCTTCTTGCCCCAGACTTTAGTATGTGGATTTATGAATAAGTACAAACACATGTGGGTGAATTTTTCACCCATAAATGGCCAAAGGGAGCTGTGAGGATCTGGGAAGAGGAACATATAGCAAAACAAACAAAGCAAACTGTGATAGAGATCGACCATAATCAGGTCATAATTGTAGGGAATTCTTGTTTAAATTATAAGCCTACACAAAAGAATTTTTCTTTCTTTGATGACTGCATTGTCCTTGTTCTCCTTCCACACCCTTCCATGCTCTGCTAGCTTATTACATCCATTCACATCACCTTAGCTTAATTAGGGATGTGTGAAACAACCAGAATGTTAATGCTGAGTTTCTGGCTGGGACTGGAGGTATGAACAAACCACTAAGTAGAAAATGTCCAAAACCTGGTATCTGATAGAAAGAAACCTTTCTGTGGGAACTACAAAAGCAAAATTTTGGCCTTTATTTTCAAAAGAAAAGCGGCAATCAGAGGCTAATTTAAACAAGCAGATTGATACCAAACAGATTACTTTGCTTTGGGGTGTTTTGTGTTTCAGACAGTGTTGGTGTTTTTTCCATTCTGAGTCAAACCAAACTTTGTAGTTGGAACTTCCCCACAGAAATGGAGTTCAAGTCCTTTCCCCTCCAAGCACAGCTTGGTACAGTTTAGTCTGTCCTTAACTTGCCCCGAGCTAGTCTGCTGCTGGTTCAGTGTAGACCAGGAGTGGTGGTCCCAGCTCAACATCTTCAGACAGCGTCATGCCACACTCCCACAGGTATCTCCATCCTCATGCTATGAAAGCACCACTCTGATGGGCTACTGTGCACCCCTCATCCATTTCAGGTGCTTAGAAGTGGTTTCTGCTCCCGGCACAAGGTGACAACCCTGAATTTTGTTCATGGGGAAATCTCATGGTGTAAGTAGAAGACCTGGGCTTGAGGGCTTTGTGATTGCAACACAACCACTTTGCTCGGGGTCCATCCCGGAGCAGCATGGATGCAGCCTAAGGCATACAAACGATCCGTGTTTTGGCTCTGCTTTCAGAGACCCCCAGGGTCTTTCTCTCTACCCAGGGGAAAATGGCCTTGCCTCTGGGTCTCCTGCAGGAGAATCCCTTCCTTCCTAGAAATGCTAGGAGACCTGGACTATGCTTGGGAAGGGTAACATAAAAGCTATGGCAGCTACCTTATCTCCCACTTTATAAACTAAGTGTATGGAAATTACCCAAGGAACAAAACCTGCAAAGTAACCTCATTATCCCTTTCTTTGTGGAGTTTACTGTAAACCGGCAGGCTTTGGATCTTAATTTGCTGGGAACTGCAGTAATGTAATTAGCTAAACTGATAACAAGATGAGTAGTGTGAATTCTTCAGAGGAAAGGAGGAACGTGCTAGATAAAGAGGGAATTAAGAGAAAGAAGGGGAAAAAAGCTTCCTTTGCCAAGAAATAAATTTTTTTCAATATGTTAATGATATCATGGAAGACTTTTGTTTTGGTCAGAGGGAATGCCATGTACAAGTACTTTCTTACTTAAAAAGGACACAATTTCTACAATTTCTAGAATCTCTAAATTATTTTTAAGAAATATAATCCATGCATATTTTGAAACAAAGGAGTTTTTTGTTTTGTTTTTAACTTTTTTTTTTCCTAAGAAACATCTTCCCTGTCCTGAATTTTTCGTTGCTTGCCTACAGCAGTTTAAAAAAAGTCTTGGGGAAACCACTTCCCAACAAACACAAGAGACCCGCTTCCCACTGTAAATCCCGGGTCAAGCTCTGCCTGCGCCCTGGCCCCCTGCACTGCCTGTGAAGCACCACGGGCTCCTCCCAAACCCAAACCTTGTCAGAGATCCAAGCACCCTTTCTGCTTAGCGCTGCCATCTCTGCTCGCAACAGCTTTGCTGAGCACCATGCAGAGCTCCAGCAGTGTGAACCTCATGAGGCTCAGCCATGCACATCCCTGGGCGAGGGGCTGTCCGTGCCAGTGCTGGTGGTCAGCACAGGCCTACGTGGGCTTGTGAAAGGAGGACGGAACGACAAACGGAATGAAGAACGCGTTTCTCTTGTCACTAGATGGCCCTATCTCCTTTCACTAAACACACACGATTTTCTTTTTACAGATCCCAATCTGGAGCCCTACAGCTGTGTGCAGGGTCGTCAGCCACATCTGGGAAGGAAAATCTCCAGGAGGTGGGGAAATCCATCTGGGCTTTTGATGATGGTTTTCATTATGTCCTCGCTAACTTCCCTGAGTAAAATGAGTACTGTTGTAAGAAAACTCATGCTTTGAGATTCGTATGAAATGGTATCCCTGCGGAGAAGTTCTGTGATTTCCTCATCTCAGACTCCTCCAGCAGCTATGCTGTGCAGATTTAAACCAAAAAGGGAGGAATTTGAGTAGCTGCTGGGCTCAAATCCAGGTGCAGGCTGGTGGAGGGACAGGAGCTTCTCTCCTTCAATCCTTTGTTAGGTGGGAGACAAAGAGGGGCTGTATCCCAGCACTCTCCTGAGATGATGCAAACTGGTGGGATGAGGCTTTCCAGGTTCCTTGTGCACCACCAGCCACCCTCAGGGTCACCTGGCCCCTGCCCAAGGGATGCTGCCCCCATGTCAGCAACTTCTGTCCTGTCCCACGCTCAGCCCCTGGGACCTGCTTCTGTGCTGCATCTTCTTGTGGTCTGTGGCTTCAAGGCACAGATTTACCTTCTGAAGATGCTCTTGTTCAGGGACAGGGAGCTCACTGCCACAGCCCACACACAGTAGCCTGGAGGAAGGTCTGGGGCAATGGATGCAGTGGGGGACAGAGTGCTGCAGGGAAGCCATCCCATTTTTTGGCCCATGACAGTGGCAGGACACTCTTCTGGGATTTTTACTTCTGTCAGGTGGAGCAGGCAGGCAGCTCTGCCTGTTGGAGCAGAGCGTTGGCATTTAAACGAGGAGACACTGAACCCAGACTGTGCAGGTGGTAGAGGACATGCACTAAAGCCCTGTGGACATCTGCAGCCCCAAACCCTTCCACTGACAGCCACATTTTCATGTTTTGGATGTCTCTAAGTAACTGAAAAGCTACTGCAGGTCTGACTCTGGACAAGCAAACAGATCAGATTGTTGCTTTCCCCAGGAGAAATACTTTTATGTTGAAAAAAACCCAATATATTCAGGGCTTTCACTGGCTGTTTTGGCTTAAGGCTGGGTATTTTATGAACTGCCAGATCTCTCAAATGTATTCAAGCAATGTTTGAAGCAAAATTCCTGCCTGGAAAAAGTTACTACCTGAGGATATAATACAAAGCCATAAAAGACTGGGAGCAATATTCTACCAATTCTGAAAGGATTTGGATCAGGCCCTGAGGAACTAGTGTCGCATCTCTCCCTCATATCAGCAGCCTCTGTACTTTGAGGACACAACCCTTGTAACAACAACTATTTGCAGGGGTATTTGAAGGATCACAGCTTCAGTTGCACAAATGACACGAGACATGAGTGACCATGGTGGGAAAGGAAGCAAGTTTGCTTATTTAGATAATTAACAGGCATTTGAGACAAATGTTGCTGTCTAACACATTACTAACAGACTAATAATTCTGTCTGATGAAGCAGTAATTATAGCAATAGTTATGGTCCACTAAAACAACCATCTCTCCTAGCCACTGCTGCCAGGAGAGGAGGGGTAAGATTGTGTTTCTCCTTCACCCAAGCAAACAGACCACATGCCAGAGAAGTGTCCCATGGGGACTGGATGGGAGAGGAAGGGCTCACTGAGCTACTGAGTGGCAGCTTCAGAGGATGCCTTGCTTTTATGGCCTCAGATAGCTGCAGGCATAATTTTGGACCTGCAGTTTTGGTCAGATGGATAACCACAGCCTTTATTGACTCACGTCATGTGATGTCTCATGAGGCCAGTGCTGCAAGCACAAATTGTTGTGGCCTATTAGGAAAGGCACTGTTTGCAGAGCAGACATAGTGGTGGGTGTTATGTCCCTTCTGAAAAGTGCCTGTGCTGTGAGTCAGTCTAACCCCATCAATCACAGAATCACAGAATGGGTCAGGCTGGAAGGGACCACAGGGGGTCACCAGGACCAAATTCCCTGCTCAAGCAGGGCCATCCCAGAGCACATGGCACAGGATTGTGTCCAGACAGTTCTTGAATATCTCCAATGAAGGAGACTTCACAACCCCTCTGTTCCAGTGCGCTATCACTTCACAGTAAAGAAGTCCTGCCTCATGCTCAGCTGAACTTAGTGTGCATCAGTTTCTGACTACTGCCTTCTGTCCTATTGTTTGGCACAATGTCCTTCCAGCTCCTTTAGAGAGCTGAGCCAGGGAACTGAGGAGTAACTCTACTCACTTCAGGGGACTACAATGGTGAAAAGGAGAAGTGGAGCCCTTTTGTTTTAACCTGGTCTTGTCTGACCCAGTGTAATGGCTGGGTGAGATGAATGTATGGGTAAGCAAATCCACCAGGGTGAATGCAGGAATGGGGTGAAGAGAAGTGTTTTCCAGAGGAGAGCCCCTTCATTATCTCACAGCCCATGGAGGGGTTATGCTGAAGTCCTCCTTTCCTCCATCCTGCCCAGGAAGAGCTCATGGGGAACCAGCTTGCGGAGTCAAGTTTTTCCCTTCTTTTCATGCAAGTCATGGGAGACTGGTAGAGATCCAGGACCCAGGCAGCAATATGAACTGACTGGCCTCAAACTGTGTAAGGAACACCTGGGACTTGGCTCTAATTGCTTTGTATGACATACAGAGAATTTTATTCAAACTAAGCGGGTCAGGATAGTTGATGGGGGGGTTGATGGGCAGCAGAGGGCTCTGTGTGTTGCTCCCCACAGCTCTGCTGTGCAACTTCACCATCGCTTACATCCCATGCTTCCCACAGACAGGAGGAAAAATCAAGTAATGCAGATTTCCTGTTTCTTCTCTTCAGGGAATCAGTCTATTGAGAAATTCATTAAAATCCACTGTGCCTGAGATAGAAAAACATCACCTGACAAGAAAATGCTCTTATGGAAAACAAGTCTTTGATAGCTTTACATGCTTCTTGAACACAGGGAAAGCCAGTCAATAACATTCCTTGTGGCCTAAAAGCAGAAACATCTGTCGAAGGCGGCTTGCTGGGCTGAATATAGCAGCAGGAAAGCCCAACTGATTAACTCCATCCTCTTCCTAACATGTTTTTGTGGTTCCCAGAAATCCCTAGAAAGGGCTCCTGAGGACACTGGCACCATTACAAGCCAGCTATAATTCAGTAAACAGTGAGATGAAGAAAACATTATCCTGACTGCAGTTCACCTCTGGCATCCAGGTTGCATAATTCACATGTACTTCATCCTACTCTCCCTTAGCTCTGCGGCAGGCTGGTGATTTAGGAAAAAAGGAAGAGCAAGCCCATACTTGATGAAGGAAAGTATAAAGTCATTGTTGTGAGGAGAAAAATAGTTGGGGTCCATACAACCTCGCAAGTAGACTGGAGCAGGGAAAACTGGCAGAGAAGATTAGAGCAGTAATACAGTAGACAGAGGAAGTACTTCCAGTGTGCCTGGGCTGATCCTTCTTAGTGCAACCACCCACCAGGGCCCTTCTCCCAATCCCTGCTCTTTTGATCCACATTTGTAGATTTACCTCTAGAAAAAAAGCTAGAATTGCTTCTTTGCTATGTTTTATTTCTGTCCTACCTTACGTCTGATGGTTCACCATGCAAAACTCAGGGACTTCTCCAAAAAACTGCAGGAAGTTTCCTGACAACTCTTGCCAACTTCATCACAATTTCTCCCCTTACTCTGGAAAGTAGAAAAACCTTATATTTTTTAAGACGTGTATCTGGTCCTGTTGCAGGATTGTTGAATCACTAATGCAGTCAGGGTCACAAAACTTTTTGGGACCAGCTCAGAACACATAAACAGTAGTTAGTGTCATTCTTAAGTCAGTCTCTCTGCATCTGACCTCCAGTGGACAGGCCAAGAGACCTCCAGATATGGTGCCTCAAGCAAACAATACTCAGCTTGCAACAAGTCTATACGAAGAAGTAATTTTTCAAAGTAATCTTTCCAAAGTTTCTCATGCAGGGGAATAATTTCTGCAATCACAGAGCTGCTCTGGAAGCGCATTAAAACATACTTATCTTCATTTTAGTACACATGGAAATAACTTCTGTGTAATGTTCATAAGCATAAGAACTTTGGACTTCAGTTGTGCTACACAAAGAGAAGCAACTTACCTTGGAGATGAAGTAAATACCACTACTTACAGTAGCAGGGTGGGGTGGGGAAATGAAACAGCCTTTGGTAGAAAATGGTATGTGGCCCATTCACTCAGCAGTTCTTCAGAGGGATATGAGTATTCATAGCACTACGTGAAGCCTTTCCCTGATTGATACTTAATTCTGAGTAGATCTTGGTAGCTTAAAGAAATAGTTTCAATCAGAGTCTGAGGGATTTACTACCCTTTGGGGTTTTACGTGTGTGTGAGGGAGTTCTGTGTTGTTTTTTTCTTGAGGGAATGAACTGCCTCCTTCTTCTGAGTTTTTGCTCTCTTTCAGCTTACAAATTATTAAAATTTATCAGCTGCAGCGTGGACCTTGCTCTGGAAATGTTTATCTTCAGATTTAATTTTTCTCCATTGCATATGTCTACCTCTTAGAAGGTTTACCTTTCACCTCCTGCTGTGGAAAATTGTAACATCAGATCTGAAAGGCAACCCAGTCTCTTTCTAGCTCTCCTAGAGGACTCTTCAAAATCCTCCCTCTCACTAGTCAAGTCAGAAGACATCAAAAATACAACACAACGAGAATCCTTCTGGCCTTGAGTCACCCACTATTTATATATTTCCAAAACTGGATTAAAATTCCCAGAAGACTCTGCTGAAATCTCAAAATGGCATTGCATGGCACAAAACCCAGTGTGATGAATATTTGTTCTCTGTCTAGCCAGTAGCAACACTTCCAAAGTTTACTGCCTTGCATGCTATTTCCTCACCTGTTTTAGAGAGGCCTGAGGCAATATCATGTTTCCACAGGAAAGGAAAAAATTATTGTCAAAAAGGAACATTTATAACTTCTTTTTTAACTTTCAGGTTTGTTTTTTATTGCAATTCCCAGACCAAAAAACCCCACGAATAACCAAAACCACAGCAACGTTTTCTTTTATGTATTTTGGTTAGTATTTTTTAGAAGCTGACATTTTTTCAGACTGACTATCCTGCTGAAAAGAAGCTGATTTCTTGCCCCTGCTTTGTGAAGGTCTGACAGATTCAGCCCTCCCCTTAATCCTGCTACAGATGAGTGAGATAAGAGACAACCCCCAGGGCCATGGGGATCTGCTTCTGGTCGGCATGAACTCCTTGCTCTGCCCAGCAGCTTCCCTCCCCGCAGTGCGCTGTGCACAGCCATTAGGGTCCCTATCCTCTGGCATTCCTGCCACCTCACTTCATGCATCCTTTCCCTCATCCAGTCCCCATAGACTTCATTCCTGACCCTTATTCCCCCTGTCTTTCTTCCCCCAGTTCCCCTGACTGTTCCAAGCACCGCCATCTGCTCAGGCTTTACAGCTCTGAGGACACAAACAAGGAAGAAGGATTGGGAATTTTTTCTCCACAGGATGGTTCCCTTGTCACATCATATTCCAGCTTTATAACCCTGTTCCTCACACCCACTCTGTGGGAAGAATTGCAGCAGATGGAGGATATCACCTAAAATAAAGCTCGTGCGACAACTGAAATAGGGCAAAACAGAGCAGATGATGTCATCATGGAATCATTTAGGTTGGAAAAGACCTTTAAGATCATTGAATCCAACCATTAATCCAACACTGCCAAGTCCACCACTAAACCATGTCCCCAAGTCCCACATCTGCACATCTTTTAAATACTTTCAGGGATGGTGACTCAACCACTTCCCTGGGCAACCTGTTCCAATGCCTGACAATACTTTCCTGAAGAAATTTTTCCTAACGTACAATCTAACCTCCAGTGGCACAACCTGAGGTCATTTTTTCTGGTCCTGTCACTTGTTATCCAGGAAAAGAGACCTACCCCTACCTGGCTACAACCTCCTTTCAGGCAGTTGCAGAGAGTAGTAAGGTCCCCCTGAGCCTCCTTTTCCGCAGACTGAACAGCCCCAGCTCCCTCAGCTCCAAGTCAGTACCAGGAAGGTGCTGGGCAAGGTATCACAGACCCTCAGCTCAGCTTAGCCTCATGTCCTCTTCCTCTAGCTGTGCCCTCAGGTGGCACGGGGACACAGCAGGACCACAGGCCAGGGTGACAGGATCCTATCTGTCATAGGATCCCAAACAACCCAGGCTGAAAACACCTGAATTTTGGGGCAGCTGGTAAGCAGCATCTAGCAGAAGCTGATGTCAGGAATCCATGAAGTTCCCCTGGTATGGACCAGAGGCTGACCAGCATTATGCAGACCCATTCTTGGGCAAGGCAAGGAGCCAAATCAAACCTGCTCGGAGAGCCTTTGCCCCAGGACATGACCAGGCACCTGCAAAATCCATTAAACGCTTCTCAGGGAGGCAGCAGAGCCCCTGTGTCCCTAAAACTACAGAGGGGTTGTTATGTGTGGGCAGGGACACAGAATTAGACACGTGGATCTCTGCATGACCAGATCTCCTCTGCCATGTGCTAGATTCTGCACCTGGGACAGGGCAACCCTGGATGTTCATACAATCTGGGGAATGAGATGCTGGAGAGCAGTGCTACAGAACAGGACCGGGGGTCCTGGTCTATGGCAAGCTGAACGTGAGTCAGCAGTGCCCTGGCAGCCAGGAGGGCCAGGTGTGTCCTGGAGTGCATCAGGCACAGCATCGCCAGGCAGGCAAGGGAGGGATTGTCCCGCTCTGCTCTGCACTGGGGCAGCCTCACCCCGAGTGCTGGGGGCAGTTTTGGGTGACACAATACAAGAAAGACATTAAACTATTGGAGAGCATCCGAAGGAGGGCAACAAGGGTCTGGAGGGGAAGAGGTATGAGGAGCTGCTGTTCAGCCATCGGTCTGTTCAGCTTGGAGGAGACCGCGAGGAGAGCTCACTGCAGTCTAAACTTTCTCGTGAGGGGAAGAGGTGCAGGCACTGATCTCTTCTCTGTGGTGACCAGTGA
>VYXC01009631.1:985553-995749 GCA_013397175.1 Platysteira castanea | reverse complement strand
CCGCCCGTACATCTGCTCCTTCCCCGACTGCGACGCCGCCTTCAACAAGGCCTGGCGGCTGTCCGCCCACCTCTGCCGGCACACGGGCGAGGTGAGCCGCGCCGGCTGGGAGGGGGCGGTCTGTGTGGCCGAGGAATGGCCGCCGCGCTGGGACCCCGCGTGGGACCGGGCAGGCCGCTTCACCTCCTCGGGCGTGCCGGAACACGGCGGGGGCTGCGGGTTGTGTCCGGGGCCAGGTGCGGCCGGGGCATCCCGCTGACAGCGGCCTCCCGGGAGCGGCCGAGCCCCCAAGGGGGTGGGTTTGCCCCCTGGAACAGCTCCTCTCTTTCAGAGGCCGTATGTTTGCGATTATGAAGGCTGCGGGAAAGGCTTCACGAGGGACTTCCACCGCGCCCGACNACAGCACCAGCCTAACAGAGTTCAAGAAGCGCTTGCTGATGCTCTGAGGCACAAGGTGTGACTCTTGGGGATGGTGCTGTGCAGGGCCAGGAGCTGGACTCGATGATCCTTGCGGGTCCCTTCCGGCTCAGGACACTCTGTGTTTGTGAGCGAGGGCTCCGCGCAGGCAGCGACGGGCGGCTCTGTGTACGNGGGTTGTGTCCGGGGCCAGGTGCGGCCGGGGCATCCCGCTGACAGCGGCCTCCCGGGAGCGGCCGAGCCCCCAAGGGGGTGGGTTTGCCCCCTGGAACAGCTCCTCTCTTTCAGAGGCCGTATGTTTGCGATTATGAAGGCTGCGGGAAAGGCTTCACGAGGGACTTCCACCGCGCCCGACACCTCCTCACGCACACCAGGGAAAAGCCGTTCCAGTAAGGCCCAAGTTTTTACTTCTTAAGTTGGAGTGCGGCTGTCCGCAAGGAAAGGTAGTTAAAACAGGGCGGTGGTACAGGGCATGCATGCCTAGCTTTGGTGTCATGGGCACTGCCATAACAGTGTGCACACAGGGTGGGACGTGGCGATCGATCGACTTTTCTGGCAGTGATCTATAATAGATGCTTAAAGGAATGGGCAGCTCTCCCCAACGAATGCATTATTAAAAGGCTAACTTAGTCTCTGTCTTTTAGTGTCTTCAAAGCAAACTTCTATTTGAGTTGTGAGTTTCAGTAATTCTTCTGTGTGTTCCTCTAGTACAGTGATTCCTGTATCAGGCTAGGGAACAAATCACTGTTTGACAGCAGTAATAAAAAACACAATTTGTTTACAGGTGCACAAGTGATGGGTGCAATGAGAAATTTGGAACAAAATCAAACATGAAGAAGCACATTGAGCGCAAGCATCAAAATCAGCAAAAGCAATATGTGGTAAGTAATTACCTTTGTACTGTACAGTGGAGGCTAAACAAGCTCCTTTTTGTGTATCTGGTGAAATACTTCAGCTTGTTATTATGTGGTACTTGTATAAGTTCAAATACCATGACTGGGATTTCAGCAAACACGTGAACTGAGCTGTCATTATCTGGCCTCTAATGGTAACTTAATTTCCTCAATAGTGTGACTTTGAAGGCTGTAGCAAGTCCTTCAAGAAGCATCAACAACTTAAAGTTCATCAGTGTCACCACACCAATGAACCTCCCTTCAAGTAGGTGGATAATTTTAATACTGAACTTTAACGATTCCATTTAAAAACTGTAGATAAAAATAGATGCCTTTTCTCAGCCTTTTCACGGATGTGGCAGTAAAAAAAAGAGACAAATCAATTTGTAGTCAGGACTGCAAGTATATTTCTTGTACTAGTCCTTCTCTCAGTGATCCGTTTTGAGCAACAGTCTTGGTGCTTTGTAACTTCATCATTCCAGCAATTCCAGCATTTTTATTAAAAAAACTACAACATCCTCCCCCCCACCACCAGTTTTTAGTTCATAGTTTGAAATACAAGCAGAAGAGCTTGCACAGTAATGAAAAATGCAGCTACCTTTATTTCCCCATAAAAAGCAGTGACTTGGCAACATTGAAGTGAGTAGTACCTAGAAAAAGAGGAGAGACTTGGACATAAATCTTGGAAGCTGTGCATTGCAATTCCATTTAGGTAACACATCACTGTAGATCTGCTGAAAGCAAAGTCCAGTCTTGTATTTCTTACAGGTGGGTCATGCTTAACATGAGTGTTCATTCCACTTAGGTGAAATGCACTGCTATGGTTGGATGACAGACAAAAATAGTCAGCGCTCTGCTGTTGCTCTGGCTGCTGGTTCTGTACAAGCCACTTAAACCTTTCACTTTCTATGCTTCTTTGATGTTTGAAGAGCCTGCTGGGTAGGGATGAAACAAGGCTTGACTCTTTAGCTAAAGCTCAACTTGCTGTATATGTGGAAATCATAGTATAGTTTTAAGTCTCAAAGGCATCCGAGTCTATTAAAAAATATTATGGAATTTACTTTTACAAGGTGGGGGGACACACCAATCTCTAGGCAAAGGGAACCTTGGATTATTTTTTCATTTTAATTGTTCTTCACATAAAGAACAAAAAATATGCGGATACAGTGAAAGAAATGAAACCACTGTATTTTGTACCTAGATGTAATAAAGAAGGATGTGGAAAGTGCTTCTCTACTCCAAGTCGGCTAAAGCGGCATGAGAAGATACATGAAGGTAAAATTGTTTTTCCTTCCTGCTTAGGTCACGTTTCAGCAAGGGAAAAAAGACTCCTTCCAGTGCAGAGCATGCACGGATGCATGACAGATGCAAAAGTGTTCTGGGCCCAGCGATCCAGACAGACAAGACAAGAACACCCTTCTTCAGTAGTGAAGTGGGATACAGCTGCAGGGCATTGCAGTGTGCAGTTAACAGTATGTTTGTGGCAGGCTGAACAGAGCTTAGGATTCCTGAGTTCTCCTGAGGTGCTTCCTTGTCAATAATACATCTTTTGGAGATGGGCTGATGGTTAGGACATTAGCCTAGTCCTCCAGAGCTTAGGATTAGTTGCTATTTCTGCCACAAATTTCCTATGGAGCCTTGGCAGAAATGTGTATTTTTAGTTATTAATGAACCTGTGTGAGAGGTTTTTAAATTAAATCATCATGATGTGGCCATGTATGTTTGAGCTAATCCTGCTACACTCCTATCCATTATTTCACTGACAGATGACCAGCTTTCCAGTTACAGGAAGAAACCAAAACCAAACCAACCCAACAGACTAGGAAGAGTACCTAGAAAGTTGTGATTTGTAATGTGATTTCCCTTTTTTAACACAAGGACTTGTTCATAGTTATTTGAGCACTCCAGTCCTGGAATTTAAATAGTGTTGACCTTCTGTGGTTCCTGCCTGCTTGATAGAATGATAGAATCTCTTTAGACTCTGGAATATTACTGTATGGTCTCTATATTTTTTTAATATGCAGGACAAATGTTTATATAGAAGTAATATGTATTATTAGTTATTTTCATCTATCTGAGAGAAAGTGTATGGCTGGGAGGAAGTAGCTTTAGTGAAGCAAGGAGAGAGAGCTTCACGAAATCATTTAGGTCAGAAGGGATCTCTGGAGGTCATCTGGTCCAGCTCCCTGCTCAAGACAGGGCCAGTTAGACCAGGTTGTTGAGGACTGCATCCAGTGCTGTTGAGTATTTCCAGGGCTAGGGCTTCCACAGCCTCTCTGGACAACTGGTGTCAGTGATACAAGGTTTCTTACTTAAAACTGTTAGTATTTTCTCTTGTTCTAATTTGTGTTGATTGTTTGTTATTTCTTATCCCATTCCTGTGCAGTGTGGGAGGAGATAACGAATAACTGGCTTTTAATTTTCAAACACTGAAAGTGGAGTTCCCCCTTGTAAAACTGGACTGTATTTGCCAGACCCTTTGTGATTGTAAACATCTGTCCTGTCCAACAGGCTATGCATGCAAGAAGGAAAACTGCTCATATATTGCAAAAACCTGGACAGAGCTTCTGAAACATAATAAAGTCAGTCATACAGGTAAATTCCAAATGCTTTAGTAAACTTATGATACAAATAGGAAACCAGCTGCTAATCTGGAGTCCTTGGTGAACTCATTTCATCAACTTGTCATTGTGTCCCAACTTGTCTACTAACTTTATTGGTAAAATGGCTGTCACTCCAGACCTTTGGTGAAAATGCTGCTCAATATACTAACTCAGCGTTGTGATTCAGTTAACAAAAAATTATTTAATGTAGGATTTCAGATCTGGATAATTCATAATGCATTATCCTCCTGAAGTCTCTAGGCTCCTTGCATTTCATGTTGATTTTAGCATTGTTCTAGTGGACCACCAGGGTTTGATTCTGAGCTTCTGTAAGAAAATGTTAATTTATACTCTGCCTTTCTTTCTCCCACTCAGAGCCAATAGTTTGCAGTGAGTGTAACAAAACTTTTAAACGGAAAGATTACCTCAAGCAGCATCAAAAGACACATGCTGTGGAGAGGGAAGTCTGCCGCTGCCCCAGAGAAGGATGTGGAAGAACTTACACAACTTTATTTAACCTTCAAAGCCATATCCTCTCTTTTCATGAGGAGAAAAAACCATTCTCTTGTGATTATCCAGGCTGTGGAAAAGTGTTTGCCATGAAGGTATGTATTTTTTAAACTGTTCTAATCTGAATCACATAATCTGAAATTATAAATTTAACTCCTTTTTTTCTTTCCCCTTTGCTCTTTGTAACTGTAGCAGAGCCTAGCAAGGCACGCTGTTGTACATGATCCTGAAAAGAGAAAGCTGAACTTGAAAGTAAGTCACACTCTTGGGAAAGTCTTCTCAACCCTACCCTGTCACTGCAGGAGGGTAGACATTACCTGTTTTAGAATGTGACTTCAAGCAGGAAAACAGTATCTAGGTAATTTGTGAGATCCTTAATTTATGAAGCTCCTTTAGCTAATGCAGTCCTGGCCTGTACATTGATTTCTTCTTTCCCCACAACAGTAGTCTTTGCTCCACAGATATGTTAAGTTTAGTAATTCTGGATCTATTTCTGCCAGGCAAAGCGTTCTCGGCCCAAGAGGAGCTTAGCCTCTCGTCTCAGTGGCTACATTCCTCCTAAAACACAGCCAGGAAAGGATGAGGTGGTGACAGAAAGCAAGACAGTGGATAAGCTCGTGCAAAATGGAATACCAACTGCTGAAATTCGGACTCTGTAGCAAAGGTTAGCCGAGCCAGCGTTCTTCACTGAATGACCAATGCAAAACTCAACAATAACTTTATCTGAAGATAATATTTTTATTTCATTTTTTAATAAATTAATATTGTTTACACCGCTTCAGAAGGTCACTGATGCAACTCATTTGACTTCAGATCTTCATTTTCATCTTTCTTTACTGTATTGTTTTTCTTGTTTTCCATCTTCTGGTGTTCTTTCAGCTCTTTGTCAGACATGTGCCTCAAAATACAGGTACTCACTCCTTCTCTAGCAACTTTTGGCTTGGAAAGATAAGTGGCTTTCTCAGACACAGTCTCCAAAATTTCATCAAAAAGCATGAGCTAAACAGGAGGAGAAAAATGGAACTAAATGAATGCACAAATACAGGCAGAAAAAGATTTCAAGCTGCTCTGTAATAACATGATCTCCTGCTTAGTTTAGCTATTAGCTGAAACAAGCTAGTCCTGCTTTCAGCACTTCACCTTTTCCTTTCTTGAAACTGTTCTTTACTCATAAGCAGGTTTAGGCAAGTCACTAGAAGGGGATTCAGCCATTTCCTAACACTAATTCACTATAGACATTACAAGGAAAAAAATATCTTGCATGGAATATTTATTAAAAATCCATTTGTGCAAATGACAGTCAAGTCTCAAGGCCCTGCAAATTATACTGGTAAATTGCCATCAGCTCCCTAAAATTTTGAAAGATGTTCACTTTGCCAGTCTTGGAACACCATTCCAGTGGTTTTGCATGGAGCAATGGACAACTAACCTTAGGCAAAGTTGCACAAATGCAGCTCCAGAAGAACAGTTGATGAAATAATCCAGCTAAAATACAAATTTTTTTGAACCTCACTTTTATTAAGTTTCCAGTGGGTGAGCTGGCTAAAGCCATAGATAACAAAATTTCACTGGCCCTATTAAAAAGGTGGTGCTGCATAGGAGTAGGAATTGCTTAGACTCTGCTGTCCAAGCCAGTATTGCAGCTGGATTCTTTAGGAAACATGGTGTTTGAATTGTCTCTCTGGGCTTACTTCTCTACACCAGTGTTTCAACAGGAGCTGCTTAAGGCAGGCAACCATTACTTGCACAGGACCTAGATGTTCACTGAGATACTAAAAGTCGTGGCACTACTGAATAGGGCAGGTCAATACAGCTGCAGCTATTTAATGACATTGACTGGCCCAACCTTCGGGAGTGCACTTACCATGTCTGTACTGCTACCTTTTGCTTGCCGGATGGTAACTTTAACGTGGTGCTTCTTTTCAATCCACTGTGCTATCTGTTTAGTCTTGATCTCTAAGTCATTCTTGGCAATAGCTGAGGAAAAGGATAACTCCTTCTGAACCACCCCTGTTAAAAACAGAACTGAAACTGTGTTGGCTTAACATTTGACAAACCTGTACTAGTTATCTTATCAGCTTATGGTGCTTTGTCTGCTTGACTCCCTCCTCCCGTGCTGCTTTCTCAGAGCACCCCGATCTCAGTCTCAGCATGCACCACTCTCACCTTAGAGAGTGCCTACTTGATACTCTAACACTCACTGCCATAACCAGGAGACTGAGTGCACATTTGAGGCACACAGGGAAATCTATTCAGGGTCAGAAGGCTTACGGTATTTTTAATTACAGTCTTGTTCATATGATCCACAATGTAGGTCTAACGAACAGGTAAGCATTGGATCTGGAATTAAAGACTTAGTGTGCAAATTCCTGTGTTCTGCATGTAGGACAGCTGAAGGTAAAAGCTATGACATTAGATAGCTCTTCATCTCAAGCCCATTTTATTGAATGGTGAAGTGCAATATTCAACTGGAAGGATGACAATGCCTTGTAATACATTTGAACAATCTACGGTCTCTTCCTCCTTGAAGTTTCTCCAAAGTAGTTACCATCTGAATAATATTTTTGTGGTTTCTTTAACAGAGCAACTCACTACCACAATAATGCTCTCTGAAATCAGAACTCTACCCAAAGCACAGCTATCTTCATTAGCCTGAGGATAAGAGAGGATACAAGGTCACATGCCTTTTCTAAAACCTCTTTGCCAGACTCAGTTTGTTAAACTGCTGGAGCAGGCTGTCTTAAGACAAAAAAAAACCTGAAAAGTCTTCAATATTGAAAAAGCTTTCTCTTACTCCGTACAAGAAAGGGCTCCAGACTTTGTCTTCCTAGCAGCAAATGAGGAAGAGAGTGTTTCATGACTACTGGTGAGCAACTATGTAATTATAGTGGTGTATATGGTCCTTAGTTTGTAAAAACTGCCTGTCACTCTATGCCTTAGTAAAAGAACAGAAATTCAGTGAGTCTCATGGAACCAGAGCCTTGTTATATTCACTCAAATAAAGGTCATTTTTTTTAAAAGTCGGCAGATGCCAAAATAGCAAATCCCAGGAGGGCAATAGAAGGCTTCTCTGGAAGACTGGACTAATCCAAAATTTTATTTTCACCACTGCAAATCCTTAATAGCGTGAACTGCAGTGACATTGCTTTGGATTTACACAAATACAAGTAAGAGGATTTAATCTGCTGAAACCACATTTAATGCAGGATTTTTCCAAGTCCTCAGTGTTGTAGTATTTACAATGTACATACCTGGCTTTGGACTTCCTTTTTTCTTCTCTGCACGTTTAAGTTGTTCTTCGTGAATCTGCTGCCCAGTCATTAGTCTGTAAACTGGAGGTTCTTCATTCTCACGAAGCAGAACTAGTTTCAGGCTGTGTTCATCCATAAGTCTGAGTGCCTCTGCTCGGTGCATGTTTCCTAAGCTCTCACCATCCTGGTTGATTACGTGCAAAATACGATAGGGAATTCTTCGCCCAACACTTCCAAATGCTGCTTTCCTTTTTGGCTGTGCGTGAGATTTTTCATCTGTACAAAATGTCTGAGTAAGCCCAAACACAGCTGACTTCCTAGGGTCAGGTACCGCTATCCAGAATGGAGAAAAGAGACACTTTTGTGCTGTCTGTGTCAGAAGAGTGCCAAAGAACCTTTTTACATATCTGTTCTCATTTCTGGTTGCTTGACATAAATGTTTCACTGTGCACAAGGCAATCATTCTGAGGAAGAAGAAAAAACAAGTTACTCCATCAGTCAGATTCTTGTAGTTATATTAGAAAGACTTGACTCCAGGTCAGTAAACTCTGCTGTTTATAACTACTCTTTTAAAATGATACATGGTCTTATTGTACAAAATGAGCAATCAACAGTCATTTTACAGTAACAAAGGGATTTAACCCAGAGAGACAATCTGACAAATGAGCAAAATTTATGAGTTGATGTTACCTTCAGTATCTTAATATCTGAACCTGAACTCCTTTAAAGGATCCAATACTTCTAGTTCCTTTCTCCTCACTTTCAAATTTAAACTTAAATGAATTGTTACAGGCATCTATCCTGACAGGGTACTCACGAAGCTATAAACTTTCAAACAAGCTTCAAAATACAACCGTGCTTGAAGACTAGTGAAACTCATCTTTGAGACATTCCATCCATTGGATTTTTTTCCCCCATTCTTCCCTGGTTCATGAAATCCCCCTGGCAATTTTGGTGCAGCTGACCATTACTCGCATTTTGTTCAGACCTGGAGAAATCATCCGTTTTCTAACAGCTGCAAAAAACTTTAGAAATAAAGAGTAAACTCTGAGTATTCTCTGCAGGTTTTGTATTCTATGTTTAAAAGGGAGAAATTGGAGGAAAAGCCAAGGATGATGCAGGAAACCAAACATGTGTCATACCAGAGGAGGTGGCAAGAGTGTGACCTCTTTTGCCCAGGAAGGAATGTGACTGCACTCTATATATAAATACATGCATCCATACACATATATACACATACACACATGACATTGTGTTAACATGTATCCACGTGCATACATACACATGGAAAAGGTGTAAAGCATCAGCAAGGATAAAGAGCTGTTTATAATTCTAAGCAGTGTTGGCACAGGAACAAGTAAAATGACCTGCCTGTGAATAAACTTAGTCTGAAAAGGGGACTGTCTGGAGCTTGGGATGGACTTCATACCTCAGCAGCAGGGACAAAGTCCATGCAAACTGCTTGAAGAAGGAGCCAGATGAGTTCATGAACAGGGCAGTCTGATAACAGCTAAGTGCTACAGCTGGATCCAGAACTCAAGTTAGCCATAGGGCACAGAATAGAAGTAACAGGATATCCACACCAGTCTAAAACCAGCTGGCAGAGCTACCGTCCCTTCCTGCCCCGGGCTCTGCCTCTGCCCAGTCCAGACCCCTGTGAAAACAGCTTTTTGTCTGGCTGTGACAACAGCCCTACAGCTGAACACCCACTGCCAACACCCAAGTATCTTTTGCGCATCATCAGCGCAGCTACACAAAAGCCACAATATCCTTATTTTTTAAATGGTTTCATGAACCAGCTCTGGATCATGCACTTCAGATTTGGTCTGCACTCCAGGCATCACTGCTGCATTATTAAATGACATAATTAAATTTATCTTTCATTCAGAGGAGCCTGGGTTGCCTTTGAGAGCTACTGATTTATAAAACTAAGTAACAGCATCTCAGCAATGGAATAGCAGCTTATTTTAAGGAAAGGTTGATCTTGCTCTGCTAAGCACATGGTGTTGCCTTTATTCTCCATCATTCTCTGCTGCTATTTAAATCTAGTAAATCCAGCCTTAGCTGTCTGAAGGAAAATAAACTTTTATGGAAGGGTTTTTCTTCGTGTAACACGGCAGGTACGTGTGTTCCGCGTCGTGCATTTCGGTCAGCCTTGTGTTGGCAAGGACGGCTGACTTGGCTGGGTGGGAGCTCTGAGGAGCGGGCAGCTACGGGCACACTGGGAACCGCAGGAACAGCCGTGCTTCCTGCGGGAGCAGCCGCGGTTCCCGTGCTGGGCGGCCGGCACGGGGGACGGCCTGCTTCCCGCGGGTGTCCGTCCCGCACACAGGGGAGAAGGGCTGCGCCTGGGAGGGTGACCGTGCCCTGTCGTGCCCGCGCTCCCGACTCTGCGTGTCGCGGGGGTCACTGCCCGTGCCTGTGGCGTGCCCGTGGGCGAGACCCCGGCTCCCTGGGACCCTCTCTTACCTGCCGGCCTGGCCGGGCCGCGGCGGGCCGAGCCGGGCCGGGACGCCCGCCCG